>OY725337.1:35508540-35937681 GCA_963243735.1 Neocrepidodera transversa | reverse complement strand
GGAAAAATTATTGAAAATGGAGAAAAATAGGGAAAAAAACATGATCGCAAACACTTTCCTTCTATTCAGTGTGATTCATTTGGAAATGCGGATACAGTAAGGGTAGATGTGGCACACCGAGATGATTCTAAATAACCTATATTTAATGGACCTGTCTTTGTTTATAACTTAGATATAGAGTGATTTAATAATTTTGGCTCTTTCTTTAATTAATCATAACTTACGAACTACCCTGTATATTTTGTAATATTTGATAAGTTTGTTCTAGTCCACTGTGGTATCGATTACCATAATAACTAAAGATCTTATTACAGGTCCGGCCTTACAAAAAATAATAAGTAGGTTTCGAGTCGAAACAACACCCTGTATATCAATATTTTTATTTACATATTTGAAAAGAGCAGAAAAGTTCAGTTACACTGATATATTTGATAGTTCCGCACACGACTTTTGATAATAAGGGGGCAAAAATTAAATAAAAAAATTAATTTTCTTTCCTTAATAATAATTTTCCACCTTTAATCAATATAAGCATCAACTAGTTGATATTCTCTATTTCCATTTCTGGATCCTAACCTTAATGTAAAACACCCTGTATATGTAAGAAAATTGATCATAACATTTGTTCATTGTTGTACATTTAAAAAAATGAGGAGTAATCTCACCCAACTTTCCGAATACTCCAAGTAAAGTAATTGTTAATAGATTATTTTAGTTTTTCTGCAACAAAATACATTAATAAAATAAGTTTACAAAAATTTAAAAAAGTATTAATTTTTTCTAAATTTTTTCTTTAACTTTTTATAATTTTGTATAATTTCTACCAGTATTATTTTAAAATATTTTACACATAATGTACATTTTGATCACTTTCAGATGTACCATTTGCTTTTTTCATTTGTTTTACCATTTTTGATAAAACAAAAGGACAAAAAAATTACGTTTTTTTTTATTTTGTTTATAATAATTACAATGTTAAATTCGAAGAGACTAAAATACTTCCTAAATTTATAGTTATATATAACCTATCGAATGGTATAAATTCCATTTTAATATCTTTTGAAAAAAATTTTGAAAAAAATCACAATTATAGAGTTTTTTACTGCAAATTAAAGGATATTTTTATTATAAGTTTTAATATTAATATTAACCTTAAAAAAACCTATTATTGAATAATATTAAAAACAATAAATAATTAATATCTCATTCAATTATATTCAAAATGGGAAACAGACCATTTTTTTAGGTTCTCTGGATTAAAATGCATTAATAAAGTTAGTTTTAAAAACTAAAAAAAAAATCAAATTTTTTGTCAATAATTGATGGGTAAATCCATTGTATTGTTTTAAGTTTTTTCTTTGTTTGCTATAACTTTTACAAATCCTATGTTAAAAGTATGAAATAATTTACACACATAGTACTTTTGGATTCTTTTTGGATATGCTATTTACTTTTTTCATTTATTTTATACTTATTGATTAAACGAAATTGCAAAACATTTTAAAAAAATTATTTATTTTGGCTATATTAATTACAATTCTAAATCTTAAGAAACTAAAATACATTTTAAATTTAGAGTTTTATATTATCTTTGGAATGGTGAAAATCCCATTTCAATAACTTTAATATTTTAGAAGTTATTCTATCTAGTTTAAAATGGTAATATAATTTTAAATGTTTTTTAGAAAATTTTAAAAAAATTTCACAATTTTTGTAATAAATTTTTGAAAAAAATTATAAAAATTATAATTAAAAATTTAAAAATATATTTTTTAAATTTTTAATATTAAAAGTTAACTAAAAAATAATAATTTAATAAAGATAAAAATTGTTTAACACGCACACACGCACACACAAAAGAAATAGGAAAAAAATATTACTAATTATTGGAGATGATATACTTTAACATTACTTATCTGTATTTTTAATTCAAACTGATTGCTCAAATAAATTTAATATTATTGGTTGCATATACTTTAATTTAAAAATATCTTTGTTTTTTAGGTTGTTTTGAACACTAATAATAATTCTGTTGAAGAATATCGTCACCAATAACCAAAACTATACTTTTTAACACTCGTAGGTTTCGCTAACTATGTTAGCAACATCTATATGTAGTACGTTGCAATATGCATCTCCTGTCCAAATATGAAATTGCTATTAGAAGTTATAAACTTTGAAATTAGTATTTTTACCCTTTAGAAGCAAATTTTCCAAGAGTATAAAGAGTTAACATGTATTTTCTGTCTTTTTGTTACCAAGATCTACGGAACAAACTTGTATGTAGTTGAAATCAGTGAAATTAATATGTTAAATGTGTGCGCCACTGGATCCTTCGATCGTTCCGGATATTTTGGCTGCTAAAATTGGCTGCTAACTTCACACCGGTCGAAAAGTTAAGTGGGACATCCGGTATATATTGTATGTAAAATATTCATTTCACACCGAAAAGTTAAGTGGGACACCCGGTATATAGTCTATGTAAAATATTCATTTAATTGGACCTAATTAAACATGATCAAAAAACTTCTAAATGATTTAAAAATAGGAATAATGCGAAAAGAAAAAAATAGGTTATTTTTCATGTTTAAATAATTAATATCTGGATAATATTGAATTACAGTTAAAAGTCGTTATCTATTATTGAGAACTGAGAACGCAAGGCAGCAATTTTCAAGTGGAATATTTATTTATTTTATCTTCGTGGCCATGAGTGTTAGTTAGTGTTAACTGACATAATACAAAAGTGGAATTTTTGATATATATTTATTATTATTACCACTTATAAGTCACCATTGCATTTAGGGTCTCATCGACAATTTACGGTTTTGCTAGATCCAGGTATAAAAAAGTTTTGGATTTGGAGAACATTACATTGGTCGGTCGAAAAAAATCAACAGCGACTCATGCTCTTCTCAAGTTATACAGGGAAAACTAAAAATGCTATTTATGGCATAGAATTTTTATTTAAAAAAAAAATATTAAAAAATGAAAAAGGAAAGTTAGTCATACCTATCTCAAATTTGATTCAAAAGTGTAGTCATAAATCTTCGATTCGACGTTTCGTGTCCTAACGGCCACCATCAAGTTATTTGTTTGTGTTTTTTATCACAAATGTTGATTAATTAAACTAATAAAATTCCAATTCAGCGATACATCATACTTGTCAGTTTAACGACGTTTTATCTCAAATAACTAACATCATCAGTAACAACAATTGTAGTTTTTATTCAAGCGTATAATAATAGCTATATTATTTTCGGAAATACAGACCATAGAAATATATTCTATTGTTCTATTAGTACAACAATAATGAGAAAAGTTTTGAAAATATAAATTACTTTTTTTGCTACGTATAACTTGAATTATTTTTACGCTTGACGAAAAAATACCCAGTATATATTACTCGTAGTAATATAATATACCATTTTTTGTCAATGCTGACAGATTTTTCTGAAAATTTTACATAATATTCTTTGAGATATTAGTAAAATTTTTAGAACATTTCGAATTGCTGCTTTAATGATTTAAGGGTTGTGGGAAGTGGGAAGGTTTGCAATGTGAGCAAAGATAATTGTGTCTTCGTTGGCCTGTAACTCATTAAATATTATAAATATGAAAAATTTTATTTTTAGAGAAGTTGTAGAGTCTAGTCGAGAAGTGAGTTTTCTGCGAAAAATAGTTGTGCTGCAAATAAAAATTGTAATTATTATTAACAAAAAAAAGCCATTTTATTTTTTGATGATAACTCAAAAATTATACAAGATAGCGGAAAGTGCAAAAAAGATCCTTAAAGAGGAGGACATTTCCAAAGAAAAAGCTTCAAACTCACGGACCTCTAGCTCTAAAATTTATAATTTTAATTTGTTGCTGAAAATAGGTCTCCGCGTGACCGTTTCGGGATTAGTACGCCGCCTCTATAGTGAGTACTGCATCTAAAATAATTTTTTTAAAGCACTAAATATTGATTTAAAAATTTAAAAAAATTATGGGATTATTTTAACACTTGAAGAAAGAAAGTTCCGTTGGAAAAAAATTTTAAATACATTTTTCAAAACACTAGTCTATTGTTAATTAACTACTTTCTTTCATACCTCTGTCTTCATTCAAAGCTGGATAATTGTTTATATAATCACCCTAAAAAATTTTCCCCTCTTGGAGTATTTTCTATGATTGTACTCAGTAAGATGAAGCTATATAAATATTTAAAATTTGTTTATATTGTTTTCTAAGTTAACAAAAAATGAAATATCGTAAAATTTTTGTTAAAATGTTTTTTCTCATATACCTACTATATATTAGAAATAAGGATTAGATTATTGTCGGTAAAATTTTTTAACGGCATTTGATTTTTTTTTCTTATTGTTTATAATCGTTTTTTTTCATATTTGCTTTATTCAAATAATTAGTTAAGAAAATTTTTCTGTATTTTTTTTGAAAATCCAATAAACAATACTGAAATTTTTATTTTCTCAACTTCGTTGCATATGGTTGTTTTTGTAATTTTTAGTAGTATTAGAAAAAAATTATTGTGACACTCAAATATTGTTTATAACAAATTGTGAACTAAATAAATAATGAAATTTTTAATGACAAAAAATAGTTATTTATGCAACAAGTGTGTAAAGTAATACTTTTTTCACGAATGTGAATATTGTCTCCAAAGCCGAGTTCGGCAATCTCTTGAGTGAAAAAAGGCATACTTTACACATTAGTTGCTTCCTACGAAAGCGCTGAATGGACATGGTGTCCAAAAAATTATAATCCCGAGATAAAAGTCGGTATTTTCAACACTTGTTAAACAATATATTATTATCTGCTCTATGTTTGGTATTTCCGTGTTTAACCAGATATGGAGGGAAGCTACGGTAAGGAATAATAATCAATCAGACCAGAAGAGGAAACCATTCTAATAAAAACATCTTATTTAAACTCTTAACCAATGTTTGAATTCATTTACTTAAATAAAGATTCATTGATTAGGTTAGGTCAATTAGGCCAACTTAATTTAACGACGCCTGGTTCGCTGTCTCTTTACCTCTTCACGGTTAGTTCTTGTTGAGACCGCGGTTTGTATATATTAACGATCTTTCACCTTGTGGAATTCTCCTTAGAGACCTTCGCAGACGCTTAGTTCTGCGACTCTTCCTCGTAAGAAGGGTTCTCCAAGTCGAAAACTCTTTGATTTGAGCCGGTATGGTATTTCCTCTGCTTTTAGTGGAAATGGATTGCTTCCTTACTTCTTTTATATTATCAATTATCAGTCTCTGTTCCGACAGTTTGGACAATAAGATAATACCGGGCTTGTAAGACCTGCAACGGCGCCTGGTCGTTAGCCTCTTGCTCTTTGTTGTATATTCGTATACTATACGTATACCTATTATTGGATAGTTGCAAATAACCATATACTTCTAAACTTTTATTATTATTCACTAATACAATTCGCCGTCAAATCTAACGTCAACTGCCTAAACTCTTAATCCCGACTTTTTTCTCGGTATTAGTATAATCCCGACTTTTTTCTCGGGATTAATATAATCTCGACTTTTAACTCGGGATTTTAGTTTTTTTGACAACATGTCCGTTCAGCGCTTTCGTCGCATACAATATTTTTTCTACTACCAAAAAATATGAAGGTATTAAGAAAAAATAAGCAATCTACTTTACGCACTAGTGCATAAAATACTTTACGCACTAGTGCATAAAGTAAAATAATAAAATAGTAAAATTGTTCTTAATTATTGCTACATTGTTCTTAATTAATGCTACACGACATACTTGTTACATAAATAAAATAACACTTAATAATATGTCAACTTCAAAATGTCAAAAATTCTACGCCAAAATAAAAAATCGATATATCATCATGACTTACTAGGGTTTAAATGAAAGAAATTGATTGAATACTAATAATATAAATTAAACTTAATAAACGTCAAAATTATAAATAATTTTATTAAGAATAATGAAAAATAGTTATACTATAATCATATCTACATAGTAAGTGGTGATAAAAAATAGGTATGGAGTATAAAATTAAATAAATATTTTAAATTTATTTAATATAATGTACTACGTTCTGCTAGCTTAAGATAAAGTTAGCAGAACAATAGTTCAAAAATGCTTGAAAACCACCCTTATTACTAGATAATAATAATAAGTTTTATTACCCAATAGATAGTTCCACTTTAAAAGGAATTTTTGAATCAGTATTCTGCTAACTTTATTTTAAGATAGCAGAACATAGTTTTTTTCTTTCTAAATGAGTGTTAAATTTTTATTTACTACATTTAATTTGCTTTTAATTATCTCATTCTTTTGATATTAATTACGTAATTATTCATCGATTTTTGATTCAGTGTTCTGCCAGCTTTATATTAAGCTAGACGATTAAGACCATTTCCAGATGGAAGTCTGTCTGTCGGTCTGTGTGTGTGTGTATGTGTGTGTGTATTCTTCCACGATAGAGGCCACACGTTTAATCCGATTGAGCTGATATTTGGTATAGGGGTTTGGGTTACCCGTCGGAAAAACCCCTTAGTTTTTGTACATCTGTCAAACGGAAGTACCACTATCAAAAAATGACAGATGCAATATGTCACGGAATTGGACATGCAATATGTCATTTGGAAGCCCTAGAAAAACTCTATTCAGAACACTCAAAATTATTTCTCCAAACTGTCATCTGTCAAAAATAAAAAAATGTCACAAGTTGAAACTTTAACATTAAATATCTGATAAAGTATTCGTGGATACTCGTCGGGAAAGTTTTGGGGCGACACAACCGATTTTTTTTCTTTTCTAAAGGAGCGTTACATTTTTAATTACTACATTAAATTTGCGTTTTATTTACACTTAACTATAAAATAACAACTATTGTATTCTGCTGACTTTGCTCTGCTAGCTTAAGGGACATTTATTTTATCCCCATACGCGCGCCAACCGAACTTTTTATCTTTTGACGCGACGCTACGGTCTTATATATTGCAGCACCGTTTTCTAGAAAAGTAAGTAAGTTATAAAAAAAAACACTGAAATAAAAAACTTTGCTTGGTTCTTTGGCTACAACTTTGTCGCTTACTATATATATTTATCTTTAAAACCAAAAAAGTTTTCTCGATCGAGTATTTGTTGCTGTATTTGTACCAAATTTCTTGTCACCAACTTTTTAAAAACAAAGTACTGGTGACACGTAATTTTTTTTTCATTTCTGTCATGTAAGTCGTGATAACAAAGGTCTAAATTGGTTCTCCTAGAAATTTCAAGTGAATCGGACTTAAACTAAGGGAGATGTGTGGTGGTAATTCAAAATTAAAAAAATTCCATAAAATATGAGTTTTTTCGGAAATTGCCGATTTTGGCAACTTTAGACACTGCTCGTTCTCCGTCTATATAAAGATGTAACATATTAACAATTAACAACAATTAAAAACCATTTGTCAAAAACAAAAAAATAACAGGTCCATGCTATCTCTGTGAAATAGTGTACACGTTGTCCTTGTAGATAAGATAATTCTCAATTCGTGGTAGATACTTCAAAAATCATTTTACGGTCAGCGATAATATAAATACGTTTAAAAAACTAAAATTTCTATTAAATTCCCGACAGGGCCATCTATGTGCCGTTAGTTTAAAACCCTAAAATCTATTGTAGGTTTCTTACTCGCGTATAGCTAGAAAGTACCATTAAAATTCATATCGTCCAAGATTTTTGTTGAAGAACACATGGCAAGCAGCGTTTGATATTTTACGGTTTTGTTAATTTACTTGTTTGATTTTTTACTCCTTTGATATTTTGGACTTTTGATAGATTAAATTTTGGTGAATTGCTTTATGATTTCTTGCTGTTTTGTCAGTTTACGATTTTACTTTTTTATCATTTTGTTTTAGTACACTTTTGAAGTTTTATTGGTTTGATTTAATACAGTTTTAACTTTATACTGTTCTGAATTAATAAGGTTTTGTTATAATACCTGTTTGGTGAATTATTATTTGATAAATTATAAATTTGTCATTTTGTTGGTTTGACGATTTGCCATTTTGTTTTTTTTCATTTTGATAGTTTCCATTTTGCTTTATTAAATTCTGATTAAATATAGTTCTGAAGAAGTAAGATTTTGTTGTTATGATGGTTTGAAACATTAAATTTTGTTAAACAGACTGTTTGATATAATACGATTTTGGTAAAATGTATGGACCCTCTTGGTTGGAGATATCAGAGTAGTTGAGTATGTTTTCGGCATCAATAGAAAGTAATCTAAAATTATTTTTGTTATTGTACGAGATAAAATTATATTTCAAACCTGAATTTAGAATAGAAGTTTGTTGCTGATTAAAAATGAAGTGACTAAGATTTAATACCATGGGATGAAATTAGAAATTGGAGAATTTCTGTTAATAAATACAGTTAAGATTGTTAGAGTTAGATTTAAGCTTATTAGAAAGGTTAAAAAATAGTTCGTTACCCACATCCTGCGCCCAATCTCTTACATCTCTGTCAAGAGTATCAAAATCCGAATGATTAAGGTGTTTTAACAGAATGGAAAGGGTATGCTTGAGTTTAGCGTTAGTTAAATTCAGTTCGTTATAATATCTCTTGATATCAATCCAATAACTTCTTGCTCTTCTAAGGGTGTTGTTTGAAGTTCAAGTGTTCAAGTTGGAAAAAGAGAAACTGAGTTCTATATTAAATAAGAAAGTACAAAAGAGAAATAAAATGGGAAATAAATAAAAAAATATATTAAAGGGACAATTATGTATCGGTACACTAAATCAAATAATTTTTTTTTCTTTTATCAAATTAAATAGTCGTTGAAACACCCAGTACAAAAGTTACAAGAATTGAGGCGAAAGATCATTGAAAAAATTGCTAATTTGCTAACAACAAAAATAAAAAATCTGATGTGGCCAGCACATGACCTCTCGCCATTTTTGAATCATATAACCGCTCTTCCAGCGAAAGAGGAAAAGTGTCTTCGGTTGTCCTGGTCTCAACCTTTCCGGCCCTCGGCTACGACTCGAGTGGAGACGGGTGTGGATCAAACTTAAGAAAAAAATCCAGGATACTGTTATTATAATTATGGGCGCCAGCTAAATTAATATACCCCTCAGGCCTTCTCCGTAGTTTCTACCCCAACCTAGCATGGATAGAAAGCATAGAATAAAAGACAGACCTCAAAAATATTCACATTTATTCCTTAGTTCAAAAAAACTGACCGTAACAAAAAAACAATTATTTATACAGGATCACAATGTCCTTAACCAGAACTCAATTAGGTATATCTAAGCTAGATCTTAACTTGACGTTACCAAAGTCTCACATTATACTAAATTTATTTCAAATCCATAAAAAAAATATTTAAATTCTCCCCTCCCAAGTGATTACAGTTACCTATATAGATTAAGAAATTAATTGGGTAAGAAAACAGTAAAAAAAAATCAAACCGTTATTTGAACTAAATGTTATACGTTCAAGCCGCTTATAGTTTGGTACCAACCTACACGACAACTTTCAGATAATAAGTAAATTCATAATACCCCGAATAAAATCATGTTTTCAAACCCGTACACATTAACCCCAAAAACATTTGTATATATTAAAAAAAAAAATAGTACTAAATTTTGAAAATATCTTAAACTAAGTAAGAGAGTAGAGATATATAACTCCGTAAAATTACTGTCATCACAGCTTTTCTTAAAACTTAAAAATGGTCATATTCAAAAAGAAATAACAGATTTAACTTCACCAAAACCAGAAGAACTTCTCTGAAATGTAGGTTTTTCCATCATCCTCCGTAGGCCAATCACTCCAATATAGGCCTTCGAGACCCTCGTATGAAGTCTTTAGTTTCCTCACCAGAGAAGAAACTCCTGGGCCTCCCACCAGAGAAGAAACTCCTGGGCCTCCCACAAGAGAACCCTTAAAATGAGTAAAAGAACCCCAATTTAATGCAACTCTAATTAATTTAAATCCCTGTGGCCCCTTCATTAAATTTTACACAACCATGAACCAAATAACTAGAAAAATATTTATCAAACAAGGCATTTACCATGAATAATATGCAAATTAACCCCCCAATCAAATCTTACTAATTAAAACAGATGTTAAACAACCGTATGACAAGGAAAAAAAATGTGATATTACTTATATTAAAAAAATTCACTGTATCCCCCCATTTAAAATATTATAAGAGGCCACCCAATAGATGAATAAGGTTTATACACTTTATACATAAAAAAGACATACCTCCTTCGAGGGTGTAAAATGCAACACAGAGAATCTCCCTTCAACTTTGGTCTATTTTCCCCTTGGACTCCTAGTAGGACTTCATCGAACAACTAAATTCAAAAATGGGAAATTACTCTCTGGATAGCCATAAAGATGGAAAAAAAAGAACTTACCGACAGAAAGAAGCTCATTAAGTTATAATCCCGATACAGACGGCGTCGAATACAGGTAACTCCACAAATACCGCACCAAATCACAATTGGCAGTAAATATCACCAGAACCTGTCACTTCGACATACATGGACACGAATTTAGATAATCCCACAAATGGATGACTCAACATGCCATTAAATCTTACAGATTCGTTCCAAAACTTAAAAATTCACCTTCTCCCATCAGACAAGCAAAGTACTTCTCGGCAAGATGGCAGATGACAGCCGAAAACCGGATATCCTACCCAGAGAAATGTCAAACACAGACAAAAAGACACAAGAGATTAGTACCCTAATAGAGCAGCACGCGACAAACGCGCTTACGGCGCCCTCTACAAGACAGGATGTCAGAATCCACAACTCAACCTCAGACGGTTATACCACGACCCGCAAGTCAATTTAGACGTTCTCGCCGCTCAACATGTCTAAAATTTTAGAAGCGACAAACCCTTGTCTTCGGACCCAAATACGGGACCGATAGTGTCAGAGACAAAAATAAAAGAAGAAGAATAAAATCCCGTTATGAACAAATATGTATACAAATCGTTAATTAATCAAAAATATGGTGATGAATGGAAATAAGAGAATGATTATGCCCAAGATGAAAAGGAAAACCAATGAAAACAAGTAAGAAACCTCATGAGACATTTACTGACCCTGAAAAGCACTAAAAACCTACATTAAACCCAAAATAACTTCATAATTCACAACCTTAAGAGGTTATTTATTCCCCACAAATATATCCCAGTGAGTTATAGTACTCACCGCACTAAAATGTTTTAGGATTCTGCTCCAAGGAGACATACGAAAAATGTACCCTAGCTGATTCTAGCATCAGCCAAGTTAAAACGGACCAATATACTAAAAGAAAAAACATAGATCTAGCTTCAAGAGACTGAAAATTGATGAACCACTGCTGCCATAGCTAGTGATCCTAGTGTAAGCTAAACCTAAGCAAAAAAAACCAGAATACCCCCCCCCTTGACTCTAAAAATAACCTTATATGATTTTAGAATCGGTGACAACAACAAAAAAACTATAACGTCTCGATATTCGACCGAAAAAGTGGTTACAGCCAGCAATGCTTCGCCAGAGGGCAATGGCAGGATTGTCACCAAAAAAAATCCTGGGCTGACAAAACGATGTCTAGATGTTCGACAGAAGGTTACAGCCTGCATTATTTCACCAGCAGATAATGGCATGGTCGGTCCTTGGGCTGACAAGAACGAATACAATATGGAACTAAAAGGCAGGACTACCAGACACAAACATTTTGAATAAAACCCTAGTGAAAATATCGAAAATGTCTACACTAGACTCAAGGTAGTGCGGAAATTGAACCGTTACAATCAAAAATTTACAGGTTGACACAAAAAAGTATGAAAAAAAATTATTTTTTTGTAAATCTGGCAACAATGACAAAAGTTTCGAAAATTTAAATGAGATGAAAATAAAATATAGGGTATACAAAATATACGTGTAAAACTTTATTGCCGTTTTGTATAATAATGGCGTCATCACCCATAACAACTGCCACTTCCGGTTGTGCGATTGGCACCAAAATCTAATCAGATCTAATCTAGGGTATCAGAATCCTGTATGCAAAATTTCACATTTTTTTATTCAGTTGTTTTTGAGTTATCGTTACTACAACATCCATCCAAACACACTCACACACCCACACACTAACACACACACACACACTAACACACACACACAGACATCATCGCGAAAATATTAAAATCGTATTCTAGGGACCCTAAAACGTATTTATTCATTGAAAACTCACTACCCAATTTTTAGCATGATTCCTATACCTCTCTTATCTGAAGGGCGAGAGGTAAAAACAATTATCATTAAGTAACTAAAACGACGAATGTATGAGATTACAAAAAAAATCATAATATGTCGCTATTTGAAAAACATTACAAATTGAATTTTGAGTTGTACACGTTTAGCAACTTAACAAAAATTTGGCCAAGCGTGCAAACGTCACATTTTCACAGTTCGCAGGTGGCGAAGTTTGATTTTTTTATTTTATAAGTCACAGATAAATAGCGAGAGTTCAGTTAAAATTTTAAGTTAGGAAACAAAAGTAAAAAAATAATTCTATCGGTCGATTTCTGCCGAAACAGAAATTTAAAAAATCTGATGTGGCCACCACATGACCTCTCGCCATGTTTGAATCAAAAATTTACACGGTGGCACAACAAAGTATGAAAAAAATTTACTTGTTTGTAAATCTGGCAACAATGGCAAAAGTTTCTAAAATTTTAATGCGATGAAAATAAACTATAGGGTATACAAAATATATGTGTAAAACTTTATTGCCGTTTTGTATAATAATGGCGTCATCACCCATAGCAAGTGCCTCTTCCGGTTGTCCGATTGACAGATCTAATCTAGGGTATAAGAATCGTGTATGCAAAATTTCAAGTTTTTTAATTCAGTAGTTTTTGAGTTATCGTTACTACAACATCCATCCAAACACACACACACACTAACACACACACACACACACACACACTAACACACACACACAGACATCATCGCGAAAATATAAAAATCGTATTCTAGGGACCCTAAAACGTGTTTATCCATTGAAAACTCACTACCCAATTTTTAGCATGATTCCTATACCTCTCTTATCTGAAGGGCGAGAGGTAAAAAAAAACAAAGAAAAAGAAACTGTGGTCGCCGGGTAAACCTTTCACAATTGGAGAAAGGATTAGGCGCGAGCATCAAGTGGTAAGCGAATTTTACTTTTACTAGCCCTTAGTTAGACATTGGCATATAGTGATTTTTTTTGTTTGTAAGTTTACCTCCTTCATAGGGGGAGAAATCTCTAGTTTCTTGCGTCCTTATTAAAAGGAAAAAATAAGGCTAATTGCCTCCCCTAGTCATAGTAAAAATAAGAGGGACTAAGTTAGGTTATTCACATTTTGGTTTTTATTTTTTTTTGGGAAAATTTATAGGGCTGATTTTTAAGTCCGACTCCTGCGAGTCAGTATTTTTTTTAAGTAATTTTGATGCCATTTGTCAACCTACTATTTTACCATCTGATTTCTGGGAGTGTAGGGAACTTAAGAGTATTCTCTTTTTGTAAAGTTTTTTTATTTGGGCTAAAGTTTTGTTTTTTTTGTGTTAAAGTTTTTTTTAAACACATATTTTATATAATATAACTTTTGTAAACCAATTCAATTTTTCATTGGCAAAAAAAAATATTCGAAAATTTTTGTAGAGTGCATTTTGTTAATATTTTTTTTCTTATTATTTCTTACACGTTCTATTTTTTTTAATAAACCACGCTTAAAATATTATTGGCGCGTTTTAATTTTACGTCCAAGGGGGTGTGAGGGGAAAGTATAAAGAAAGACTTAGCGATTTAAAGAGATCAAAAAGTAAACCATTTAGTAAAAGAAAGTGACACCCACCCCAGAACCCCAAATCTTGTCTGTGAGATAAAGACTCTCGAACACCGCGAGAGCACGAACTACCCTTTCGTCTGAAGAGTGGCCGGTCCAGTCCAGAGAGTTCTGCAGGGGAGCGCGTCCATCTTTTCAGACCCTTTGCTAACGCTCCAGGCCATTTTTATTCTCTCCAAGGAGAGTGATGACAGTAGCGCTGCCGTTACATTTTGGTATAGGTAAAATTATTAAAGGTTCACGACAAAAAATAACATCAAATATTGTGAGTGACTTTATAATACTTGCGTTTAAATTTTTAATTTAATCATAATTCACTAAATATATTAACCTCCCCCCCATTTGCCCATGAATACATTGGTAAGTTAAAATTTGTTATATCTCATTTTGATATTGACGGAAGTCCTTTTGGGCCTGATGATGGTGATATTTCTCCGAAACTAGTCGCCCTCTTGAGACTTAACGAGTTTTATTAATTCTTAATAAAAATACTTCGCTGTAAGTACAGATTTTTCATATAATTTTATAAAGACCTGTTGCCAACAGTCTCACAAAAAAGAAACCATTATCTGTGTCGTGCAATATTTTGTGTCATCTGTAAAGGTGGATTTTTCTGAACAGAAACTATATTTCTTTTTATTTACGAGGCAAATATATCAACGACCGTGCTTTGATTGCACATCATTTATCTTATTTTAGGGAGGTCCCCGTTCGCATTATATCGAACAACTTCTCTGAGTCAATCAATGAAGTGCCTTTTACCCGAACGAATATTGCCTTCATAAATTTAGTTTTACCTTCAACTCTGTTTATGGAAGAAATACCGACATTTCTTTTCAGAGCTTCTAATGTTCAATAAAAACCAATATAATACGACGGAAATAGGAAAATAAGTAAACGAAAATTAATAATGCTGCGATATTTTTTTTCAATTACAATTTCACTTAAATAAACGTACTTCATTTCTTTCTTTATTTTTTATTTTTATTTACCATTTAGAATCCACGATTCACATCCATAATGGTATTGGTGTATATGTTTTGTTTCTTTTTCCCTGGCACTTATTTTTTATTTACAAACCCATTGTTCTACGCTCTAAATTTATATTCTAAATATCCAAATTTGCTCAGCTATTGAATATTTATCCCATCTCTTAAAATACTATTACAAAGATATATTTTTCAAAGTTATTTCGATTAAAATTCATTATAATTTAAACATCGACATATGTAGTTCAGGGTGTTGTTGAACGCGTTTGTTTTTTGAATTATCCATCTGTCCATATGCCTGGTGTGAATTCTTAAAATCAGCGAATGTGATTGGCTAATTTAGAGTGAATTCTTAGTAAGAATTCACGGTGTGGAAGAATTTACGCTATTATTTATTTAAATATGCAACATGAATGAGGGTATTATTAAATAGTTATAGAGAAAATATTATATTATATTTCATTTGGAATTCGCGATTAATTTAATTTATAACTAGGTATATTTTTATGTTTTTATCAAGAAAAGGATGATAATTATACAAATGTTTTTTTTCTAAGAATGAAATAAATGAATGGCATCTAATTATCATTGTAAATTCTTTTCTTCTTGTTAAGTTCCGTATATCTACTAAAATTTTACTCAATTTGTACAAAATTCAATTCACTTAATGATTTAATATTCTATATTTTATTATCATTTTAACTGAGCAATTCCGTTTTCCTTATTTTTCTTCTTTTCTTCTTAATAGTATTTATATTTATAATTTACAACAAAAAATTTATATTTATTGTTCTAGGTTTTATATTTGCCCTTATTTTTATCCCCAAAACCAATGTCCTGTAAAATGACTATATAATGAAAATTAAACATTAAAAATAATTCAAATAGGTTATTTAGATCTGAAAAAAACTGATACTCTTCTATTTTCCTATTCCTCCACCTGCAATGGATTGAATTGCTGCTGTAGGAAGATCACGTCTAAAAATTGACAAAAAAACACTCATCTATAAACATGAATACAAAATAGCAAAGACAGAACTAAAACAACTTTGAATACAAATTTTGCATTAAAAGATTACTGAAACGCGATTTAAAATTTTTCGCATTTTTAAAAATTCCAAAAATTTGTCAATAGGTGAAAATATTCCGCTAATTAATGACTTAGGTAGAAGATACGATTTCAAATAAAAAATCATTAGGCAGTGGTAAAAGGACCAGCATTATCGCTTTATTTGTTATATTCCTTGTAATTGATAAGAAATTGCTTTAATTTTATTCAAAAAGCAGTCATTTAATCAGATTTCGACATTGCATAGGAAATAATATAAAAAGATATTTTTAAAAAGTACTTTGAGTTTCTAGACACACAATAATAAATAAGGAAATAAAATCTCTTACTTTACAGGTAATTCTGCCATCACGTTGGCTGCCAATAAAATAGGAAAAATAAATAATGAAAATAAACGCATTTTTGCTTTCTTATTTCTATTAATGATTCTTCTTATTAACCAATATGCTTTACTGTAAAACATTCAAGTTTATATACTTTTTGCTATCTATTTAATAAGCATTTATTAATAAATTATATATGGAGATAAAGAAACATATATCTTTATTTAAGCATTAGTCAAAATAATATATTAAAGTGATTATAACTATGTTATTTAGTGATATATGCAGTGATAATTAAAAAAAATAATTATACTAATATTTATGCGTGTGTCAGTAATTTTAAAATAATTTTAATTATCTTAACGAGCAAAAGAAAATTCGAAATATTGATGGATATATCCATTTTTAGGTCTCTAAAAAAGATTGAAACCATTTCCAGAGTAAGCTCTGTCTGTGTGTCTGTGTGTAATCTTCCACTATAACTGCTGAACCGTTTGAACAATCAAGATGAAATTTGATATGAAGGGTTGGTGTTTACCTCGAATGAGACCATCAGTTTTTGGTTCAAATTGGTACAATAAAAGGTCCTCAAGACCCACATTAAATGAATAAACATGTAAGATTTTTGCCTTTTTTTAAATTTTAAGGACAAACAATACAGTTTAGTGCAAA
Source organism: Neocrepidodera transversa (assembly GCA_963243735.1). Classification (NCBI taxonomy): domain Eukaryota; kingdom Metazoa; phylum Arthropoda; class Insecta; order Coleoptera; family Chrysomelidae; genus Neocrepidodera; species Neocrepidodera transversa. The sequence goes on along the minus strand of OY725337.1, from coordinate 35,920,763 downwards.
ATGATGTAGTGCAAAGTTTTAGAGCATAATATTTCCTACAATTTTAGTATAAAACTTTTTCCTGAATTCGCAATAGTTTTCACCCATCCTAATTGTAGCAGTGTGCTATATAATATGGGCATGCCCCTACTAATGTCATCGACATTGGAATATCAATTCAGTAGAGGTATTCACCATCGACTTACTATTTAAAATTTGTTCCATAAATTAATGTAAAGCTTATTATTTTGTAATTAAAATTATCCTATTCTCTACAGCCGAGCTGGGAAGTTCTTTGGTGACACAGCCGATTTTTTTTCAAAATTGAGAAACGGTTCTTAGTTATCTATAAATTAATTTTTTATACTAGGAAATATTATATTTGCCAATTACGGTTTATACACGTTTTTCTTAGTGACTAGAAACAAGAAATTAAACAATTCGGATGGTCTTTAAACAGTCAAACCCACTTTTGTTGACAGTTTAAAGGACTTATTGATGTATTATTATCCTGAGTTACGGAGGCTGGAATCTTTTAAAGACACCTCACGCTAGGTTCTATGCATGAGGTAGTGCAGGACTCGCCCCTGATCACTCTGCAAGCAGAGTCAAGGGTATACCTGCTAAACCCTCTTCGCTAATTTGTCCGGGTATTGAACTTGTTCCTTGTACCCTGTAGTACAAATAGAATCAGCCCTTTTCAGAGTTACAGTAAATGGATGTTGGTCTGAAAAGGAAAAATATTAGAAAAACTTAAGTTAACTAATTCATATGATTATTTTTTTCATATGATTATTTTTTTAATAGCGTCGGTAGCAGAAAAGCTGATCTGATGCATAGGGGTACATATTCCATGAGATTTAGGAACTCATCTGAAAAATCCTTCGCTTCTTTTAGAATCCTCAGATTCAGTTGCGGAAATTTCTTCGTCTTTGAGGTATATTCTATAGATTAGGGAAGATGGCAAAATACCCAAGGATTGGGAGATGGGAATTATACTGCCTATCTTTAAGAAACTAGACAAACGAGATTACAAAAACTATCGTGGAATAACTCTACTCAGCGTGCCCTCAAAGGTATATGAAAAAATCCTACAACAGCGACTGAAATAGAAATAGAGGCGCAACTAGATGAAACGCAAAGGGCATTCAGGAAAGGACAAAGTATAAACGATCTCATTTTTAAAATAAAACAAGTCATCGGAAAATTTAAGGCAACAAATTCTGAATCGACATTTTTGGTTTTTAACTGAAATTAGTAGATTTTTATAAAAATGAGGGTGTTTGGTAGAATCTTAGTAGAATTGATAATATGTAGGTTCGACATTTTTTTTAACTGAAATCGATATATTTTTGTTTTTAAATATTTTGTATCATCCAAACGTGACATTTGATTCGATTAAATAAGTAGTTTGAACAAACGTAAGTATGAGCTCTAGTAGCAGTTTTGCAATTTCTAATTATGACCTATAATTAGAAATTAGTCGATGCAGACCGATGTTAAAATGGTCAAGATATAAAAAATTACTTTCGGTGACAAAAGGTTCTGACAAAATCTATTTATTATTTGTTCTCAAAAACAAAAGTCATATACAAACTAATGGTAACAACAACAATATAAAAGGTAACAACAATATAAAAGGACACAATAATATATAATAACAATTTTCCAACATACTCCCACCACCAAACATTAAAACCTGGTAGGTTTCTTAATCTTCCTTCCATATCGTGTTACCACATCTGGCGCAACTTTCGAAGACTCTCCTTCAGAAGCCATCTTCATCTTTCTTTTCTTCCTTACGATATCCTGTACTTGGCTTTGATCATCATCCTCATCCATCTCTAACTTAAAAATCTTCTGTATTGGTCTGACTACGTAACCGTTTTTTGTTTTTAGCCCAGCTATCCGACCTTTTCCATCTTTCCCAAGAAATACCCTCTCTACCAAGGCTAGTGGCCAGTCTAATCTCTTAGAACCTTCAGTTTCTAAGAAAACTAAGTCACCTACCTTTACGCTATTGCAATGTTGCCTCCGTTTCCGAAGAATCAGTTGACTGAGATATTCTTTTCTAAATCGTTTTTTCAAATCATCTCTCAGTTTCAGTCTATACCTACATCTTCTTCTAAGATACGTCCGGAACACCAGTTTGGCTTATCTCTTGTAAAAAGAAGGAAGGTGTTATAGGAACTAAATCAGACGAATCTTCCGACAAATAAGTTAAGGGTCGGGAATTCACTACAGATTCACAATCACACAATACAGAATAAAACTCTTCATAAGTTAAACAAGATTTACCTAACACTTTACGAAATTGGTACCATTATCCGAATACACAATAGAAGGCCTTGATCTTCTAGCGATAAAACGACGAAAAGCTAAAAGAAAATTATCCGTTGAAAGGTTAGATACGATCTCCAAATGAATTTCCCTATAAATGGCGCATGTGAAGATACAAACCCAGACTTTTTCTCTATTTTTTAAGAACACATACCCAAAAAGATCAATCCCTATCACCTCAAAAACTGCAGCATCCTTTACTCTATTTCTGGGCAAGGTAACAGGAACTGCTTCACATCTCCTCGACTCATGTCTCCGACAAACCACACATTTATGAATCACAGATCTTACGGTTTTCCTTCCTCCGATTATCCAAAATTTCTCCCTCAAATTTGACAATAGAATTTGAACGCCAGCGTGACATAAATCAACATGCGAGTCAAATATGAGTCGACAAGTTAAAGGATGTTTCGCAGGTAAAATAATTGGATGCCTAAACTCAAATAGATCTTCTCTCTCAGTTATTTTCGTCTTAACTCTTAGTACACCGTCTTGATCTCGCATCGATATCAAACTGCCAAAATCTTCTACCTTGCGGAAACACTCTTGTTGGACAAACTTAATTAAGGATAATTCTGCATGTTCAATTTCTGTTAATGAAAGATAGCCGGAGTTACGCTCCTCAGGACGTTTACAGTTAAGAATGAAGCGGAAAACCCATGCTACCAATCTAATAATACTTTTGTATTTACTGAAATATCTAAAACTCCACGACATATCAATCTTAGATTGAACCATTAAAGATGTCACAGTCTTCCTACGTTCTGCTTGGACAAGATGTTCTTCAACAATGAAATTTTGTGAAGGCCATTTCAAACGATCATCATATAACCAACCAGGTCCCTCCCACCACTTTGAAAGTAGCAAACGTGTTGCTGAACAACCCCTCGTTATCAAATCTGCAGGATTTAACGAGCCGGGAACGTGATACCAGGAATCCTCATTAGTTAATCTTCGTATCTCTTGAACTCGATTATGAACAAAAGGTTTCCATTTATCGGTACCCTTTATCCAAGCCAACACCGTCGAGGAATCAGTCCGAAAATATGATTCTATCATTCTATTTAAATTTTTAACAACAGATGACCATAATCTGGATGCTATAATAGCCCCTAATAACTCTAGACGTGGTACAGAGTTTTTTTTCTTAAGAGGGGTAAGTCTTGATTTTGATTGAACCAAACGAACTGTTATACCAACATCGGACACTACCCTTAAAAAGACTATACATGAGTAAGCATCTTTACTAGCATCGCAGAAAACGTGAAGACTAAGATTCTGTAAACAAACGTATTCATGACTAAGCCATCTAGGAACAGCGAGGTTAGCTAAATCATGTGCCTGATTAAGCCATTTAAAAAAAAACAGTTTTTATATCTTCAGGAACCTCCTCGTCCCAACCTATTTTCATTACCCACATCTTTTGTAATAAAAGTTTAGGGATTAAAAGTACTGGTGTAACAAATCCTAAAGGATCGAATACTTTATTTACAGTAGATAAAATATATCTCTTTGTAATTAGTTCTTTGCTCAAAATTTGATTATCCTTTAGGCATATACTTAGTGTCCCAATATCGAAACTAATTTAATTGGTTCAGGTTTAATGTCGCCAAAGATAGTATTTTCCCAAAGCCGAAGATCAAATTTGACTTCCTTCATCACTTCTTGAGACTCTTTAATAAAGTTTCGCAGTTCTTCTTCTGAATCCACGCTCGTAACACAATTATCTACATAAAAACTAGGTAATAATTTCAAGATTGTGTTTACATATCTATCTTCTTTAAGAACTGATTCTAAATGGTTTATTACTGCTCCCAAGAGGAAAGGACTGCATGTGAGACCAAAAACAACCCTTTTATGTCTATAATGAACAAGTTCATGTTTTCTATTATACCAAAGAAACCTCAAAACGTCAAAATCTTTTTTCTGAAGTTGAATCTGAAGAAATGCTTTTGTGATATCAGATATTACGCCGATTTTTGACCATCTAAAATTCAATAGTATAGATGGTATCAATTTTATTAAGTTTATCCCTTTTTCCAAACAATTATTTAGAGATGGGTAAATCTTTTGCTTTGCTGAAGCATCAAAAACTGGACGTAACTTTGTAGTCAAACTACTTAACTTAACTACATGTCTGTGAGGCAAATAATGTGTAAGAATCTCACCTAATTCACCAGAAGGAACCTCCTCTATTATTCCTAATTGCAACCATTCCTCAAATACTGTGTTATAGTCATTATAGTAGCCGTCTTTATCTAACTTTTTCATAAGAACATCCAATCGACATTTTGCCATCTCGAAATTGCTAGGCAAAGGTGAATGACCTTCTATAAAAGGGAGAGCGACTCTATAACGTCCATCTTCATCTCTGGAAACAGTATTGGAAAAAAATTGAAAAACAGCAGATTCATGTTCTTCCTTAGATACTTCCTCAATAGGATCGCTTATACCAATAAGATCGAGGTTCCACATATCAGAGAGACAGAAAGATTTATTGATCATCGAAACAGAAGACTGAAAAAATTGAGATTGAAAATAATTTTTGACTTTTCCCATAAGTGTCCATCCTAAAGGTGTCTGAAAAGCAACTAATCCACTAGGACCTGACAAGAAAAACCCGGCTAAATCAGCTCCAATAAGAAGTTCAATAGGACCATCTTTTGTGTCAAACAACTTTATATCCAGGGCCTGAAACTCTTCCATCCAAGGCCCTTCGTGAATGAAATCAATGTGACTACAAATTATATGTTGATCTAAGACATCAAAACTACAGAATACTTCTTATCAAGACTTTCTACAACAACATTATAACATTTATGATGAATAACTTCTGACTCAAAACCCCCAAATAGTGAATGTAGAACTTCCTCTGATCCTAATACTTCAAATCCCATTGAAATAGCAGTAGACTTTCTAATATAAGACCAATGAGAACCTGAATCAATAATTGCTCGAACTTGTCGTTCACAATTTTTACTTTTTAATGTTACAACCAATGTTAACAAGAAAACTTGAGTAAAAGAAGTATGATTCGAAAGATTTTCTGTAACTTGAAGGACAGAATTAGAACTGATTCCAAAATTTTCGGAAGTCTTAGTCACTGGTAAATGAGAGCACATGACCAAAACATGTCTTTCGCCACAATTACTACATCTAAGCTGCGCTGCTGACCTGCATTTCCTCGCTATGTGCCCAAATTTCAAGCATAAATAACAACAACCCTTAGATGTTAATAATTTTTTACGTTCCTCAAATGCAAGTTTCAGGGCATTTGGACAATCCACACTGGTGTGTTCTTTTTTACAGAAAACGCATTTTAATGATTTTCCATTAACTAATGTAGCAGCACTAGGTATCAAATTAGAAGAAGATGTAGAATTTTTTTTTAATTTGGAATTACTGAATCCTGCAGTTGCAAGCGATATTCTTTCTTCATTTTCCACTTCTCCTTTCATAAATTTCATCAGTTGGTCTAGACGTTTTTTCATAGAATCAGAAGCACTAAAAAAAGAACTTCGGTGCCAAACACGAAGAAGGTCTTCTGGCAAGCATGATTCTATCAACGGAAACAACATTGCAGCGCATTGATCAGAAGTGAAGTTGAGTGATTCTAAAGAAAAAAGTTGGGTTTCAATTTGATCATATAAATCACTTAATCTAGACTTAAAATTATGATTATTTAAAACTAATTTCAAAAGCTCTCGAACGTGAACTTCTATTATCAAATCTTCACGTCCAAAACGTGACTTTAGACTCTCGACAGCTTTGAAATAATTTTCTTTAGTTACAGGATAACTCTCTACAATTTGTCTAGCCTTAGAATTGGGTATAGTTGCCTGGTTAAGATAGAAAAATTTGTCTTCGATTTCTAATTCTTCATCCTCGTGAATCCTACGGAACTTTGACCAGAAAAGCAACCAGTTTTGTACATCTCCTCCAAACTTTTTGAATTCAATTTTTGGTAGGAGTATTTTACTTTGAAAAGAAGAATTAGATCGACTACTATTGGCCCTAACGGTTACTGAATTTAAATAATTTTCTACCTTAAATTTGATCGTGTTAAACTGACAGTGATACTGATCGGCCTTTGCCATCTCACCATCAATATCGATATCTTCTAAGTCGTTTTCTATCAGGCAATCGAAAAGCTTCTTATCTAGGACAGACATTGCATCAAATTTTTGCTCGAGAAGCTTCAGATGTCCTTGAACCTCGGCGATGTCATGGTGTTCTAGTGGAAACTGATTCGAAATAATTTCGTATATCTTGCCAATCTAACGCCTTCATCAATTTTTCTATTCCATCAACACCGAGTCCTGTCACGGTCGCCATATTTTGCAATTTCTAATTATGACCTATAATTAGAAATTAGTCGATGCAGACCGATGTTAAAATGGTCAAGATATCAAAAATTACTTTCGGTGACAAAAGGTTCTGACAAAATCTATTTATTATTTTTTCTCAAAAACAAAAGTCATATACAAACTAATGGTAACAACAACAATATAAAAGGTAACAACAATATAAAAGGACACAATAATATAAAATAACAATTTTCCAACAAGCTGCGTGGAATAGTGCTGTTAGTAGTGTGATAGGTCAGGGTATCGAATCCCGCACAGATCATATCTTTTTTTTCCTCTTTATCATTATATTTCACTTTTCAACCTTATCAAATATTTTTCAATAAACCGTGTTCTACCAACATTTCAATAATAAACTACCAAAATCACGAGTGTCATCGAAGTGAAAATATTTTGTACATACTTTTTACCTGCCCAGGGATATGTATTTTTTTAATACAAGAAGTCTAGACTTCCTAAACTGGCCTGTGAATTGAAAAAAATGAAAAAAAATATTTAATAACGTTTAAAAGTAAAATATACCGATAAAAACCAAAAAAAAAGATATGCTGTGTGCGGGATTCGATCCAGGACTTATCGCACCACTAACCAGCACTATTCCACGCTGCTACCAGAGCTCATACTTACGTTTGTTCAAACTTATTATTTAAGCGAATCACGTGTCACGTTTGGATGATACAAAATATTTTTTCTGAAATGAGACATTCGTTTTAAATATACCATAGATAGATAGCGATAAAATATAGTTTTAAATTCAAATCCAAAAAATCTACTAAATTTTACAGCGGACGTAAATATTAATATTTTGCTTTTTTTGATCGTTTTTCAATTATTTCGATTTCAGTTAAAAGAAAATGTTGAACCTGCCTATTATCAATTCTACTAAAATTCTGCCAAACACCCTTATTTTTATTCTTAAAAATCTACTAAGTAAGTAGGAAATTTACTAAAAACGGTAACCCTGTAAAATATGTGTGTATCGTGAATACAGCGCAGCAGCGGGCAAGGGGCGAAGCGTTCATGTCTACTGACGTCACACGGTCCAGTATCGAGCACAGGTACGTTTTCCAGTCTCTCGTCGATCCTTGATTTTAAAATGCTTACAGTGGACGTAAATATTAATATTTTGCGCTCAATTTTTTTTTTTTTGATATTTTTTAAATAACAAAACCTCTCAGTTTAAGTTAAAATAAAAGAAATAAGAAAAATGTCGAACCTGCCTATTGTATTAAATCTACATAGACCTCGAGAAAGCATTTGATAGTGTACCAAGGAAAACAGTAGGAGAAATTCTGGAAAAAAGAGCTGTAACAGACTCCCTAACAAGAGCTATAATGAGCGTACATAAAAAGAATAGGAGATATATAGGGTGTCCCGGGACTAATTGGAAAAGATTTGGGAGGGTTTAGCTTGAGCGGAAATAATGTTAGTACTTCATATAAACTTTTTTAACACGGGAACTCGTTTTCGAATTATGGGCCTTCAAAATTGGATTTTTAAATTAGTTTTTGATTATTTACTTTCGTACTGTGTATTCGATCTTTATAAAATTTTCTGTATGGTTATAATGTACGTGTATGCTTATTTCAAACGTATAAACAGATTCACAGTATTGCCTTAAAGACAGGCACATACCAGTCGTAATAGTTAAGGATCCAAAATTTTTGTGTCGATGACACACTCTGGCTTCTCATAACCTAAGATAACGAAAAGATATTCTTGTTGGAATTCTAATTCGATAAAATTAGCCGTTTGGCTGATATTTGTATTTTATTAATGCACAACATACCAATTTGAGCATTCGACGTTTTTTGTAAGGATAATCCCAGATAACGAATTAAAACTAATTTAATAATATTATGCCTAAGATGCACTTAATGTAGGGGAACTAAACAATTTAGCGATAGTAGAAGGTAACAACATTGACACTGCTTTTAACGCAAGTTAAACAGATATGCAAACAACGTAATTAGTTGCTTTTAATCAAAATCAATTAGAACATCAAAAAATTATAAACCTAAAATTAATTTCTAATCAACAGATAACAAAGTTACTACTTTACCAATATTTTAAAGTTCCTAATTCCCGGTTTTATTACTTTTTCTTAATAGTAATAATTCCGATTACCAATATTTTAAAGTTCCTAATTCCCGGTTTTATTACTTTTTCTTAATAGTAATAATTCCGATTCATATTAACGTTTTAAAATAATTATTATAATTAGCTTCCCTCTAAAAATCCGTCATTAAGGGCTGGTTGTACAGTCTAGGTTCAAGCATTCGTTCTGCTGAACTAACTTTAGGGATGAGCACGGTTCAAAAGTATATTTCCATGGTACAGATGATATGGGAGTCCAACTCTACAAAACTTGGTTCGAGGAAAGATATGTTATGTTGGTAAAGCAAATTTGGAGGTGATTCAATGTCCAGTTTATTTCTCCAGGAGCTGATTATTAATGTTGAAGATGAAAATTTCATCTGTAGACTTCATTAGAGTAATTTATTAACTGATGTCTCACATCATAATTGATATTGGGTATGTTTTGAAAATACACATATGGTTGAATATTTACATAGCCAATTAAGTTAACTGCTGCTGCTTCTTATTCTTCAAAACAGTCTCAACCTTTTCCACTTTCAGTCGTAATTTCAAAAGAAATTATAGAAAACGCTTTTTTTCATTGTCCAAATTTTCTTTCTATGTAATTCCTAGTTCTGATTCATTAAAAAGTTGTTGTTGCCTTGTAACAGGATTATCAAGAGGTGTTATTAAGTAATTTTCATTTGCATAGCAACTATCACCAACTAGAGTGTATTTCTCGAAGATTCCTTATTCAAATCTACCTCTGACGTTTGAATTGATAAATATTTGTGAGTCATGGGTTAATGGGTTAAACAGGCCTACGGCACACCACATCCTGATGCCTGAACCATGCAGTTCGAGTCACATATGGATTTTAAAAATTAAAGGAAATAATCCTTTTCTATTCCTCCAGAAAAATCGTGCCACACTAATAATACTTTTGAAAGATACTTCTGAGTTTATGTTATGTTTCCGGCATTCGAATATACTGATGATAAAGCCCTGCAAAAGTTCTGGTGACCTGCCATAAAATACGACTTCCTTAACAAATCATCAACTGGCTGAAGAAAGTTTCTAGTTGCAAAATATCTCAATGTTACTAGTATCTTTTGTTCAGTAGTTACAGCATGATTCCTAAAAAGATATCAGTTACTGGGTTAAAAATCAATAAGTAAGAAAACTATCTGTTGGAGACGATATTTATGCTTCACCCTAGTTTAGAACAAAGCGAACATCCTGCTTGGAAAGTACAAATCATTATTTCATTCTAGGAAATGATTCATTATATTTCTTTTGATGTCTTCTAGCGTATATTATTACTTCTACTGCTTCGAAGACAAATTCTTCATCATCTGTTAGTTTTTTAGGTAGTTGCTGAGCCATTTTCTAAAATATTACAAAAGTTACGTCAAAACTTGGTTTATGTGCCCAAATTCTACAGCTCAGTTGAAATGAAATGACAGATAGTGAGCCAAGCTTTGCCTTGAACTATCTTCGTACAATGAATTTTGAAATTTGAACCAGGTTCAACCTTGAGCTATGCTTGAACCGAGACTGTACATCCGGCCCTAAAAGTACTTGTTATTAAAAATATCGCGATCGGTAATTGATCGTAAATGGGTAAAATTAAAATGCACCGTGAATACGAAAAATAGAATAAAGACCGCGACCTTCCTCCGTATTTAGGGTCAAACGCGATCCGTGTAAAAATTTCACACTACGTCCTAACGATGTAGACACTTGCGCTTGTGCCGCTTAGACACCAGGAACAGTAAGATATACTGCGATTTAAAATATTCTCGCAAGTTCGCTCCGATCTCCGATCACTGCAGACTGTCTCATGTATTGGTGAGTTTCTCTTGGTGTTAAAGTTTTTGAAACGACGTAAAGTATATTCTGGTGGCTTCGGCTATACTGTGCTCTCCGTCACCGTGGCTTTGGTATGGTGATGGTCACTATCGATTATTTTTAACTATCGAATAATTACTAAATAAGTTGTTACTATCGAATAAATTCATTCGAATGAGTTCATTTATTATTATTTTTGCGCCAGATGCGTCTGCAACATTTTTTACAAAATTTTTATATTTAAAAAGAAAAGTAAGTTTAATATTAAAATCAATTAGATAAAAAATATAAAATTGATTTTTTTAAAATCAATCGTTACAAATGCCTCTTTGTATTTCTATACAGATGGAAATTTAAGAAATATGGCAAAAATTGGATGTTTTCTTCTTTTTTTTATTTAAAGGGTTTCTGCAGGGTTTTCTTGTTTTAAGTTTGTTTCTCTGTGCATTTATTTAATTTTTAATATCCATTTTGTACATTATCTCACTTCCCTACATGATGATTTTGAAATTGTCGTTTCAGTTCTGGTAATTGTCTAATATTTTCACGAAAATTCACATTTCTTATACTTATATTTAATAACAAATATTTAAAATTATAAGCAGTTTTAATTCCACTGTTAATTTGAATCACCACTGGAAATGGAGATTATAATTTAAAAGATAGATCTTACTAAAATTCATTCATTTAATACGGCTTCTTCAACTGCCACAATACGTATATTTCGTACTGGACCTTCGCCACTTCTTTTTGTCAAAAAATTCCTAAAGTCATAAATTTGATTTTGTACAATATGCAAAATAAATTAATTTACCTACTCTTACCTGTATCTCGTAATCTGAGATCGACACGCTCAAACATTCGTCTTTCTGGCATTGCTCTGTTTGGAAAATTTTCAGCATAAAGAATTCTGACCTCTAAATAGTTTTGAGAATCCAATCCGTACATTAAATACCTATCTGCATACTCAATAAAAGTGAATTCTGCCATTGTGACTTAATTTGGATATTAATTATTATTAACAAGTACTGAGACGACTAAGGCCACTTGATGAAATTTATAAAAAATTTTAAAACGTTTTTACCAACATTCAGATTAATGACTTGTTAATGTTGTTACCTTCTACTATCTCTAAATTGTTAATTTCTGCTACATTAGGTGAATCTTGGGCATTGCATTATTAAATTAGTTTTACTTCGTTATCTGGGATTATCCGTACAAAAAATGGCGAATGCGCTTATTGGTATGCAGTGCATTATTAAATTGCAAATATCAGTAAAGGGGCTAATTTTATCGAATTCCAACAAGAGTAACTTTTCGTTAGCTTAAGGTATGAGAAAGTCTTTTTCAAAAATTTTATACAGGGTGTGTCATCGATACAAAAATTTTGGATCCTTAACTATTAACTTAACTGTCTTTAAGGCAATACTGTGAATCTGTTTGCACGTCTAAAATAAGCATACATGTACATTATAATCATAATTAAAATTACATAAAGATTGAATAAACAGTACGAAAATAAAAATTAAAAAACTAATTTAAAAATCCAATTATTGAGGCTCATAATTCAAAAACGTGTTAAAAAAGTTTATAAGTAGAAACATTATTTTAGCTCAAGCTGTACGCTCCCGACTTTTTTCCCATTAGTCCTGAGACAACCTGTATAAGGACCGACAACATGGTATCAAAATAATTCACAGTTGATGCTGGATTGAAACAAGGAGGGATATTGAGGCCAGACATTATTCATCTTGGTGATGGACGATGTTACAAAAGAAACGATAAATCAGGCAAACAAACTGTACATAGGCAATAGAGAATTAAAACCCATATATCTACAGGAATGCCTATTTGCCGATGATCTAGTTATATGTGCAAGAAATGAGACAGACAATTTGCAAATTTGAGAATAAAAACCAAAATCTAGATAATCAATGAAGAGAAAACGAAACTAATGATCATCAGCAAAGAGGAAAAAACAGTAGATATAACAATAAATAATAAAAATAGAGAAAGAGTGGAGAATTTTAAATATTTAGAAGTATACATAAATGACAAAGGATCATAGGACCTTTATTCTTGAATCGAGAGGAAATTTTACTCCCAGGGAGCTCTCTGACTTTTCTACTCTTACAAAATGTTTCTTAATATTGAAAAGCCGTATTCTTGAAATTAGGGTCCAGAAAGGAGTTTGAGAAAACACGAACACTAATGCTAAATGTCCGTAGAAAATGCTCACCAATCAGAAATGCAAAAAATTGACCCTCTTTAGAAAGACTAATATTCAAGGTCAAAAATTGTTGTACTTTTATGCTCTAACCCCATTTTTTAATGCCTTAAAATATTACGTCCACAATTGCGTCACAAGAATGACACATTAAGAAAAGAAAAAGAAGTAAAGAGTTCATGAAGGCCAGACCAAAATTTTATACCGGAAAATGTTTACCAGATTTTACAAAAAAAAAACAATCTAGAGAATTATGGCAAGATCTTGCAACAATTCTAAATGCTCATCCCGGGACCAAAAAAAGTGCTTGGCGTAAGGTTACCATATCCTCGAACAAATTAAAAAATGTGCACAAATTTTCTATCAGATAATAAAAATGGGTCTGTTGGTTGGAGGACATCCCGACCAATTTGGAGATCCTCAATTGCCTCCACAACATCATCATTCATGATATGAGTCCAGTATGGGACATTGTTTACATCCATTTTATACAAAAAAAAATCGCTCACAAACAACACGCTTTCGACTTTATTTTAGGTTATGTTTTGTTATTTCCATTGTCATTTTCGTTTTCTCTTACTTGGACCAGTATAATTCACAGGGTCCCTTAGGCAGAAATTATTCTCTCAATAGTTTAGAGAAATATTTTGAAGAATACAGTATTTTCAGTTTCAGGGAGCCACGCCTACTTTTACCCACTTTCTCTCGTCATTTTTACTCCCCGATATTCAAGAATAAGGGTCCAGGAAATAAAAATCAACCAGTGAATCGAAAATGCCCCATAATTGTACCACTCCATATTAAAAATAGTTTCACCGGGAGAAAAGAAATATCAAGGAAGACAAAAAATAAACGTATTTAAGTCAGTATTTCTACCAATAAGCATTAAAATTGAGTTTTTTAACCAAAGCTTTTTTATTTTAATTCAATATTAGCGTCAAATTTAAGTTGAAATTTGACGGACGGTCTCTCATAACTGCTACACAGACCAAAATAGGGGGAAAGAAGGAAGAAAAACACAATAGGGCAACAGCTAATGAGACTGTAAACCCTGTTTGGGACAGGCCACGTTGTTTAACACATAAAGAAGAAACATTAAATCAAAATTTCAACCCAAAACCCAAAGAAAAATTTAAAAAAGTTGAGCACTTACAAAATACGCCGATTTTCACAACAATTTTCACAAATCATCTAGAAATCATCTAAAAATGTATTTGGGACCCTATAAATATTTTTGTAGATGTCGCAATTAAAAAAAAATCGTAATAAAAAATGCCAGGTACGGATACAAGACCAGTTTAAAGAAGGTAATTTTTTTTACAAATCTAAGTTAGATCCAAAATTAGAATTGATTAAATAAAACAACACGTAGTAAACAATTAATTTATTATAGTTAGATACATTGTAATGATGTATTTAAAAAAAATTACTAACTCAAAGCTAACCAGTTACAGGACGAACTCAACAAACTAAAACCTATCCAAATTCAATCTAAACCTGTACAATTAGGATTAGTTAATTAATTAATTAATTTATTTGTCTTTAACATGTCCAACAAGGATTAAGTGTGTATGATTATTTGTCTAAGCAGCCAATCTAGCACATTTATTACATCTTTTTGCGTTATTCATTAATTTACTTATTGAACCTATTTTTCTCTCAATTTTATTTATAAATTACTCCTTTTTTTTATTTTATTCCAAAATGACCCCCGCTTGCCGACCAACTAACACAGATCAAAGAATATTATTTTGTTCTCATCAGTTTAATATCAATATCGCTGAATAATGAAAACCAGTCACTATATTTTGTATCGCACTATTTTTATATTTTAATGAAAAAAAAATTAAAAAAAAATATTATCCCATAAAAACCAGTCATATAAACCAAAAAAACTCCGATTTAAGATATTTTACACAACTTGGCAACATCATGTACCTAAGTCATTGTGATGTTTCCAAACAAAACTAACCTTAAAAATAATATATTTATAAAAACGGAAAAAAGGTCTTTTATAGTGGTTGCGGCAAAAAATTTTTTTGGAAAGTAATATTTACACTGTAAATGATTTATACCAATTTTTGTGAAAATCTGAGAGTTTCGTAAATGCTCAACATTTACCACTAACTCATTAGGGAAACATTTTGTTAAATGGACTAATTGCACATGTCGTGCATATGATAATGGGGACGTGTGGTGCGGTAGCTACAGCAAATCCATTTATAGTATATGAAAATCTACTTAAAATTATTCATAAAAATAAGCTTGGTTCATTTTGAAACACTACGATTGCTGAGAAATAAATTTTCAAAATTTCCAAGTGACGTCAGCTACATTAATTTGTTTAAAATAATGTAGATGGCATGACAAGGTATAATTTACAGTTATCTGTCGAGTATTACTAAACCAAATAGCCTAAAAAATAATAGGTTATGTTACACTGAAAAGTCAAAAATAAAACGTTGTGCCTAGCAGTACATCGGATGTACGCATTTATTTTGTACTTCGACCGTTCATTGCGTTTTAAGGTTTACAAAGTATAGAAGTATGTTGGCGCATTTGCTTGATAAGTTTGATATAAATTCTGTAACGTCGTTGTATGGTATATGGTTTCGGTGTAAAGGGTGTAAAGGAATCTTCATGCTCATACGAATTTCACAAAATTTATGCGAATCTGAAAATGTTTTGCCGTCCCCAAAATTTGATGTTCATACTTGGGCGATATAATTTGACGGTTTCTGCCAACGGTCAAGTCAGATAAGTCAAAATATGTGAAATAATGTTGTTGTGTTCGTGAATTTTGTAAACAAACCTAACTATAAAAAATAATGGATTCAGAAACAGAAACAAAACGAAATATTTTAAACTTTTATAGATTGTATTATAAAACATTTACCACTGTTGGTATCTGTCACATTCTGTGACATGTCATCATCCGAATCCGCAAAAAAGTTCAAATATTTCAACTTTATTGCGAAATTTTCAGGCTCCATTTTATTCGCATAAATTTTGCGAAATTCGTATGAGCATGAACATGCCTTAAAAGGGCCGGAGTTTCATCCTAATACCGCCATTTTTTTTATGTTTTAATATTTTTTTAGCTTCATAAAATAGTGATTGTTAACTGGTTCGATTTGTATAGTAGAGTTTTTTCTCCAAAATTAATGATTATTAGATTTCACGCTTTAACTTCTTAAAATCTACATAAAGATAGTGACATGGTAACTAGTTTGATTTATACAGTAAAGTGTCTTTTTTTCTCAAAGTTCGAGATGTAAAAATTAGGTAGTTTATTTTATTTTCCGATGTACAATATAAACAAGCACATCCGATGTATTGCTAGTCACGGCGAAAATAAAATCAATGCAATTTTCTTCTTTTCCCATATTTACATCTGGCCTCTATTTAATAAGGAATTCAATTCGTATATACTGACATCTCTTAACAGTATTATCAATTAATGTAGATATTTTTAATTTAATTTTTTTAAAATATAATACAGGTTTAAAAAAAATATAAATATTTTTGTAGGCACATTTGATAACATACTTTTAAGGTCCTAATTTAAAAAAATTACATAATACGTCCCCATTATATTATATGTTTGTCCATATGCAATAAATACGCATAAGACGTACTCAAATTGTTTTTATTCGTGCGTTAGTCGGATTGGTAGATGATATGTATGCCATTTCAATAAAAGCCTTCGTGAATAGGATGAAAAGATTCTGAAAGTCAGTTAACTGTTACATTGAATATTACATTTTTAAAAACACTTTTATAAATTTGCGGAGCAACTGCTCTCAATCACTTTTACTGCAAAACTAGTTACATAGCTTTCAGAAATATTCTAATGTGCCTTCAGCAAGAAATGTTTGCTATAGGCACTGGAAACTTAGGCACAATTTTTTCTGTTATTTTATCGAATCAACCAAGACGGTCCAAACGAACGTCAAGGATGGGGAGAATTTGAATGACTCTAATTAATTAGAATTTCTAGCGCGACTTATGTCTGCATATAGAATATATTTTTCATCACGCTTTAAGAGCGACTGAAAAGGAAGATGTATACATAAAGGTCGCTAGTCTCCGCTTGCGGATAACTTTTATGAGCTCAGTATTAGCCCCTTCCATAGCATGTAGTATCCACCTGCAGCACTTTGTGTCAATACCTGACTATCTTGACGCCCTATCGGCTGATTCAAATGACACATTGTCAAAAGCTTGTAACGCACTACGGTCGTTACGGCTCACTTTGGCGCCTTAGTCTAGATTTCGGATTGCCTCAGGCGCCACCTTCCGTTTATTGTGTGAAGGCCACTGCACGGGCGGCGTCAGTGGAGAAAGAAATACTCCAAGGGTCATACGGTATCGACAAGACCCCTCGCGGCCAGAAGAGCGGTGTTTACTTGCCCCATCGGGTTGAGTTACCTGGATATTTGCTGCTGAACAAAACTCATAAAGTAAATAAAAACCATTTATTACTTTACCAAAATCCGGAGACGGTGAAGAAGAAAAGGAGTGCAACACGGGTCTTGATCGGTCGGTACAGGCACATATTCCGGGCTGTCGTGGTTCTCGGATGACGGTTCTAGACTCTTCCCTTCGGTACAATTGCAATTGGCTTCGCTCCCTTCAGCTTGGCCTGTCTCTAAAGGTCGAGGAACTGGTACTGAAACTCAGTCTCTATTCGGACTACAACTGCAGCTGCCGAGAACGGTTCAAATTGCCCTACTTGTTATGAACTTTGGCGTCTAAGAAGAAGAGACGGAAGTGTCTCCATCTGTCGCGAGGAGGTTTAACTGGTAGACTGGTCTTTTACTCGAAGCTTCTCTCTTGATTTTAAGTTAATTCTACTTCAGTGCCGTGCCAGATTAAATTTATATATTTTAATTATTATGGAAACAAGTAACTTTGTTACAAGCTATTCCTTCTTTGCCCAGAAAGGCCGCTTTAACTCTCTGGTATCAATGGCATTTGCTAGCGTCTTTAGTAAAGCTTTTGCCGTATTTTGTCCAATTATTCCAGACTTGGGTATAAATGTGGATTTAGTACACACCCTAGAACCAAACTTAATTTTAGATTAAAGAAATATGGTCAAATTTGATTCTAAAAAAGTTTAATTTTTAGAATCAGATAAAAAATTTCAGTATTTAATTTACAAATATCTCATACCTATTTTTCAAAACATCGCTTTTCAATTATATGAAGTATGCTTAATTAATTTTCATGTTAATTAAATGTTGCGACATGGAAGTAAATTTGTGTAAAAAAAAATTTACTTTTTTTTCTCTGTGCACGGCATTGCCCTTATCCTCAAAGGTTATCACTAGTGTCGGCTTGATTTTCTCTTATATACGCCTACAGCAATACGGTTTCTCTCTCTCGGACCGAATGCATTTTCAAAAGGCATTGACATATTCTACATTACCTCTTTTTTCCACCTTAATTGAAGCACGTTCGTCTTTGATGTCACTTTTTTAATTAGAGGCAATAGAACCTTAAGTGCTTATTGGCTGAATGTAACAAGAGATTCTCATAATTTTAGCATTACTTTTTCTGACGAAATAAGCCCTTTGATGATTCATGTCTTCACGTCGAGTCCTGGTTTTGTATATGGCTGTAGGGTCTGCATTAATATGTTTCCCGTTAGTCAAAGCAGATACATCAAAGGATTGTTTCACCCATAATAAAGAACATGTCTTGATTAGTAGATGAAAAATTTTGTGTTTTGACACGTTACATGAAGGTGGAAGCCAAATTAAAAAAAATTGATATTGTTTTTTGTAAGATTAATATTTTGATAAATAAGATTTTAAAAATAATTATGATTTTGTATAAAAATTTAAGTTTAATTTGAGATTATATTCACATCTCCCGTAATATAAAATTTACTCTTAACAGATTTTTGTTCCATTTGAAACTCCGTGAGACTTTGAATGCATGCATTATATAAAAGTGCAGCATTCCCAACTTTCATATGAGTTAACGTAACCTTCCTTTCGCTATAACAATTTCCGGTTATATGATCACACGGAATTTCAAATATTCGGTTTATATTACGTTTACCCAGAATCCATTTTCGTATTGAGGTAGTAGCATCGTACCTCGTAGATAAAAATTCAATTAATGTACAAGCTTATTTTTAATAAATAACATATCTATTTTGTCATTTTTGGAAGTATTAATCGCCTGTTTTTACTTTCCCGCTAGATATACCATATATTGTTAAATATTGTAATGAATTTTTATCCTAATTTGGGGTGAGTTCTATAAAAAATAATAATAAACCTTACAAAAATTATCAAAATACAAAATTTATCGGTCTAGAACATCTGGGCGCGGCCGTCTGGGCGCGACCGTTTGGGCGCGGGTCACTTAGGCGCAGGGACTGTTGGGGGCGAGCCGTTTAGGCGCGGAGCCATTTGGACGCAAGGAGAAATTAAACACGAAATTTTAATAGTATCCCTATATTTGCGAATATACAATAATTAAAATACAAGTAAAATATAATGCAGAATATGTACTTATGGTTCCATTACATAATTGTATGAAATACCTCTCAGAAATTTAATAATATTTCTATTATTAGCACCACCAATGTAATCTTGTACCAGATTTTTTATTTTCCTGTCGGCCTGAATAAATTTTTGTTTTTTTGGGATGGGCTCACTTCCCGCAAGTAGATGCTCATACGCAACATCTCCCCCCAGTTGGAGTGTTTTTAGACTTTCAATGAATTTCCAAATGGTTGGATGTTTCATTGACAGCTCTGTTTGTAGCCTTCTGTGTGCCGCCTATGCGTGATTGTTCATTCTGTCGGTGTCTGTTACTACCCGATTATGTAATGACCAAAGCGGTGGAGGATATATTGCCTGGCGGCGTTCATTTTCCCTCCTATTTGGATGTCCTACATAGTTATCCTCAAACCATTGCAAAAGAGGCTCTAGCTCTGGAGGCAACACATTTGACAGTTCATCTATTGCTTCGTCCAAAAAGTCCGACGGTGAAAAAGCCAAGGATGTAACCACACGCGCCTGGACAGCAAAGTCTGCTTCATTGTTGTATCTACTTAGAAGCTTTAACTTGCCCAAATACTTGCGCAGGTTTTTGGTTAAATGGAAGAAACACCCCAACAATTCCGTCTCTGGAAATGCTGCTTTGAAGGCGTTGATGGCTGCTAATTCAAATGGATGTTTGTATGTTTATATGCCAAAAAATTTTTTTTTGATAAAAAATAAGTAATAAAATTTTTCGGGTTTTTTTTTTTGGAAAAAACCTGGAAAAATAAAATTGACATATGAACTTTTCGCGCCCAAACGTACCCGCGCCCAAAAGTCCCTGCGCCGAATAGTCCCTGCGCTCAAGTGGCTCACGCCCGGACGGCCGCGCCCAGATGTACTGCTTCGAAAATGTATTATATTATATTTATCCTGTATATTCCTCTTCTTTGTTTTTGTTTTATTTTTCTTTTAATCCTTAATAAAAGTCTTCTACACTCCTAATTTTATTTAATATGAAATGACCATTTCTTACTTTTTTCTATTTACTGCTTTTCCTACATACTCAAATTTCTCCTGGTGATAACATTTTTTAATTCTATTCTTTCGTGACTTAAAATTTTCCTTTTTTATTTTCATTTTTTTATTATTATTTTAAATTAACGAAATAAAATTCATCCTCTAGTATTATTAATATATAATCTTCATTTTTTCTTCTTATATTATTACAGCATTCAACATATCATTCTCATAAAAATAAACTTATCGTGACATTCAAAGATTTTATATCTGATTTCAGTTTACTATTTTTTTACCTGCTTTTTTTCCCAAATTAAAATTTTTCTTACTAAACTAATTGAAAAAATTTTAAATCTTCATTTATTTATATCATTTCCATTTTTTTTTATTTTTAAAATAATAATAATGAAATTATGATGTGCTCAAAAACAAATTAAAATAAGATTCTTTATATTCCACAATTGTTGATATATTATATACCATTTACCCATAATAAATTCTTTAAAAATCAAACTTTTTTTAACAATAAACTCTATTTATAAAATTCAGACAACAAAATTATTTATGCTATCAAACCTTTTTGCAATTAAATAACAATGAACTTATCAAAGACAACTGATTCAGATTATTTCATTAAAAATTCCCAAATTTACATTTGAAATTTTCCATTTATTTTATATATAATATGTATTATTTAATTATTATTATATTACCGCACTGAACACTATTATTTATTATTTTATTGTTTTATATTCAAGTTCCTATTTCTCTGCTTTATTACTATTCTTCTTACCTCCATCTTCATAATAATTTCTTACATTTTCTTACTTTATTCTATTTATGCTTTTATTCCCATACCTATGTCCATTATCAATTTTTTCTATACTTCCTTTAATTCCTGATATTATGTATTTTTTAAGTCCTTCTTAAGAGAAGACTTTAAATTATTAAGAATAAAAATCTAACAAATTAACTAAATAATTATTATAACTAATTTTTATTTTTTATTTTTTCTATGTTTGTTTTCTTTTTATATTCCTCCTGCAAATATCTTAATTGTGTCTCTATTTCTTTTAATTTAATTTTCATATCTTTTTCTTCTTTTTTATCCTTTTTATTATTACTTTGTAATCTTGTTTTATCGATTTTTCCGTTTATTATCTCTGTATCTCTTTTAACTTTTTCAATTCTTCCTTCTATCTTTTTCTCTACATTTTTTTGATTTTCTATTATCTTTTCTCCTGATTCTTTGATATTTTTTCTATTGCTCCATCGATTCCTGTAATAGTATTCATTAATATATTTTCTAGAATTCCCATTCTTTCTACATTATCTTGTATTTCATTTTATACTTTCTCCACTTGTTCTTTTATTTCTTCTTTCATTTTTTTTCTTTTTCTTGTAAGCTTCCAATTTTAACATTTTGTAACTTTTCTAATTATATAATTCTCTCAATAGTTTTTATTCTTATTTCTTTTTTTATTTCTTCTAATTTATTATCAGTATAATTCTCTCAATTCTTCAATTTTCTGTAGCATTTCAATTTTATTTTCTCTAATTTCTTGTTTAATATCCTTGTTTATATATTTTTCCATTTTTTGCATTTGTTTTCCCATTTCTTGAATTTCTTTTAACCGTTCTTCTTTGTCTTCCTTTCTATTGTCTTTCATTACTTTCTCAATTTTTTTACTGTTTTCATCCATTTTATTCATCTGAAGCATCATTTGTCTTAATACATCAATTACATTTTCTTGTTCTTCCTGTTTCTTTTATCTTTCTTGTAGCTGCTCTTCTTTTTGTTCACCTAAACTTGTTCCATAACTTTCTTCCATATTTTGATCCTGCATTTCTATAATATCTCCTTGTCCTATTTCCAAATCTTCCATTTGTCAAATTTTTTTTTCCCCTCTTAAATCCATTTTATTTTATTTTATTTTTTTTACTGACACTTATTATTCTCACTACCACGTATACTTTTTTTTACTATTCCACGCTGTGTATTTTTAGTTATGTCACAGATGCCACTATTTATGGAATTTATTTAATTATTTGTCAAATTATTAAGTAATGTCAGATTATTTTAGTTTATAAAATCAAAATTAGTAAATTCAAATAATAATATGTTAAATCTTCTTACTTTTCAGTTAGTTTAAAATAATCAACAATTGCGGTAACAAACATAGTCTTACTAGATTTTTTTAATCCTTTTGGATCCTGTATACGTTGTTGCAATCAAAACCAAACTCAACGTTAATCAGCAATTTCTACTAATTTTGCAAAGCCCCACGTTGGTCAGCGCCATTTGTAATGATTTAAGATATCTCAATTAGGGGGATTCAATAACATTTAAAAAAATAATAAACGTTACAAACTATAAAAATATTAATTTTGTATATGCCCTGTTATTCCATTTTCCTTTTCGATCTCCTGTATAGTTTCAATTCTCTATTTTTTTTTTGATCTGCCAATCTTGCTAACGCTCTGATCTTGATTTACTGGTCTCCGCTATATAATTTATTATATCTCGTC
Organism: Neocrepidodera transversa; assembly: GCA_963243735.1. Classification (NCBI taxonomy): domain Eukaryota; kingdom Metazoa; phylum Arthropoda; class Insecta; order Coleoptera; family Chrysomelidae; genus Neocrepidodera; species Neocrepidodera transversa. The sequence continues at coordinate 35,897,871 of OY725337.1, read as the reverse complement.
ATCCTTAATTGCTCGTAATTTTTGAAGTTGTCTTCTTATATGCTTCTTATGTTATTTTACAATTTTCGTTTTATTCAATAAAATTTTGTACGTTTTATGTATGGGGATACAATTTAATTGATGGCCTTCTATATCTACATATTATCACGTTACATAATCCATTTCTGAATTTCTTAGTAAATTCTTATAAAATTGACGTTATAAAAAAAATATGAAATTGTCTTCAAGTGAAAAAGTTAAATTTAAGTATTGCACTTGACATTTTTACTTAAATTTTTTTTAATATCAATTACAAAATTTTTTTTTGTTAATCATTAAAACAGTAGATACAAGGGCGGGAAATTAATTGAAAATATAAATTCAACTTTCGTCACCAGAGACGAAAGTTGACGTTATGAGAATTTCTCTCACTTGTGATGGAAATCAAGTTTCCGCTGAAATACTTTTTTCTACAATTGACATTAAACGTCAGTTTTAGTGACATTTAATCGATCATAGAAGTAACATTTTTACTGCCTAGGCCAAATTCAGAAAAGGTACATAACAACCCAGACTTTACTTAGCAACGGAAATGATAATGTGATTTAAGCAGGCACAAGGAATCCACTAACCTCTATCTAATGGACAATCAATTTATAAAGAAAATTGAAGCAAATTGAATGTAACAGTGGTGTCTTATTTTTCAGTAGATATTATTATGTATACAATTTAAGGTCTAATCGACAATAATATTTAGAAAATACGATTTAATTATTACCTATAACATACGATTAGAAAAAATATTAAAAATTGTGAGTTGTATCTGCTATAAAATGTTTTCATTTTAATTTGATTTTTTTAATCACACTGTACAAAAATTATATGATTCACAGGGCAGAGAATCAGAATTATTGCCGCTAAAAATAATAAAAACTTATGTGTTTTTTTTTTAAACTAAAAATTAGATTATTAGGGATCAAAAAATAATTTCAAAAAAGTGCATTTTTTAACCGTAGCAAAGTACTTTGGCTGTCGCCTATTTCAATAGTTTTTTTTAGGGATCAATACATTTTTGGCTACCACTGCAAAAAAATTCCCTCAGTGTAGATAATTAAACTCAATAGGTTTTATTTGAATAATTCCAACTGTTATTAATAAAGAAAAAACGTGAGGTTATAATTCCCATTGAAAAAGGCTTAAAAATATTTATTAACAACTAAAAAATATCATTATAAATAACGGAACAATCAATTATTATGATTTAAACTTAGACATAAAGAAATAAAAAAAAAATATAAATCGCAGTGTTTAAAATAAGTGGAACTGTAATTGAAAAAGTATATTCACAATGTAAAAAAATTTAATCATTGTAAATAACTTTTAACAAATTTTTGAAATTATTCATAATAAAAAATATTTTTTCTTAAACGAAAATAAGAAAAGTCTTAAAACACATGCAAAAAAATTCTTTACCACCAACGATATAATGATATCAAGCGAACGGTACAAGGGTGTTGTTAACAGGAAAATTGGTGTAATTACCTCTATTGCAAATTGTCCGCTTATTTGAAATTCAAATGTGTTTTTCGATCGATTCGAAGCCAGTACCAATACGGTCGGCTGATTTGGAAAAATATTTTAGCCTATATTGGAAGGAAAAGCTCTGGATTTTAACGATTGCGCTCTTGGTCTCTTTAATATTCATATCTATGGAAATTTAATGCTAGTAGAATAGTATTCTTGATATTTATTCCAGTTTTTATTTTATTATAGGATACTGTTAAAATGCATGTAAAAATTATTTCATTAAAATAAAAGAAATTTTCCAATGTAGAATTTTGTATTAACTATGTCAAATTTATACCTAAATTACCAAATATATAAAAGGAATTTTTAATAAAATTTGCTTTGTTCTATTTGTTTCTACTAATTTTAATACTGATCTAATTAGCATTAACGTTCCTTGACGGTCGCCAAAAAATAATTACCTCTCGCCCTTCAGATAAGAGAGGTATAGGAATCATGCTAAAAATTGGGTAGTGAGTTTTCAATGGATAAACACGTTTTGGGGTCCCTAGAATACGATTTTAATATTTTCGCGATGATGTCTGTGTGTGTGTGTGTGTTAGTGTGTGTGTTAGTGTGTGTGTGTGTTAGTGTGTTAGTGTGTGTGTGTGTTTGGATGGATGTTGTAGTAACGATAACTCAAAAACTACTGAATAAAAAAATTTGAAATTTTGCATACAGGATTCTGATACCCTAGATTAGATCTGATTAGATTTTGGTGCCAATCGCACAACCGGAAGTGGCAGTTGCTATGGGTGATGACGCCATTATTATACAAAACGGCGATAAAGTTTTACACATATATTTTGTATACCCTATAGTTTATTTTCATCTCATTAAAATTTTCGAAACTTTTGCCATTGTTGCCAGATTTACAAAAATATAATTTTTTTTCATACTTTTTTGTGTCAACCTGTAAATTTTTGATTCAAAAATGGCGAGAGGTCATGTGCTGGCCACATCAGATTTTTTGCTTATAATTGACAAACATACATACCTACATGCATACATACATTTTTACCTCTCGCCCTTCAGATAAGAGAGGTATAGGAATCATGCTAAAAATTGGGTAGTGAGTTTTCAATGGATAAACACGTTTTGGGGTCCCTAGAATACGATTTTAATATTTTCGCGATGATGTCTGTGTGTGTGTGTGTGTGTGTGTGTGTGTGTTTGTATGGCTATAGTAGTGTGGCCTTTCGTCTGAAAATTCACCGACTACTGGGGTCTGTCGAAATTATGTGGCCGAACTCGCGTCCACACAAGTTAAAACCATGTTTTTCGTCATCTACGTGATCTCCTGATTCGAATGGTACCTACTTTAAAAAAAAAAGTTTGTGGGACCCCCTTGTCCACTCCCGAGTCGTGTGTGCGGAAAACAAACCACACGCAGAATAATGTGGACCTGGATAATGGCGCCCTCAGTGGTGAATGCTACAGTTACTTCGTATGTTTGGCACTTTCTTGTTACACCAACTTATGCTGTCATTCTATTTTTAAAGTCAAGGACACATGATTAGCTTTATTCATTTGGAAGTAATTTTGAAATCCGTGATGAGTGTGTTTATTGTCTTATACTACGATCGGACTTATGCGCCCAGAATAGGAAAAAAATATTTTTAAGTATCGGAGTATAGGCGATGTGGTATTTGATATTATTTAAAATAAGGTTTAAATACATTTATCTTCTAAATACATTTTTTAACTGTTTTTTTTATTTTTATTAACCAATTAAAAATTACTTAAGAATGCTCTTAACATACTTTAAAAAATATATTATATACTTTTACACTATTACACTTAAACTTCGAATACCTCATTACATCCATTTTATTTAGTTGAAAAGTAGGTACTTCTTTACAATATTTTTTCCGCGCAAATAAGGTGTGAATAAAAATAAATGTGTAAGTAAATGTAAATAAGGGTAAATACCGAAGTGAAAAAAAATTGGTTATTTGACGTATGCATAGCGCACATCTTTTTGATAATAATGAAAAAGTAAAAATGGCAAGAAAAGTGACATACTGTATTATAATTTAACTCTTACCATCAGATTGGTATGTGCCGGTTTTTGAGGTACTTGGATTAAATTTGGGTGATTGTCGTTTCGTCTATAATCCGCTTAATAGGTAAATAAGGTATATCGTTTCGTCAAATGGGCAAAATTTAAAATCTTGAAAATGTTTGGTTTCGTCTTTCAGGTACATTACCGTTTCCATATTTATTAGAATATTTTTAAATGAATATTATACAGGGTGTTTCATAAGGAATGGTCAATATTTTAATCATAGGTTCAGGACCTCCAAATATTAATATTTTACTAAATAACTTTGGGTCAAATGTTATCTACTACTGAGATACAGGGTGTTGAAATTAAAGTTTATTTTTCGTTTTTTTGCAATAATTCCTTTATTATTTAACGTATTAACATGAAATTTGGTAAAATCCTTAATCGGGGATTAGTAACCCCCGCGGCGCCTTATCTCATTTGGACATTTAAAAACAATAAAGGCAGGAAAGAAACATTTAGGTATTTCTGCATATAAGGCTGGAAAATACACTTTAGATGTGTATTATTGAAATTTTTATCTGATATTATGGAAGCTGTAAAAATTATTAGTGAAAAGAAAAAACCAATTTTAATTTTTTAAACAATATTTCTAACAGTGGCGATGTGTGAATAAACAATACATCATGCTTGTGCAACCATTTGATCATGTGCTAAAATAATTATTTGTATGTTTCACTTATCTCAATCTTGGTTTCGAAAAATTCAAAAATTCGGTTTGACCATTGAATATAAAAATGAAACCTCTCCAAAGGGTGAATATATTTAAAAACTTTATTTGGCATATCATACGTAAAACCAGAAGAAGTTGAACCTTTTTTTTAACCATGAATTATTTCATTTGGTGCCAGGGTATGATAATAGATTTGTAAAGTTACGCGATTATTTATATAAAACATATATTTCTCAGTTTCATCCAATATTTGAGCTTGTAAGACTGATAGATTATACAGGAGTACAAACGCATGAGAATCATTCCACTCAAAATTTAATTCTGAATTTTTTTCATCTCATTCTCATCCAAATGTTATTATTTTCTTATCAAAAACTACTGGATATTCAAATTGAAGTCAGTTTTGAATGGAACGTTAAAGTCAAAGTATAAAACATCTAAACAAAAAGAAAGTTTTTGTCGAAAAATTTAAATAAATATCCTAATAACATGATAAATTACTAGAGTTTGAAAAAATCTACTTTAAATATAATTAATGTAATCATAATTATACAACGCACTTTAATCACTTTATTAAATTGTTACAGATTACGTTTTTTTATAAAACACTGTATATTTGAAAAAAGATTGGGTATTTGTTTAAATTTAATTTTCCATATTATAAGTAAATGACCAGTTATGAGACAAAAATATTTAATAATTTAAATTAAATTAACGAACAACCAAAAACATTATTTTTGAAAATTTCACTTGCTCTTTTTTTTTCAGTTTAAATTTAAAATTTAAAATTCGAAAAAGGTTTGACAGTAACAGTCGTTTAATAAATTTTACTATTTTTATATTGTGCATTTAATGGATATACACGCCTGTTATCGGAATCTGTATATAATAGTTTTAGTTCTTCCTTCATTTTACTTTCCCGGACCCATTAAAGGGAAAGTAAGGTGAACGAGCAAAAAAAAAATTGAGATATCGATGGAAATATCCATTTTGAGGTCCCCCAAGAAGATTGAAACCATTTCCATCGTATGGTCTGTCTGTGTTTAATCTTCCACGATAACTGCCGAACCGTTTGACCAATCAAGCTGAAATTTGGTATGAAGGGTCGGTGTGTTCCTGGAATGCGACCATTAAATTTTGGTTTAATTTGGTACAGTGGAAGGTCCTCAAGGACCGACATTGATTAAATACAAATGTAACAATTTTTTACTTTTTTCAATTTTAAGGACAAACAATACACTTTAGTGCAAAATATTGTAGTACAAAGTTTTAGGGCATAAAATTTCCTACAATTTTTGTTTCAAACTTTTTTCAGAATTTCCAATAGTTGCGCCACTAGAGGTCGTGTAAAAAATGTGTATGTAGGTTTCATCTTGTTTTTCTTGATTTTGAGGACAAAAAATACACTTTAGTGCAAAATGTTTTAGTACAGAGTTTTAGAGAATAAAATTCCCAACAACTTTTGTCTTAAGCTTTTTCCAGAATTTCCAATAGTTGCGCCACTAGAGGGCGCGTAAAAAATGTGCATGTATGTTTTCTCTAGTTTTTCTTGATTTTGAGGACAAATAATACACTTTAGTGCAAAATGTTGTAGTACAAAGTTTTAGAGCATAAAATTCCCTATAACTTTTGTTTAAACTTTTTCTAGAATTTCCAATAGTTGCGCCACTAGAGGGCGCGTAAAAAATCTGCATGTAGGTTTTCTATAGTTTTTCTTGATTTTGGGGATAAACAATGCATTTTAGTGCAAAATTTTCTGGTGCAAAGTTGTAAAGCATCAAATTTTCTTTCACTTTTATATTTAACTTTTTATCGAATTCTTCATAGTTTCGCCGCTAGATGGCGAGAAAGATACATATTTAGCAGTTTCCATTTTTTTTAAATTGGAAGTAAATTATGCTCTTTAGTGCAAAATGTTTCAGCTCAAAGTTGTAAAGCATAAAATTCCCTACAACTATTGTATGAAAATTTTTCCCGAATTCCCAATAGTTTTCACACAAAATAATAATAATAAATAACAAATTCTCTACGAGCCGGGAAAGTTCTGGGGTGACACAGCCGATTTTTTTAATATGCATGTATAATTTACTTTAAAGTATTATATGTTTTAAACTGAAGTAAATTATTTTATCTACTCCTATTAAGTTATACATTAATTATTCAACTGCTTTTGAGCAGTTAATTAACATATTTGAAAATTAAAAGATGTTAAAATAAATTAAAAAATAATTTAACAGAAAATTTTTCAAAAGGCTTAAGTATTAAAAGAGATTTAAAAGTTGCGAATTGTTAAATCCGAATGTTTAATTTTATTAATTTCTAATGTTTCCACGTAATTTAACCGAATACCTTTACTTTGCATATGTAATATTTCAAAATTTTCATTAAAAATATGATTTTCACTAATTAAATGATTAGAATAATTTAAATTTATTTTATTATGTTGACAAGATCTTTTATGTTCATTAACCCTTTTGACAAAAGTTCTCCCTGTTTGACCTACATGGACCTTTTTGGACAAGACCCACAAGATAGTGAATAGACTCCCGATTGAAATTTTTTACTTATTTTATCCTTATTATTTTTAATTGCCATATATAAAGTATCCGTAAATTTAATTTATAATCATTATTATATATCATCATATTAAAATTAGTGCAAACTAAAGACATACTTATGATTTATATAATAAGAAACTCTTTCTATTTATGTTTATGAAAAAATACCGACTTATATGCCCAGATACATTTAACGTTACATGAGTGTCGTCCTTGAGCGTTTCACAGAGATTGTCCACATTAGTACGCGAATTACTTCATCCAACCTAAGAGCGACATTTGTGGACAGACCGCCTAAGTAGTTTAAACAAAAATCGATAAGAACCAAGGAGTGCATAGTAAAACCGTAAATACCATTCGAATCCTCAAAAAAAGCTCTTTCCGATGTATATAATATCTTCACTGGCCACAAAAGTTGGTCTATTGCATGCGGCCACGTAATTATTGCCATACAGGAATGTGTGTGTGTGTGTGTGTGTGTGTTAGTGTGTGTGTGTGTTAGTGTGTTAGTGTGTGTGTGTGTTTGGATGGATGTTGTAGTAACGATAACTCAAAAACTACTGAATAAAAAAATTTGAAATTTTGCATACAGGATTCTGATACCCTAGATTAGATCTGATTAGATTTTGGTGCCAATCGCACAACCGGAAGTGGCAGTTGCTATGGGTGATGACGCCATTATTATAGAAAACGACAATAAAGTTTTACACATATATTTTGTATACCCTACAGTTTATTTTCATCTCATTAAAATTTTCTAAACTTTTGCCATTGTTGCCAGATTTACAAAAATATAATTTTTTTTCATACTTTCTTGTGTCAACCTGTAAATTTTTGATTCAAAAATGGCGAGAGGTCATGTGCTGGCCACATCAGATTTTTTAATTCATACTTTTTTGAATAGAATATAATTGTATTGTAACGATCCAGTTTTTATGATAAGACTAATACCTTTTTTATAGCCTCTTCCATGTGTAATTTTTTTTATCTACGCTTTCCTTGTATCCGAATAAAGGTGATCATTAAACTCATTTCTTAACTTCGATACTTTTAGGTATCTGAATATATCTTACGTTTATTTGTGAGATCTTTCTTCTTTATCTCTCATATCCATAGCGATTCCTAGACTCAAGTTATCATGTGTTCCTTTTAGAGTTTCCGAAGAAAAACACCTCTTATAAAACGGTTTTGTCCGTCCGTCCGTGTGTTAGCATTGATTCAACTCGAGAACGGTGAGAGATAGAGACAAACGGACAATGGCATAAAGAAATTTATTTTCGTAATCTTGAGTTTTCGAAAACTCGAAATTAAAGAAAAAAAATCTGATGTGGCCAGCACATGACCTCTCGCCATTTTTGAATCAAAAATTTACAGGTTGACACAAAAAAGTATGAAAAAAAATTGTTTTTTTGTAAATCTGGCAACAATGGCAAAAGTTTCGAAAATTTTAATGAGATGAAAATAAACTATAGGATATACAAAATATATGTGTAAAACTTTATTGCCGTTTTGTATAATAATGGCGTCATCACCCATAGCAACTGCCACTTCCGGTTGTGCGATATGCACCAAAACCTAATCAGATCTAATCTAGGGTATCAGAATTCTGTATGCAAAATTTCAAATTTTTTTATTCAGTAGTTTTTGAGTTATCGTTACTACAACATCCATCCAAACACACACACTAACACACACACACACACACACACACACACACACTAACACACACACACACAGACATCATCGCGAAAATATTAAAATCGTATTCTAGGGACCCTAAAACGTGTTTATCCATTGAAAACTCACTACCCAATTTTTAGCATGATTCCTATACCTCTCTTATCTGAAGGGCGAGAGGTAAATATTGTTTTTACCTCTCGCCCTTCAGATAAGAGAGGTATAGGAATCATGCTAAAAATTGGGTAGTGAGTTTTCAATGGATAAACACGTTTTGGGGTCCCTTGAATACGATTTTGATATTTTCGCGATGATGTCTGTGTGTGTGTGTGTGTTAGTGTGTGTGTGTGTAAGTGTGTGTTAGTGTGTGTTTGGATGGATGTTGTAGTAACGATAACTCAAAAACTTCTGAATAAAAAAAATTGAAATTTTGCGTACAGGATTCTGATACCCTAGATTAGATCTGATTATATTTTGGTGCTAATCGGACAACCGGAAGTGGCAGTTGCTATGGGTGATGACGCTATTATTATACAAAACGGCAATAAAGTTTTACACATATATCTTGTATACCCTATTTTATTTTCATCTCATAAAAATTTTTGAAACTTTTGCCATTGTTGCCAGATTTACAAAAAAATAATTTTTTTTCATACTTTTTTGTGTCAACCTGTAAATTTTTGATTCAAAAATGGCGAGAGGTCATGTGCTGGCCACATCAGATTTTTTTTACTATTTGTAATAAAATTCAATCAATAGACGATATTAAATCACTTGATAATAAACTTATAGCAAGAGATATAAATCTGGTGCCGTTGTTACTAATAAAAATGCTTTATTACTTTTCTTATATCAGAACAATATAAATATAAAAAAAATCTGATGTGGCCAGCACATGACCTCTCGCCATTTTTGAATCAAAAATTTACAGGTTGACACAAAAAGTATGAAAAAAAATTATTTTTTTGTAAATCTGGCAACAATGGCAAAAGTTTCGAAAATTTTAATGAGATGAAAATAAACTATAGGGTATACAAAATATATGTGTAAAACTTTATTGTCGTTTTGTATAATAATGGCGTCATCACCCATAGCAACTGCCACTTCCGGTTGTGCGATTGGCACCAAAATCTAATCAGATCTAATCTAGGGTATCAGAATCCTGTATGCAAAATTTCAAATATTTTTATTCAGTAGTTTTTGAGTTATCGTTACTACAACATCCATCCAAACACACACACACACACTAACACACACACACTAACACACACACACACACACACAGACATCATCGCGAAAATATTAAAATCGTATTCTAGGGACCCTAAAACGTGTTTATCCATTGAAAACTCACTACCCAATTTTTAGCATGATTCCTATACCTCTCTTATCTGAAGGGCGAGAGGTAAAACCGGCTTGGCTTTTCTTTCAATATAAATATAGCCTTACTTAGTGAAACTTGGTTTAAGAAAAATACTGTATATAAATTACAATATTATTCACAACGACCAAGATGATGGATATGCAGGCGTTGCGATCCTCATTAAAAACTCACTTTGTTACATGAAATTAAATATTACTCAAAATTTCCATACGGATATTCTGTGTTGTGGATGCACTATTAAGCTAAATAACAATTCCTTAAATTTCTTATCAGTCTACAGATCTCCAACTACTAAAACCAAAATTGAAGACTGGATAAAAAATTTTTCTCAAACAAATACATCAGTTATAATAGGAGGTGATATGAACGCCCATAACGCTTTATGGGGATCGCATAAAATATACACTGCAATAAATGATCTATAATTAGTCTTATTAAATAACGGACAACATACTTGTTTAAATCGTCCTGGTGTAAATGATTCTATATTAGATATTACCGTTTGCTCTTCAGATATTCTAAATAAACTCTCCTGGAATATCACCCCAGATACATTAGGATCAAACCACTTCCCAATCCTAGTAAAATACAAATTTGCAATGAACTAATAATACCCAAAAGTTAGTGGAATATGTGTAGCCAACTGGGATTTATATGCTGACAAATTAGAGGCGACTTTCAATAATGTTCCAGAGTTCGAAGATAACAATGGCAAATACAATTTTCTCATAGATAGTATTAATGATGCGGCCACTCAATCGATACCTGTTTATAAACCTTTTCAAAGTAAAAATGCCCCCATCTCCCTGGTGGGATCTAGAATGTGACACCGTTGTCAACAACAGACGCGAGGCTCTTAGAATTTATAAGGATTCCCCCAACTATGTCCAATTACGTAAATTGCCAAAAAACTATTGCTGAATCTAAAAAAATGTTAAAAATAAAAGCTAAAAAGAATTGGATAGACTAGTATTCTAAACTTAATAAAAAAACTCGATCTCACGATCTCTGGAATCATGCAAGGAAAATGTGCAGAAGATACGAAGCGACCTACCGTTCGCTAAATGATGACTGGACCATGGAATTATTTGACAAAATTGCCCCCCCTACAGTTATGAATCCATTAAACGAAAATGTATCACCTAAAGACACTAATCACTTTTTATCTCAGCCCTTCTCTAAGACAGAATTAGGCAATGTACTCAATACCCGCAAAAATACTGTCCCCGGATACGATAATATCAAGTATCCGATGCCAAGCAATCTACCCGACATTGCAAAGCAATTTTTATTAAATACATATAATGATATTATTTTAAACAGTAGTAGTATTATGGCTTTTAAGGAGGTTGTGGTTGTTCCGATATTGAAACATGGTAAAGATCCAAGTTTTGCTAAGTCTTATAGACCAATCTCGTTATTGTCTTGCATTCTGAAAACTCTCGAAAGGTTAATTAAAAATAGATTCGAATGGTGGTTGTATAAACAAAAGCTATTGCATAATAATCAATTTGGGTATAAAAAAGGTTTCGGAACTACTGATGCTTTGTCATGTATCGTAATCGACATACAGAATAATTTTTCAAAAAATAACTATTTGGCTGCTTTCTTTATCGATATTGAAGGCGCATATGATGCTGTATATCTTTCAATTTTAAAAGAAAAAATGATTAACCAGTTTAATATACTATCACATGTTACTAATTGTTGGAATACAATGATGTTTCACCCTGTGTCTTATCTGTTATGTTATATTTATTTATCTAGTATATTTGATATTATAATATATTTGATTAATATCAGTTTTGAATAAAAAATATAAAAATATATTTCTTTAATATCGTCTGGCCCTTCAACAGGTTATGGGCCCAGGAGGATTGTAAGCCAAATATGGTTGATAAATTCGTTACAATAGTAACAAAATTAAATAGCGAGAACTATCTCGTGTGGAGTTTCAAGTTGAAACAATTTCTTACAAAGAAAGGTTGTTGGGATGTTATCGAAGATCCCCTCCCGCAGCTAGATCAATGAAATTCTGAATGGAAGAGAAAGGATATGCTAATATTGGCTTGTTAATTGAAGACAATTAGCTTACTCATATTAAATATGCCAAAGCAGCGAAGGATGCATGGGAAATTCTAAAAAAATATCACCAACAGTCAACACTTTCTAATAAAGTATATTTAATACGAAAGATATGCAGAATGCAATTATCTACAGGCGGAAATATGGAATCTCATATTTCTCAAATGTTAGATTACATAGATAAATTAAAGGGAATTGGAGAAGAATTATTTATTGACAAATGGATAATAGCTTTCTTACTAAATAGTCTTCCTGTAAAATATGATACGTTAATAACTGCATTAGAAACAAGAAAAGATATGAACTAACATTGGATTTGGTAAAATCTAAGCTCATTGACGAATGGTCCAGAAAAAGAAATAACCTAAACATAAAGAAATTGCAATGAAAGTATTAACATCAACATCTTCTGAATATAAAACTACCAGCAGTAATTGTGAATTTTGTCATAAATACGGACATTTAAAAAAAGATTGTTGGATATTTAAAAAGTTTGCAAATAAGCTGAATTTTAATAACTACATAAGAAATCAAGCAAATTGTACTATTACAGAAGATCAAAACAAAGAATGGATATTTTTTTCAATACAGGATCGAGATGAACTTAATTGGTATATAGATTCAGGATCCACATGCCATATTGCAAATAATAAAGAATTCTTCACTAAATTTTCATCTTCAATAAGAGAAAATGTGTTTGTTGCAAATGATATTAAATTACAGTCACTAGGTAGAGGAAGCGGATACATAGACATTTTAAATTCTATTGGAAACGTTGATAAGAGAAAAATCACCGATGTATTGTTTGTTCCAGATCTGAATGCAAAATATTATCAGTTCCTCAATTAGTTTTAAAAGGTTTTGAATTATTATTCAAAAAGGACATTTGTATCATACAAAGAAATATGAAAGAAGTTGCCATTGCAGATGTGGTTGGAAATTTATTTAAATTATGACAAGATAAAAATATTATTTCATTACTTAAGAATGAAAGCCAAGATTGTATTCATTCTTGGCATAAGAAACTTGGTCATAGAGATATTGAAGCTATAAAAACACTATATCAAAATAATTAGCTACTGGAATAACTGTGAAAGATTGTAAATGCAATAATTTGTGTGAAATTTGTATAAAAGGGAAAATGTGCCGTACAGTTTTTCCCGAAAAATCTGATCATGTATCTTCTGAAATGTTAGATTTAATTCATTCTGATGTTTATGGTCCAATGCAAACAGAAACACCAAGTGGTCGAAAATATTTTGTAATATTTATTGATGATTACAGTAAATATCCTTTTATATATTTGTTGAAAAACAAATCTGAAGTATTTGACAAGATTATAGAATTTGTTGAAAAAATGAAAACCATTTACCAGAAGAAACCAAAAATAATTATATCTGATCGAGGTGGTGAATATACCTCTGAAAAAGTTCAAAATTATCTTAAAAAAGAAGGTATAACTTTTCAGTATACTGTTCCTTATTCACCTCAACCAAATGGAGTCTCAGAACGCAAGAATAGATATTTAATGGAAATGGCCAGATGCATGTTATATGACGCAGGTCCTGATAATCTTTTTTGGGGCGAAGCAGTAGTAACGGCTAACTACTATCAGAATAGACTACCTTCGAGATCTATTGATACCACTGCTTTCGAGAAGTGGACTAATAATAAGCCCAATTTATCAGATATTCAGAGATTTGGATCATTTGCGTATGTACTGGTTCCAAAAGAAAAACGTCGAAAATTGGATAAAAAATTAGTAAAACTAAGATTTGTTGGTTTTGACGAAAACTCAAAAGGTTATCGTTTTTTAGATGACAATAGAATGAAAATAACAATCAGTAGAGATGTGAAATTTATTAAAAGTATAGAAGAAGATACAGCTGTTAATCCAAATCAATTGTCCAAAACATGAGTATTAACTCATACAACGTCTGAGCTATCTGATGTCTCTCAAAGTCAAAATAGTTTAGAGAGAGATGAGAATGAACTATCAAAAATAGACAATATAAGTCAAACAAATTTATATCAAAAATTACAACATCAAACTGAGTTCAGCAATAATAGTGATCAAACATATGAAAATATTAAAATACTAGTCGAATTTAATTCAGAAATCGAGCCAATCGAGCCAAGACGATCAACTAGAATTAATTTTGGTCAACCACAAGACTGGTATAAACCCAATCACATATATGAAGTAGATATTCAGGAGGAGCCACACTATTATTTTGAAGCAGTGACAAGTAAAAATAACACAGACTGGCTAGAAGCAATGTAAGATGAAATGAAATCGATAGAGAAAAATGAAACATGGGAATTAGTAGATCTGCCGCAAAACAGAAAATCTATTGAATGCAAATGCATATATAAAATTAAATGTAATAATGATGGAACAGTATCGAAGTATAAAGCTAGGTTAGTGGCACAAGGATTTAGTTAAAAATTTGGAATCGATTACAATGAGATATATGCTCCAGTGGCACGTCATACAACTTTTAGAGTTATGCTATCTATTGCAGCAAAAATAAATATGTATATTAAACATTTTGATGCGAAAACAGCATTTTTGAATGGAATTTTAAAAGAAGAGGTATATATGAAACAACCGGTAGGATTTGAAGTTCAAGGAAAAGAAGCTTAAGTTTGCAAGTTAAAGAAAAGCTTGTATGGATTAAAGCAAAGTGCACGAGCCTGGAATGAAACAATACATAATGTATTGGTAAAAAATGGATATAAACAATGTTTGGCAGACCAATGTCTGTATAATAATGGTATACTTACGGATTCTTGTTATGTTTTAATTTATGTTGATGACTTTCTAGTTGCTAGTGAAAATGAATCTATGATAAGTGATTTTCAAAAGGAACTTGAATTAGAATTTGAAATTACTTGTCTCGGTGAAGTAAGTTGTTACTTAGGGATCGAAGTTAAAAAAAAATGAAAATGGAAATTTTTTAATTAATCACAGAAAATATATTACAGAGATTGTAAAACAAACAAATTTGCAAGAAGGAAAACCCTCAAAAATTCCATTAGATCCAGGTTATTACAAACTACAACCGAACGGAGTTGTAGAAAACACAACTTACCAGAAAATCATTGGGCAGTTGTTATATGTATGTATGAATACACAACCTGATATTTCTTCATCACTTTCAATTTTAAGTAGAAAAACTAATTGTCCAACTCAAACAGACTGGAATGAACTGAAAAGAGTAATAAAATACTTGAAGGGAACAATTTGTCTACGATTAAAAGTAAGTGATATATATATAAGGAAGACATCGCACTTATAGGTTTTGCTGATGCAGATTGGGCAGAAGACAGAGTCGATAGAAAATCCAGTAGTGGATTTATTTTTAAAATGAATGGGGGCACTATTAGCTGGGCATCGAAGAAACAAGCAACAGTAGCGATTTCAATTGCAGAAGCAGAATTTATAGCTTTGGCAGAAGCAAGCCAGGAAGTAGTTTGGTTAAGAAACTTACTAAATGATTTTGAAGACAAGCAAATTATGTCAACGAAAATTTATAAAGATAACCAAAGTTGTCTAAAAATTATACAGAATGGACAATATAGTAACAGAACAAAACACATTGACACGAAATATTATTTTTTAAAGGATTAACAAGATAAAAATATTTTACAGTATATTTACTGTTGTACTGAACTTATGGAGGCAGACATATTAACTAAGCCAATTGCTGTAGTACGTTTTGAGAAATTAAGAACATTAATTAGATTGGTTAATCATTATTGAGGAGGAGTGTTGGAATACAATGATGTTTCACCCTGTATCTTATCTGTTATGTTATATTTATTTATCTACTATGTTTGATATTATAATATATTTGATTAATGTCAGTTTTGAATAAAAAATATAAAAATATATTTCTTCAATATCGTCTAGCCCTTCAACACTAATAGTATCGTACAATTCTACTGTAATAGACTAGTATATCTTAGATATAATAATCGTATTATTGGCCCACATATAAATACCACAGGGTTACCACGGGGCTCAGTGTTGAGCCCCATTTTGTTCAATATGTATACAGCCAATCTCCATAAACTTAATATTCGTCACATTCCTTTCAAAACCATACAATATGCGGACGACTTCTGTTTTTATACCGAACACCGAAAATATGAAAGTGCAGTGGTGTCATTAGACTTTATAGCCAACAAACTAAATTCTTGGTTAATTCAAAACAATATAAGACTTAATAATATAGATTTCGAAATAAAAAACGAGGTAAAAAAATACCAATTTTTTGAAAATGGTTGTAAAAACATGGTGGGGTGCTGATTTTGAAACAGCATTATTGTTATATCGCGCTTATTTGAGCTCTATATTGGATTACGGTTGCATACTTTACGGATCTGCTGGTAATAATTTACTTAAAAGAATAGATGTCTTTCAACATACAGTTTTGCGGTTATGTCTTGGAGTAATGAAATCGACAACGATTATTCCTCTTCACGTAGAAGCACTTATCTTAGCGACAAGTTCATTATAAAAACATACCTCCTAAACATAGAACTTTTTGGAAATATTTCTCGACTACACGTATTTGATCTTGTCAATAAGTATTGGAAATTAAAAAATTCTCCACCACTTTGCATTGCGTTCCAACAATGCCAAAGTCAATTGCCCAACATATGTAAACCCGATGACCTAACAGAACTATGTGACTATCCTCTGCTTCTTGAAAAAATTCGTATTATTCAACCATCTTATAACACTGATGTACGCATAAGTAAAAATATACTGAGGTCATTTCTCTCTAATTATGATAATGCCCTAATCATATATACTGACGCTTCCAAAACTTCAAATGGTACAAGTTTTGCTTATTATATTCCTATTTGTAATATAGAAATATCGCACGGCCTGCATTCTGCTTTCTCTATTTTTAGCGCTAAAGCCGTAGCTATATATGAAGCTTTACTCTATATTCGAGCATCTAATCACAGTAGTGTAGTGTTAGTTTCTGACTCTCTTTCTGCCCTAAAGGCCTTGGAAGGCCAATCTTCCAACTATGTATAGTAACCCATATATCATTCAAATTAAAAAACTAGTCGCAGAATTATCTCTAACTGGCACACAAATTCGGTTTTTATGAATCAAAGCTCATATAGGCCTTGCAGATAATGAACCTGTCGATAAACTTGCTAAAGATAGAATTTATGCGTGGGTGACTACTGTGTTACACTTAAAACCAAATTACGCTTACCCTGGTTGTATTCGTGGAGTGAATTTTCTTTCACTAACCCTACAAGATACACAATGAACTATACATACAACTTTGCAACTCAAACACAAGTGCTCCGTTTAATATACTGTCAATTTTGGCTTCAGCTAAAAAAGAAAATTTTGAATGTTTGATAGGTTTTTTGTCAAAAGCACACATAATATTGTAGTAGATTTGTTACCTTTGTTTTATATATCCTATTACCTACTATTATACTACCTTACCCACTCCGTGGCCTATTTCTTGTGTGTTAAAAAAATATGTCCTGTGTGTCCCTGTTATTTCCTTTGATGGCATTGGATTTTTTTCATATTTTTTAGTATACTCTATATGCTCTATTAGATTATTTTTAGTCATTGTTGTTTAAATAACCCAATTTGCAAAGTGCATAACCGATTTGTTCATGTATTCATTAAGTGACTGGCTGAATGACAAAAAAAAACAAAATTCTAGGGGTTTTTAAATATTAATTACGTTCGCATTTGGGACTTACTTTATGTAACCAAATAATCGCCGCTTTTGGTACCGAAATCGTCGTGCAGTCTCTGTCTGCAAACTAATTTTTAATCTCCGCTGTATGCATTTTACCATGTATCTATTGTAGTATTCTTCTGAAATATCATTCGAATACCGAAAAAATTAAGAGGAATCCATAAGCTGACGAGATTTCAATTGTCCGAAAGATCCGAAAAGTTCGGAGCGAGATGCACAGAGACATTTCTATGTTCCCTCGCGGCGGCAATTGAATGTCTACACGTCGGAAACTCGTCGAGAAACCACAAGCGTGCCAGGAAATTTACCCTATTAAAAATGAAAGTTTTATTTCGATTGGGACAGACGCGTCGCATTCGGTCTTGGTATCGTAATTCGCTTATTTCCAATTTTATTCGCTACTTTTTGACATCAGCATTACGGTGGCAATTATGCATAGATTAAGTTCAAACTTTGCCCAAAAATCGAAAGGACAAAAATTAGGGTCAAGTTTGTTAATGAGAGAAATCCATGAAAAGCGATTGTTTTTAATGGATGTTTTTTGTTTTCAGTTTTTTGGCTATATCTTACATAGTACTGACTCATAGGATATTGCGACCCCTTGTTTGATTTGTCTCTTAAATACCTGTACTTGGTCTGATAAGGCCATTATTGAAAAATAATAAAATTCATATTTTTTGATCGTTTTGATCTAAGCAAAATGTGAAAATAAAACTTTTATGCATATGACCTTTTAATAAAAGTTAAGCTTAAACCGTTAAAGTCGAAAGTTTGGTCCACAATGCACCCATTTCAGCTACACGCATAATTCAATACAAACGCAGTTGTTATTTTTTACTACTTTCTATGTTGTCACGATTTTTGTATTAAATGAATAAAGAAAACAGTGTAAAAAATCTGATGTGGCCAGCAGATGACCTCTCGCCATTTTTTAATCAAAAATTTACAGGTTGACACAAAAAAGTATGAAAAAAAATTATATTTTTGTAAATCTGGCAACAATGGCAAAAGTTTCGAAAATTTTAATGAGATGAAAATAAACTATAGGGTATACAAAATATATGTGTAAAACTTTATTGCCGTTTTCTATAATAATGGCGTCATCATCCATAGCAACTGCCACTTCCGGTTGTGCGATTGGCACCAAAATCTAATCAGATCTAATCTAGGGTATCAGAATCCTGTATGCAAAATTTCAAATTTTTTTATTCAGTAGTTTTTGAGTTATCGTTACTAAAACATCCATCCAAACACACACACACTAACACACACACACTAACACACACACACACTAACACACACACGCACACACTAACACACACACATACACTAACACACACACACACACACACACTAACACACACACACACAGACATCATCGCGAAAATATTAAAATCGTATTCTAGGGACCCCAAAACGTGTTTATCCATTGAAAACTCACTACCCAATTTTTAGCATGATTCCTATACCTCTCTTATCTGAAGGGCGAGAGGTAAAAAGAGTAGGGAACAAGAAAAGTGAGGAAAATATTGAAAACGAAGATGAAAAGGAAGAAAACGTTTAAAAAACCTCAAAAAGAAAAAAAACGAAGTGCTAAAAAGGACAAAAATAACGTTCGATAAATCACCTTTTAAAATTAATGTCAAAAATTGTTATCTCTTAAGACTGTTGAAAAATAAAATGTGACAGATGTAATCGAAACTGATAATTATTTTTACTATCTCCACTATAAATTTGAATAATAAAATTAAGTGGTTATTAGTTATTTCAACGCTTAAGTACATTATATGAAATCACAGAATTTCCATTAAGGCCTTAGAGGTAGCCTGAATTTGGAAATAAACCTGCACCTGTAGTCTGTGCTGAACGGGACTTTTTTGTGGATAAAACAATTTCTTTATTTTATTATTTTTTTTTGAATATGTCCAAACTCAGATTGTCAAAAATAGTCGAATCAAAAAATATTTAGAATTGTCTGATTAATTAATTGTATACGATATATCAACTCAAATGTTTCATTTTTACTTTCGGGCTACATATACAATTATACGTATATAAGGTATATAAAGGGAAAGTATTGTTTTCGGATAAAAAACCGATCTCGAGATTGTGATTTTTCTTTACGGTTCCCTGAGTCCAAAATTAGATGCTGTTATCCTATATTGTCATTCTCGATGCCATAGGGGATTTAAGTGTTGTCCTCTGCAGCTATTTCTAATCTAACCTAACATTTTCTCGAGCTTAGCTCTTCGACAATTTTGTTCTTCCTCGTCTATAGATTTCTATATCACACTGTGATAAAGTACAGTCAAATAGCGGCATATGCTCAACATTCTTGATGTGCTCCCAAAAAAAATGCAGTATTCACCAGTCCTCGTCCCTTAATTTCACTGTCCAGTTCAAGGTCAGATATGGGCACATCTTCAATAATTGCAGGACTAGAACCAGGAATATTGTTTAATTCTACTTCGTTGGACGGTATACTGCAAGAAATTACTGGAACGTTTTTACCTTTGGCTTGTGCAGATTTTCGTAAATTCCTACACAATGTAGAAAAAATTTGAATTTGCTCTTTTAAATAAATAAAACGTTTTATGATTTTTACAAAAAGTTATTTTATTTATTTAAACATAATAAAGGATAATCATCAACAATTTTTTCAAAGAGTTCTAAGGCTGATTTGAGACCCAGTTACAAGGATTTTTCAAGGTTATTAATTTTTTTAAACAAGCTAGAAGACCTTTGTAAGGCTTATACAATTTTCTTAAAGAGTTATAAGTCTGTTTTATGGCCAAAATTTTTACGGTAAAACTAGCAGAACCTTAAAAATAAAAAAAATTGTGCCTGCTGACTTTACCGACATTAAAAGAAATCAGTATCGACAAATTTGCTTTCCTTACAGAGATATCTCGAATAGAAGTTTTACTTAGTAGGCGGGACCAGGATCCTCAAACCCAAAATAAACCATCTTCTGATAGGGGCTTCCTTTTTTGAATAAAAACCGATGGCCGAAAGAATTTTCCGGATCGGCCATACCGTTCACAGACATCCACACAGACAAACATTCTTTTCGGGGAAAATCAATTTTCTCTATGTTTCATGACATTTTAAGTCATTTGAAGCAAAAAAATTTTTTTGAGATTTTTACACGATTTCAATACTACGGTTTGCTCTACTTCAACAAAGGTGAAGTATGGGCGGGCCATAGTAATAAGTAGTAGGTTTACTAAACAGTAACCATTTTATTACTGTCGCATGTGCACTTTCGCGGATTTTGTTAGATGGGTGGGTGGTATTGTTCATTGTTACTTCCATTTTTTTTCTATTGTAAGGTGTGTGGGGTTGTGTACAGTTTTCCGAATGTATACGAATGCCTATGAAGATCGGTGTTTATTAAATATTTTAACCTTATTTAAAGTTCAGAAAACTGACGCCTATTTGATTCAGATTTCTTTTAACTGTTATAAGTTTTTTTATAGTTAATAGAAATTTCTCTCGGTATAGATATTTAAAATTCTAGATAATTCCTGGACTGGAATATCTATGATCTCTAAGTGGCCCGGTTATTCAATTACCTTTAAATGTAGATAAAATAACAAAATAGCAAACAAATTTTAATCAATGTGTGTCTAAATGAGTCTAACAAAAACACTAAAAATCCAGAAACTGAGAGTTCAAAATCATTTAACTTCGCCGTTTTTCAAAAAATAAAGCGGGAAAGTAAAACATTAAGTCACATTTAAAAAATATCATTTAATTTATAAAAAATTATTTAAATTCATAATAAGAACTTAAAGTGTATAGAAGTTTCTTAGTCAAATTGTATGAGCTCCGCCACTGGTTCGAGCGCTTCAACGTTGAATGACTATTAATTTCATTTTTAGCAAATTTTAGAGATAAATCCTATTTTGTTGTTGTGCGCCTAAACGAATTAAGATAAACGATTGAAATTTTGGGAACGGTTGCATTTTATTATTGTTTACATAATGATGGGAGCAGATTTTTGAAAAACTAAACTCCGAGCGAAAACAATTTTTTTCTCGGAAATGGGACTTTAAAAAAAACCGCTTCCATTCTTTTGATTAGAATTAATAGAATTAAATAACGCCGTTTGACTTTTGTACGAAATAAGATAGGGTATGGATTCCTCTTAACATAGATAGTAGTTTTTGTACTTTAGTGCACTACAATTATTTTTTATTTGTGAGTGTAGTATTTTCTCTTTGCCACTATTGGGCATTACCACTTTGTAATGAATCAAGTGTGTATTGGAAGTACTGTCTTTGATTTACCCCGTTTAGCCCTGAGAGGTTTGACGGTGCCGTTTTACCGGATGAGGTTTGCTTGCACAGTTTTTTTATGTCACCAGACACGCAACGATAGAACTGTGCAGCTTATTTAGAATATGTCAGAATCGGATAATGATCTAATGCTAATTCTAAGATTATTTATTTTTTTACTACATTATCTTTTGATGCGCCTGGATCAATTTCTTTTAAAATCGATTGCAGTCTGACATGTTCGCACTTGCCACATATAGGTCACTATCTTGTAAGCTTCTATAAAATCTTCAATAACTCTTTTTTGGGAACGTTTAGACATTTTTAATAAAATAAGTACGTAATTATTTACAGAAAAAGACACAAAACAAAAACAGTAATAATAATGTAAACAGAAAACTACCCTTTAATTTTAAAACCTCACTTTATCTTCAATGAATAATAAACACTGAACTATTACGCATGTATCTGCGCACCTCAGAAACTCTAAACCTAAACATTAATTATCCGACTAAGACTCTAAATCCCGATTATGTCTCTAACCTCCGATTATGTTCCTAACCCTCAGAATATGAATTATAATTAAGCCGATTATTGTATTTTTTTATGTTCTTTATCGTTGTTTTTTTTTATAATATATTTTATATAGTACTAACCTTTACATTTAAGAATTAATCACGCATACTAACTAGCATACTCGCACACAGGCAGTACAATGCCTCAGCGATCTATCAATGTTTATTCCTTGTAATTGTTATTGTTTAATTTTGCAGCTTTCTACTTAACTTTGTATTTATTAAATATATTTCTGTATTTGTATATATATTTATTTAACTGTTTTTTGAATAAACATTATTATTATTATTAACTCTGGTACAGGCCAAAATATGTTTTTCGGTATTTACTTCGGTCAACTGTACAGTCCACAATAACCATACAGGTTTTACGATACACAGGCCAGACCGTGCAGGCAGACCTCTCAGACAAACCGGAGCGTGTATGGCTTCCTTTAAGTAGTAAATCAAATTTGGATGCCGTAAGAGGATACAACGGTTTGGCACCCCTTTTGTCATCGATCATTTCTAACCCACTTTCATCTCGACTACAGAGTGACACCGATGGCTGAACGGTTGAGATCGACAACCCATGCACTGCAATCCGGGATTCGGAGGTTACAATATTTTAATATTCATTTAGTTTGGTTCGGTTGAACTTAAACATTTAGTAGACCAATAACCAAGTCGTTTATAGAAAAATACAAATTTTAATTTATGTTAAATTCAACTAATAATGTATACTTATTTATCTTTAAAATCCCTAGTATACTTCAGTGATTTGTATTAAAAATGATGACCCGACCAGTCCGTTGCATTATTACCTTATTTATGTACCATCTAGTATCGTATATGGAAATGTTCACCTGAATATTCGACGGCAAGCACTTTCACGTAAACTGAAACAGGGCCAGACCTAATTATTCGTTACATTGCCCAATCCTTAACAAAAGTTCCAGAACCTACCAAGATATGGCGATATTTTGAAAACTCTTTATTTCAGCACCAGGACGTTCGATGGAAGTAACAGTCTTTAAATTTGTAGCGTAAGTATCGTTACAGCATTCAAGTATGTTGATGCCACAGAATCTAAAAACGGTTTCCACCGTACTCTTCAAAACCCTTCAATTAAATCCATCCGTAATACAGGCTAATTTTAGGACTGCCAAGTTTCTTATATTTTTGGTTATCTTTATGTTACTCAATTCTAACAAAGACTTCGAACGGTTGTTATAGGTGAGTTTATGATGCATTAACCTTTTCAATATAAAATAGAAGATGAATCTTTCGCAAAATGATTACTCTTCGCGGTTTTTTTCTGTCCATACCTTCTTGCACTTTTGTTTATTAGAATACAGTGCCATGAATTTTTCGCAGATCATTCCGTCATATGCGCATTTGCGCTTGGTCATCTTCGCTGTCATTAATTCCTACATAATATGAGTAAGCTTATTATGGCTGTAAATGACAATAATATCTTAGTCAGGGGGGTCTTAGTGAATTATATTCGATATAAAGGAAGTTTTAAATTGTCAAGCATTTCAGAAAAATGGACTATTTCGTTAGAATTTAATACATTGTAAATATTCACTTTAGAACTATTGCCAGGATATATAAATTAACAGGACAAAGGCTGTCCTTCTCAGAAGGACCTGCAAAGAAAATGCCAACGGGCTGATACATGTAGTACATAAAACGTATTTATTACTAGAAATTAAATTACTCGTTTAAAAATATAAAACAACGTACTTAGTTTAGTCAAATAATTATGTTATTAGATTAGAAAAGGGAAGACAGGACATGGTTTTGGATTATGGTTTTTGGCGGGTTTTTCCATCCCTGTGAAGTCCAAAGTTCATGATTTGTATCCCCACCTTTACCTATCTCGAGAGATCAGATATGGCGCGGATTCTAATCACATAGCTAGTCGCTGATATATCGCATAATTAAATTCAAGTAAACTCTTTCAAATTTGATCAGACGGCAGCACTTACTGAAAGTCAAATTTGTAATAAAAACGGATACGCCTTTCTTAGTTCGCTTAGTAAAATGCTCTCATTTCTGATTTGCTAGATTCCAGTAAGATTAAGGGTGATATCGGGAAGCTTACGGGAGTCGAACCAATCCGGAAGCCTTTCGCTGTGTAACTTTGAAAATCATTTATTATTTAAAATTTGAGTAGGTTTTTGTCCAACTTCGCTCGTGATCGGTTCTTCTTCCAATAAGCAGTTGTTTTAGATATTAATATTCAGAGTAAGTTTCTGAACTGAATTTCGGGTTTCATGGTTACTTAATAGTTTCTTAGGCACCTAGCTATTAATGAGAATCCCATTGATAGGGAAATGGGTAGCTGTTACTCTTTAACTCGGACCAACTTATGGTCATGCATATAGACATCTCTTGCCAATAAACTTAATTAATGTTTATCTCGTGCTTCAATGAAAATAATTACCACTGTCTCGCGATCTCATCTTACAGAATCCACGTATGCCTCGCTCGGCATATAGTGAATAAGCGGTGTTTTTACCAAATCGCTCTATAATCAATATATAGTACATAACAAATAGAGAATAAAATAGAAACTCCCGATTTGTAACACTTCCGTTTTCCGCCTTTGACGTTATATGATTCCTTTAACCAGGAGCTGTCATTTTCATTGTTCATTCTTTGGCATAATTTGCTGATATAATCTTCGCCTGGGGTGTCTTTTCCTTTGGAACACCAATATTTTAGATCATACGGTAGCCGCAGGTCTCATCCCATAATAATACTGGCAGGGGTTTTACTCGTGATATATTTATTCTAATCAGTAGAAAAACATTTAAAACAATCTTCTTTACTATTATTTATATATAATCTAGAAAAATAGTTAGCGACATGTTTAACTTTTGTCAATGTACAGAGAAATAAATAAAGAAAATTATTAATCATATCCACTTTATTGAAGATGCAACCAGATGATTGTTATTTTTTTCTAAATATTAAAATGATATCGAATAGTTAGGTCTCTACGTCCATTTTTAGGTGGTGGTGAATATTCGTTCTGAAATTGAATCTTCCTTTGGTCGTATCAAATCAAATCATTAGTTTTATTTGAATTTTTTTTTGGAGATTCCTACTGAAGTTCCCTATTTTTGTGGTACTGGAATTTTGACTTGTTTAAGTCTGACGTTATCAAAATTTGGATTTACTCTTATCGCTTAACTAAAGATATTCTGAAGTTACCTAGGTTTAATGTGGTATACAGAGAATCCACCATAAAACATCTCATCATGGCGGCATCGGCAGTTCATTACTGCGACACTTAATCACTTTACCAATTTATCACATCAACATGCATAGTGACTGGTATGCATTGCTAAGGTATCAAAGATTTTTTCCGGTTTCTTCTTTTCAGTTTCAACACTTGGCTTATTTAATTAATTATATACAATGAAGTAAAGTAATTATTATTTGTAGGCCAAAAGAATACGGCAAGTTTAAAAGTTATCTCAAATGAAACGAAAAGCAAATTAAACTCTTTTAGGAACAGTTTTTCATGCATGAATTCGCATGGCAAACATCAAAAGGGGACACGTCATCGCCCCAAGAATAATATTTCTTAGACGTTAATGCAACAGACTGATTTTATCGCTCGAAAAACGCAAATGGATGTATAAGAAAGGAAAAAGCTGAATTTATTACGTGGTCAGGATTTGAACTCACAAAAAAATGGTTTTTCGTAATTAATAGCTACAACGCAAATAGAAGAAGTAATGAATTTGTTATGCAGCGATACATTGATATAATCACTTACAAAAAATATTTTGGTGGTGTGTAAAAAGGGAGAGTTGGTCGATTTATTAAAATTTGATTTCATGTAATAATTATTTACGTCACTAGTTCTGAAAGTGACATTTTAACGGACAAGTAGGCACATTTCTTGACGACAATTTTTTGACAAATTTTGTCAAAATATAAATCAAGTCAAATTAGTTCCTAAAGACGCCTACGTAGATTTTAAAAATCGTCTCGAAAGTACAAAAAATCGTTCCGAAAGTAAGAAAAAAACGTTTTGAAATTAAAAAACCCTTAAAGAAAGTAAAACTTTTCGTGACGGGTGCAGAAAAACATTTAAAATAGTTATTTAACTGTCATTAAAAAATTTGACTAAAGCATCAAATAATTTTATATTGTGAATGCTAAGCAAAAATGTAATGTTGATAAGCAATACAATGGAGTGATAAATAAGGAACTTACTGCGAGAAGTGATTGTCATAAATTTTAAAATCACAAATTTATACATATTACAATAAGCTGATTTTTTGCTGACTAATAATCACTTTTTCTCCACGACTATTTAGTCGTGTTAATTCTTCTCTAGATTTTTAGTTAAAGAATGTTATACACATTCTTCAACTAGTTGAAGATTAAAATTCAAAAATTCATTCTAAATTAGCCAATCAAATCCTTTAATTTCTAAAATTCACGTTAATATCAACAAATCACATTGCTTTGAAAATAACTAACCAATCGCAACTGATATGTTCGAAATATAATAAAGATGCGAACGTGGGTGACTTTATTTTCTATGTCAACTTCTGACAACTAACATTAAGTCCCAAGTGGGTAACATAGGCGGATAGTGAATACCATAGGTAGATACTCTCACAGCAACCTCCTAATAAGTCGCCATTTTATTTGAAATGTCAAATACACTAAAGTAAAAGTTTGGTATTTTAACCTTATATTATATACGCTACGCATGTAGGTTACTTGTTTGGTAGGTCCGGGGGGTCTAGAGTACTCAGTCACTGAGTGGTTATTTTCAAATTTCGACATAGTTTGACCAATGAGAAATCAGTATCGACATAATTTGACCAATGACAAATTAGTACCCAACTTATAGTACGCTGTCATCATTACACCTTTCTTCTATCAATAAAATATAGACATCGGGCCCACGCCTAAAAAAGTTTGTGATAACCTAACCGTTAAGACTTCGTATACGTTCCTTATGTCGATTCGGGCAAATGATTTAGTTGGAAAATTCTGGGTATGGGGGCGTTTTCATTTGTGACCCTTCCAAACTCAGTGCTTAATGCACAAGAAAAATTAATGATCTAAATATAATTTTTCTTTTAATCGCAAGTTTTTTTAAATTTAAAGCGAAAAACGTATTGTGGGACAAATATAATAAGCCTTTTGGCGCGTCCGACAACCTGAATATAGCAAAGTTCTGACATCAGAAAATTGAGTACCTCATAGTTGATTTTTGGAGAATCGTTTAATGAAATTATTGAAAATTAACTTATAACCTTGTCGGACAAATTTTTGGAGGGGTACTTGTTGTCGGATGCCCTAAAGAGAAGGGTTTTATGCAACTGCTATATTTAGTACCTCACATATAATTTTTATTTTGTCCTTTTTTAAAAATATTCAGAACACATTGGATCATCTATTCGACAATATTATTAGGTATTTTCGGAAAAAATAAAAAAACAACTATACTGCATTTTTAACAATTTAAAGTTATGTACCTTAATTATTAGTATGTCAATAAAAGTCAGCTTTTCAAGCATCGTGGTTTGTGCATATATGTACTACTCCTATATCGCCAACGTCCTATCTTAGCCTGTAGAAACAAAGCGTGCCGACAGATAGACATGCAAGATCAGAATCTGGTGACAATGCGCATGCGCATATACATAAATTGCATTGGCGTCGTGTCTCGTGAGGAAAAAGGAATTTTTATTTTTGAAAATTATTTTACAAATGATAAATGCATATATCATATAATATTGTTTATTTATACGTTTTTATTACAATATATCTTCTCCTGAATATAGAAAAATAACAATCAAAAAATTTCCATACAGCTGTGACGCCTATGACTATCCGAGGCTGCGTAAGAGAGAACCGATCGTCCACACTCTACTATCGGCGACGCACTTCTCTCTCAAGCTAGCGATATAGGAGTATTACATACATGGGTTTGTGTCACTGATAACAATAATGAAAATGGATTATTTTTTGTATAGATTTTTGAGTGATAACAACCCTAAATATCGAGTAAAAAATATATTTAATACACTTTTATAAAAAATTAATTTACAATAAAAATGTAAACACATGTTTCCACAAAAAAAGGTGGTATAGCAGTAGTGGGATTCAAACCCAAGTCTCTGAGAAATTTTATGCTTAAAACAGCTTATTAGACCACTCTACCACACTATCAATTGTCAGAAGTGGTCTAATGTTTCACATAAACAAGGAATGTTATATTATATTTTATTTAATTTATTTTCAATACATACTATATATTAAATTTAGGTTTTTGCACTTCTACTGTATATAAAAATTAAATATGCAAAATATCAGGCTCCGCCGTTCGCTCAATACACTTACGCAGATCGCACACGGTCAGTATACTGATCAATACAGGATAATATTGATCAATATACCAACCATGTTCGGGGTATATTGAAATAGATATTGAAGTCGATATTAAATATTGACGAAATTTAAAATTTTTAACATCCGGACTTCAATATTCATACGTGCTGGGGATATTGATTCTCATATTGAACGTGTGCCGCCTAACTTCAATATTTTCATCAGTATTTACTTGCTGCGTGTAGTAGACGTTTGTTGTTTATTGTTCTGAGCGACCGGTTTTTAAACGTTGTCGCTATGAATGAAACTAATAAAAAGGAACAAGTGAGACATTTGAGACGTTGCCTGTATTGTGGGATTCCCGCAATGTAGTATTTAAAAATAAAAAAAAAACGTGGTGAATCATTGAAAACACCACTTGCCATATATAGACGTGTAAAACACGATGCAAATGTGAAAAAACGTAAGCAAAAAAATAAATAGCCTAAGAAGCAACTACAGAAAGGAAATTGAAAAAGTGATTGCATCCAAGCGGTCTGGAAGTGCACCAGAAAATATTTACGTTCCATTTGGATATATCATGCACGTAATTTTTTGAAAGGTTCAGAACTTCCAGTTGACTACAATGAGACAAATAAGGTAAGTTTATATAAACTTTATTAATACGTAAACAATAAATTAATACTATCTACATTTATTTTGGGTTAATCATATTTGCCTTCATTGTTTACATAATTACGAAATAGGTCTCTGACTTTTTTAGCTGATTGGTTGGGCGATAAGGTGTATTTTCTTTTTCTTCAGTTGAGAAAACATGAAACTTCTTTTGATAGAAAATTGTGCAAATAAGAACATGCTAACGTTATAATTATAGCTTTTTTTTGGAGCAAGCTGTACGGCTTTCTGGTAAACTCCAAATCTGCTCGCTAATATCCCAAAA
Organism: Neocrepidodera transversa; assembly: GCA_963243735.1. NCBI lineage: Eukaryota > Metazoa > Arthropoda > Insecta > Coleoptera > Chrysomelidae > Neocrepidodera > Neocrepidodera transversa. The sequence goes on along the minus strand of OY725337.1, from coordinate 35,867,979 downwards.
GTGTTTTTCACATTCACTCGAGTTCCTGACAACCTACGATTGAATTCTTGACTAGGTGTGTCAAGGTTTCCTTCAGCGTATGGCTTCATTAAATGAGGCCGTAGAGCGAAAGCTTTGTCACCTATAAAAACAAATGGAAACGCGTCTGAGCTATTTGGAAGAAGCGCATGTTTGGTTAAATTAAGCTTGTTGTTTTGTAAGAGTTTTCCAAATGCGGAGTGGAACGGCACTCTACCATCTGAGATTTTATCATTAATACCTACATCAACCAGTATTAACTGTTAGGTTATTAAAGTGGAAAAAGAGCAAAAGAGTTTTTAATATTATTTAATATAAGTCATATAACTAGTTTGAGAAAAGTACATTAAAATAAACGTGGCTTAACCACCATCATTAATTCAACTGACAACTGACAACTGACAACTTAACCAAAGATCAAAAACTAAAACAGACTACTAACATTTTACCAATGACATGGAACAAAAGCATTGATATAAAAGACAGGTTTGCAACCATAGAAACAATATTCTAACACCCTCCCTCAAACCTGTTAAATTTTCATACAAAAAACAAAAACATCTTATTCTAAAAATCTAAATTTAACATATTTACAAAGTTAGCGAACTTTTCTGAACCCAAAGATTTTGGAAAAATATCGGCTAACTGTTCATTAGTACAAACATATGATACAACTATAAATCCTTTACTTATTAAATCTATAATAAAGTGAAGTTTAACCTCAATATGTTTGCACCTTTTGTTATTTTCAAAATTTTGTAGCAGCTTGATAGTGCTTTGATTGTCTTCGAATAAAGTGATGGGTAAAGAAATGTCAATTTTTAAATCTGACAATAAATTTTTAATATACATTAACTCACATGAAGCGGCACAAACTGCAACAAACTCCGATTCAGTGCTAGATAAAGTTACAATAGTTTGTTTCTTGGAACACCATGAAATTAAATTATTGAACAGTTTAAAACAATATCCACTAACAGATTTTCTATCTGTAGTATCATTTGCCCAATCTGCATCAGTATACCCAAATAAATTTTCGTTAGAAGAATAGAAATACAATTTATATTGAGCGGTTAACTTTAGGTACTTTAAAACTCTCAAAAGATGTCTGAAATGCTCATCAGTAGCACAATCTTGAAATTTACCAAAGTAACTGACACTATAGCAAATATCTGGTCTCGAACCCATCATTATATACATAAGACTACCTAGTAGCTCTTTATATGGCAATTTAGTTTTATTCTTTTCATCACAATTTCTTTGTAAATTTAAATTCTTTTCCATATTCGTCTTAAACTTTTTACAATTTTCAACATTAAATTTCTTAACTAATTTTTCAATTGCTGCATTCTGATCAATAGTAAATATTCTTTTTTCAAAATCTCTACAAATTTTTATTCCTAAGAAGGTATATTGGTTACTTAATTTTTTCATTTTAAATGTTTCACAAAGTTTTGATTTCAAGTACTCTAAAAAATTAATATCATTGCAAGCAATTAATATATTATCCACATACAGTAGTAAATAACATCTCACATTTTTATCTAGAAAAACATATAAACAATAATCAGATTTAGATCTATCAAAACCTAAACTTGACATGAAGGCAGTAAATTTCTCATTCCAGGCTTTTGGTGCTTGTTTCAGACCATATAATGCCTTTTTCAATAAACAAACTTTGTTTTTATCCCTTTCTTTAACCTTAAGCCCTTCAGGAATTTTCATAAATACCCTTTCTTTTAGATTACTGTTTAAAAAAGCATTTTTAACGTCTAACTGCTCCAGAACTAAATTATAATTGTTACAAATACTTAACAAAATTCTCAAAGTTGATAATCTTGCTACTGGAGCATGTATACCATCTAAACTATTTATATTGTTCTGTTCAAAACCCCTAGCAACTAATCTTGCTTTATATATTTGCTTACCTTCTTCGCCGTCTTTAGATGTAAAAACCCATCTATTACTTATTACCTCTTCTCTCTCTGGCATTTCAACTAATTCCCATGTCTCATTATCTTCTAAGGCTGTTAACTCCTCTTCTACAGCGTTCTCCCATAAAACTGACTTTGAAATTTGTTTTGCTTCTTCATACGACTTTGGGGCATCTGAAAATTCACTTAGTAGTGCCAAACAACTTATATCCATCTCATAATCGTCAAATTTTGATGGCAATTTTATTTCTCTCCTTGGCCTTTCATTTTCTTCTATATTAACAATATCTTCTATATCTTCATTTTCATTTTCGGTATTCTCAGCTTCCTCATTTTATTCTTCATCCGAGTCATTATTCTTATAAACTTTTATTTCTTCCCCTTTTACCAAAAAGTTACCTTCATCAAAAATTACATTTCTAGAATGAATAACCTTATTTCCTTCTTCATGCCACAATCTATATCCATTTTCTGTATAACCAATGAACCTACATTTTATCCCTTTATCATCCAACTTACTTCTTAAGGAATCAGGAACTCTGGCATAAGCCACACAGCCAAAAACTCTCATATTGCAAACATTTGGCTTCTTATTTAACCACAATTCATAAGGAGTCTTTTTACTTACCAAATTCGATGAAGTTCTGTTTGAAATATAAGCAGCTACAAGTACAGCATCCTCCCAGAAACTTTTATTCATATTCGCTTGCATTATCATTGATCTCGCTCTGTCCATTAGTGTCTGATTCATCCTTTCAGCTACACCATTAAGCTGTGGAGTATAAGGAGGAACATAGCAAATTTGAATTCCCTTTTCTGAACAAAAATCTACTAACAATTGGGAACAATACTCGCCTCCATTGTCACATTTAAGCTTTGATATATTTTTACAAAACAAAGATGTTACTTTAGCCTCATAGTCTTTAAAACAATTAAAAACTCATATTTATGTTGTATTACATATACCATTACAAATCTCGAAAAATCGTCTACATAAGTAACAAAATATCTTTTACCATTATAAGATGTAACATTTAAAGGACCACACAAATCTGAGTGTATCAGTTCTAGTACTCTATTTGACCTTGTTGTCTTTGAATAATATGGATGACATTTTTGTTTAGCTTTAACACAAATCTCCCTAGTATTCAAAAACTCTAAACCATTGACCAGGTGTAGGTTATTAAGCTTTATTAAAGAATTAAAATTTAAATGACCATACCTTTTATGCCATAATTCTTTGTCCACATTTACAGTAAGATTTGCATATTCCTTATCATTATTAAGCTTAAAATTTATTTTATATAAATTACTTGTTCGTTTACCTTCTACATAGACAATATTATTTCTTTTAATAATAATCTTAGCACTTGAACATACAATTTCAAAACCTGCACTTTCAATAGTAGAAATAGATAATAAATTTACCCTGAACCCTGGTACACACATTGCATTTTTTTAAATTATATCTTTCACTTGCCCATTTCCCAACTTACTAAACACTTTTACATCTCCGATACAAGTTACTTCCATTGATTTTCCTTTTTCTGCCAATTGAATCAGCCTTGGTTCAGACAGGCTTCTTTTATTAAACAAAACCCTGTCGTCGTTGATATAGTGATGTGTAGCTCCAGAATCAGCATACCATTCTATTGTATCAATAGAACTTTCTATAACTTGCGATTCAGTTGCACAAAAAGCAACCGATTTATCTTCTGAAGTTGCACCACTAGTATCTCCTACTGCATAACTTGCTTTATTTCCATCCCTTTTGTTTTGGGTACAATATCTGGACTTATGGCCGAATTTATGACAAACAAAACATTTAACCCCACATACACTTTTTACATGTCCTAGTTTTCCACATTTAAAACATTTCACAACCTTTTGTGATACAACAAATGATGATGGGATATTATTATTAACTTTATTAGAATTTTTATTAACGTGAAATTCTAACAGACGACTTTTCACAAATTCCATTTTCAAATCAGTCTCAGATAGTGTTCTAATAGCAGTAACTACATTTTCAAATTCTGGGGGCATTGACAATAGCAAGAAGCAGGAAATGTTCGATTCATCAAAATCACTTCCCAAATCTTTTAACTCTCTAAAGATTCTATCACATTTACTGAAGTGCTCCTGCATATCTGCTTCACATTTATATTTTAAGTTAATTAACTCTTTTAATAGATAAAAATTTTTTCCAACTTATCTATCATCTCATTTGCTACTTCAATCTCTTTAATGTATTCTAAATGCGAATCTGCAACACTCTGAATTATAACCATACATGCCTTGTTATTCTTTTTGTGCCAATCATCGTCTCTATTAGAAGCTGGGACATTCTTCATCACATCACTTAAATCCATCGCTTTTATTACTGATTTCAACCGAAACTTCCAATTATCAAATCCATTACCATTGAATGGTACAATACCATGTTTATTTTCAACTGGCTTTTCCATTTTCTTTCTCAAACTCCAAAAAAAAAACACGTGCCTTTACTAGCCTTAACCTTAATTTTTTTTCTTATTAACTTTTACTCTTTTTGGCTCTCCTCTGGGCCCATAACCAATGTTAGGTTATTAAAGTGGAAAAAGACCAAAAGAGTTTTTAATATTATTTAATATAAGTCATATAACTAGTTTGAGAAAAGTACATTAAAATAAACGTGGCTTAACCACCATCATTAACTCAACTGACAACTTAACCATAGATCAAAAACTAAAACAGACTACTAACATTTTACCAATGACATGAAACAAAAGCATTGATATAAAAGACAGGTTTGCAACCATAGAAACAATATTCTAACATTAACTTTTTATTCGCATCGACCACAGCTAGTAAAATAATACTGAAACCCCCTTTATAATTGAAGTAGGATGATCCTGTTTTTGCTGATTTTTTAATAGCGATGTGGTTACCATCTATAGCCCCTAAGCATTGCGGAAATTTGTCAATTCTAAATTGGCCAGAAATCTTCTTCCACTCTTCAGGGTTTGATGGAAACTGAAACAAATCATTTTAGTACATTTTACAATATAGTATAACTCGTTTAATTTTATTTCAGGAAAGTGATGACAGCCAGGCTTCAGGTGTTATTACTTTTTCATTTACACCTACAGCTAGTGGACTCAATCCAAACTCTTCGGCAGGTATTGAATTCCCTACACCAGTGGAAGCGACTGAATCCCCTACACCAGTGAAAGCGACACAAACTGCAGGGTCCTCCGTAACCTCATTTAAATCTCCAGTTGCATTAACTGTAAGAAAACGTCCAAAAGGTCCCATCGCCAAACAAAACGAGCTCTTAGCCCTGGCACGTAATTATTTAAAAAGTCCAGATAAGCAAGACACAAATGACGACAGAAATCTAGAACCAGGCAAACGTATATTTGCTGAAAAGGCAATTAATGATATACTGTTTGACGCACACATGAAAGCATTGCACAGAAACTCTGTCGAAACGAATGAAGTAAAAACATCATCCGAAGTATACGCAGGAAATCAATCTGGTTACGTCTGTACATACACATCGGGAAATTCTAACAATCAATTCCTAGGTCCCGTATCTTCACTCTATAATAAACAGGATTTGCAAACTGAATCTCCTAGTATGGGTTCATATTTCTCTAGTTTTACCGAATTGGATTAATGATGTCTTTTCATTGGTACTTTTTAACGGTTTTTATATTTTTATTCTAATGTTTCCTTACGCTAATTAAAAGTACAATAAAAAAAGTTCGTAGTATATTTTTAGTTCATCATTATGAGCCTAAATGTGTATAGCAGTTAGTATCTTCATGTAATCTTTTAAAACGTATATTAACGCATCACAAGTCTTCATAACTATGTAGCTTATTGTTCGTGGACCCATTAATCCTGAATACTTAAGATCCTCGAAGCTCCGACCTGTTGCAAGATACCGAAGAGTAACTGCTAGTTTCTCTTTAACGGATTAAGCTTCTCGCATGGTGGTAACCTGACACTCGATATGAGATGCAATAATTGTTACGAGTGTTTCAAATTAATATTTGTCCATTCGAAAATAGTTGCAATAATCATATATATCACTTTAAACGACTTCTCTCAGTAAATTCCTGTGCCCATACCGTTCTTTTTCTTTCATCCATTCTTTAACCCATCGTTGACGGTTAACAGTACGTTTCGTTCCTAATAATAGTACAATAGTTGAACATGCAATTAGCTTCTAATTTTTCATTATTTTAACCTCTCTATAATATCAAATATACGCATGCATGCTACAAAAACTATATGACACTGAATTTATATATTGAACGCGTGCGGTTGTAAAAATATTGATACCTGGATTGTCAATAATATTGATGATCCAATTTTGATCAATATACTGACCGCGTGCGGTCTGCTTTAGAAAGGAGTCGGATGTGTTGTCTTTATGTACACGGAGAAAAAAATTCACTAACTGTAAGTAAAAATTCACTTACTCCAAGTAAAAATCTGTATTGAATGCGAGACAAATGAACAGTATACCTAAATCAAGAAAAAAAAAGTTCCTGAAACTGGTAACTTGCTGTAAGTGAATTTATAGATCACTTAAAGTAAGTAAATGTTTTCGCTAAAACAGGTTACCATTTAACTTATAGTAGGAAATATCGTAACTAATGGTAGCAACAAAATTAACTTAGAACAGCTTAATTCTTATTGATTTTCGCTTAAAGTAAACGAAAGTTTTGACGAGACTAAGTCAACAATTCAGTTGTTTTAAGAAAAACCGGAACTTAAGGGAGCAAAAAAATTAATTTAATATAGCTAAAAAATATTCTTGTTCTTGGTAACACTTTAGCTACCACAAAAAACACTTTTTCTACTTTAGCAATTTGGTTTAACCTGAATCAGGTGATTATTTTAGCTGCTCTTTTGAAAAAAAAAAAAACAGAAACAAAAATTATTTTTGATTAAAAGATGGACAGGGCATTAAATATACAAAAGGTATTCAAAAATTTATTCACTAAAATATTAATTACATTTTTACAGGTATTCAACATACAATAGTTAAAAGTGAAAAGCCTTTAGAAAATTACCTGGTAATTACTATTCCACAACTTCCATCACTTCTGTATTCCCAATAATTATTTTTAAATATGAGTTTTGGTCCAGTTTTTATAATCGGGCTGTTAATGGTCTCATTATCGAGGAGTTTTAAAACTATCGTCAGTGATTCCCTGGTCTAAAACAATTACTGTGGTTAATACTGCAAATGTAACTATTACTGAGTATTTTTGTTAACAAAAACATCTTTAAAAAACCGCCATTTTATTTTTCTGTAAGCAGGAAGCGATAAAAGTTTTGATTGAGTGAAATAAAACTTGAAATAATTTAAAGCATTTCGATGAAAACTGCATATTTTCATGTAGGTACTTCCGTTTAAAAGTTATAAGCTTATAATAGTGGAAAATATAAATAATGGACATCCGGTATACATATTAAATACTCAGAAATCCTGCAAATAAAATATAAGAAATAGCTGATAGCTTTTAATATTTTTACTTTTAGTTCTTCTGAAATCCTGATTAAAAACAGCTGATGTAATACTTTTGTTCATTTACCACCGATAATATTAAATTTTCTTATTTTGTTAACTTACCTTCAAACTGAACAATTAAATCCAATAAATCCCAATGTACTAGTAAAATTTTATAATCTTCCGTGTCACAGCACCTGTTGGCCCAATGCCCACTTTCACTCACAAAGCGAACACAAAAACAGTCTTTCCCTATTTAAATATTCGAAGAAACTGGACGAACAAACGAGCCTGAAATATCTGTTTGCCTATTTCGGTTATCGTTCGATAATTTTCGTTAGAACAAAAGTAACGACTATTAATGACAATTGGCAATGTTTTTTATATACAAATCAGTCATTATCTTTTTCATACATCTGACAACCGTTAGATTTAAAAGTCTGCAAAAATATTAACTTAAAACAAGTGAACTGTTTAGTTAGAATAAGTAAAAATATTTCAAGAGAGTCAAAGAAAGGTGTAGGAAGTTTGTTCACTTGTTTTAGCTACCTGAGGTATATTTTTTTTTTTTAAATTAACTTTTAGGATAACAGTTAGCTTACAATAGTTTAATGGGGCACCTATTCTAGAATGTTATGATTAGGAAAATTATTGTTTTTACCGCAGCATGAAAATTATGCTGATGTAAGAAAAAAAGTAGTTGGTATAATTAAATAAATGTCAGGAAAAAAATGTTTTTGGCCTCGTTTTCTCTCTGTATGTATTGGCAGGGAGTGCGACGAAAACCCATATGCTGGTTACATAAAATCATTCGAAGTATGTAAGTAGTGTATAAAAAATTAAAATTCGTTATAAAAAAATCTCATCAGAATTTATAAGCATATAAATAAAAAATGTGATTATATTTTTGAAAGAAAAAATTCAGTAAAACGTGAACAAAGTAAGTATAAAACATGTAAATAAATATCAAAAACTATGATTCTTAGATTAGTGTCAGGTTAATCAGTGACATCCAATCAAATAATATATGACAGATAGAATAATAAAAATCTATAAATATCTGCTAGATTTTCAGTCACAATACTTGTTTTTTAATAATTTTTAGGTTATGATGAACGTAATTATTCAAACCGGATTTATGTCAATTACTCATCAAATATCATTTCAACCCCAAACGATGGTCAAAGGTAAGCAACTTTTCGCGTTTGGTCACGTTAGAGATGTAATGAATAGAGACAAAGTGGCCAAAGTTATTTAATCACATCCAATAATTGTAGAATAAAACACATATTCGTCGAAGCAAGCATGCTATAGAATTAGGTTATATATTACTAACTTTTTTGTCATAACTGCATTAATCCATTTCTTTCTTTTTTCCAATTTCCGACTAGTTCTTGAAAATGTGTAAAATTTGCAATTGCTATTTCTCTCTGTGTTTTTGCAATTAACAACACAACAACTATTATGAACCATTTTTATATTTACTTACTTATGACAAGAGCATGATTTCACGAAATTTTGACCATTACGAACTCTGGGATCGTTTCAGTTGTCCCCATCATGCACCCAGAGAATACATTATTTAAAAATTTACTTTTTTATATCTGACAATTACATAAACTGATCAAAAAATAGCATATTTTACATTCCTTTTCTTTATCCGACAAAAGGTAGTAATTATGGAGGTGCATGAAACCCTTGACTTTAGCGCTTCCGACAACAAATATCGATCCAAAATGTCAGAGAAATTTACCAGTTAATTTTCAGTATTTTTATTAAACGATTCTGCAAAAATCATCTGCGAGGTACAAAATTTTATGACGTCTAATAACTTTGAGGTGTCGGGCGCGCCAAAAAGCCCAATAATTTTGTTTTCCACTTTTGAATTAAAAAAACTTCCAATTGAAAGAAAAACTATGTTTAGGTCGTTAATTTTTCTTGTGCATTAAAACAATGAGTTTTGGAGGTTCCCAAAAGAAAACGCCTCCTTACCCAGAATTTTCGAAATGAAAAATTTATCCGACTCGACATAGAGAATATACAGACGAATTATTAACGGATAGGCTATCACAAACTTTTTTAGGCGTGGGTCCTAAGCCTAATACTACATGATGCCGTATTTAGCGTAGCATATATGATATAAGATTTTAAGTGTCAATTAAAGATTTATATATAATTTCTTATGTCGTATAGAAAGTATAGTCTTCTTCTTTTACTTGCGTATAATGGCTATTATTCACATATATGAAGTTTCCGACACGAGCGAGTGAATCATTTAAGTTCTAAGTTCTACGCTCGTTGAAGAATATAATATTTCAGAATTCTTGTTAAACCTAAACTATTATTGTAATATATTTTTGAAATTATATTTTTGCTATTTAAAAAAATTGAGGGTGTGGCTATCACCTGAAGGAGGTTCATCCGTAAAAAATTAGATTAAAATGTACGTTAAATTTAATATATACGTTTTTATTTGTAGAATAACATAATTATTTAAACAGACAAATTTAGATATAATTTACTATCAAACATATATTTTGTAATTGAAATGTTTAGCCTTGTTATCGTAAAAAAAACAAGTAGCTTTCTAAACTTCACATTTACCTTCAACATGCAATAAAATATTGAATGCAGTTTGTCATTGCTCACGAAAAGCTTAAATTTATAGTTATTAGAATTTTCCAAGTGTACTGTATTTACATTTTTATTAAGCTTTAACTTATATTCACCAACAATATAATTAAAATTTTATCAAAAGGGATAATGGATTATGAACACGAGAATGAAAAATAAACAAGAAGTTTATTGTAAAAATTGTAAAATTATGTAAATTTGTATTTTTGATTTATTAGAGCTAAACGATCCTTGTATATTAAATACTTTATAATTGTGATAAACCGAAGATTATTATTATTTTTCTACTGCCATACTTTAATAAATTTATAAGATAATTACTCCCTTTAATATGAGAATTATTAAGATACAGATTTTTCATTACTTAAAAGAAATGTGATCTCAGAAATTTGGTCAATATCAAATAATATCATCTGTCTGATGGAAACGGTGGACAGATTGGTTAGGGCATCAGCCTTTGTACTTGGTCGAGTTTTATGTGCGGAGATTGTGCTGATTTGTAGGTGTAACTTTGGTGGTATGTTACAAAATCTAATAAGACTTTCAGTTCCTTTTTTAGTTATAATAATTAAAAGATACTACAGTTATGTTGATTTACCAAAGAAGTTTAAGTTTTGTTTGATTTTTATCCGAAAAAAAGTTGAACTGCCCAAACTTGAACTTTTTCAATGAACATAGATAATTTGCTATTTCAAAAAAAATAAGGCCTTATGTAACTAAATTCTATTTTATTTATCGGTCTCGCAGTGAGAACTCCACCAGAAGGGTGTAAGATCTTTGATACAGTGAGGACCAAAAGTGTTACCCCCCCACTGTAACTCGTCTACGAATGAATTTTCGAAAAATCGCCCGAACACGTCAATTTTAATTCATATCGAAGTAAGTTTATGAAGAAAAATTTCACCCTTAACTTAATCCCCTAGAGTAGGGAAGCTACCCCCATGAAAATTTTAAATACCAAGGGGGGTCAAGTGGCAGCTCTTCAGAAAGAAGATTTAATTCCCTATTTGGCAGTGTAAAAAAAATAAAAAATAAAAATAAAAGAGAGACGGCCCACACCGTAAGGGATTCCCTCAAAGTGAGGTTGATAAAGTATCTCCTGTTGTAGTAAGCAACTCCCATATATAAATTTCATACAGTATCCAAATGACAATCTAGCTTAATTTACTACCATTTGTCATAGTTTGAGCAATAAGGATCTTTTAGTTTAAATCAAGTACATCAGCTACCCGTATACATCAGGTTAATTTAGAAACAATCAATATTTCTTTAAGTAAATGAATTCAAACATTTGGTTTGGTAAGTTAAGCTTAGTATTTAATACTACACCCTCTTCTTCAGGATTTATTGGTTTTGATCCATGCCTAGGTTTTCGATTCCGTCCATATTTCTTGTTAACTCTAATACCTAGAAAGAAAACTATGTTAACGAAAATTCTTTACAGCAGTGAATAATTTCTGTAATTAAGAAAATCAACAAGTAACAAAACAAATTGTCAAGTATTTCTTCAATAGATGATATTGTCAATAAAAAGTACCCTTGTTTTAGATCATCTATATAATAGATTGATGTATTTATGATATTATATCGGACAGTTGTTTTTAGTAGCAAAATATATATTACAGTATCATTTTCATGTAATGTCAATAATACGGTTCACCTGACTTAATTCACATTAGTAGGATTTACAACATATGTAGGAAGCAAGCTTCAAACAATAAGTAGCATACATCACATAGTTCCCGCTATAAAATGTACACTAGTAAGATTTCCAAGGCGACTTGAATAGTGAATACAATAACCAGTCCGCCTGACTTAATTTACACAAGGCAGCTTTCCAACGCAGACCTTACAATGTATAACAGATCAATGACAAGCAACCACTATCCATTTCAACCTGACTTAATCTACACTATTAGGATCTTTAAACGAAATATACGGTGCATAACCATCTATGCTTGATCCTCACTAACCAGACTTTCTGACTTAATTCACATTAGTAGGATTTCCAACCTATCTAGGAAGTAAGCCTCAAAATAAAATAGTATATACTGCACAGCTCCTTCTACAACAAAATCTACACTAATAAGAGTTCCAACGCGATTTTAACAATGAATACAGGCCACAGACAAGTACACATTAGCCAGTACTTAATCTACACAAGGCAGATTTCCAATGCAGACCTTACAATATACAGGGTGTTATTGAAATACACGTACATATTAAAATGGGGAATAGTATGTAATGACCAAAAACGATTGGCACCAATTTTAACTTCAAATTCTAAAATTTAAATATTGGGGAAGAGTCCCCTTTTCCGACCTACTAGGTTCCATATTTAAAGAAGTAAAATAAATGGAAATTGAACTTACCCATAGAAATTGCACTGTTGCCGTAGCAAAACCAATTAATTCAAAATAAAGTTTATTACAGTAATTGTTCAAAATGCCGTCCATTATTATTTACACACACTTGCAATCGTCTTTCCAAAGAACTTTGAACATTAGAAATTAGTCTTGGATTTTGTCGTAGTTCCTCGGCTACCGCATTAACTTTATTGGTTAATTGTTCAACACTATTAATAGGTTCATTATAAACCAGTTGTTTCATGTGACCCCACAAAAATAAATCGCATGGATTTAAGTCCGGAGATCTCGGAGGCCACTTATGCCCGTATTTATAGTCGAAACTCAATCTCCGACTTGAGTCGTGCTTGGCCAAGCTCTACTCAGAACTCAAGATTGGATGCATATTATAGTCCGATCTTCGTGAATTCTCGGCGAAGCAAAGACTCAAGACGCATCTCAAGCCTAAACTTAAAAGTAATTAGGTTTTCTATGTTGGCCAACATGAAAAATTTAAAAAAAGAAGAATTACTTTAAAATTGTTTGTGTATTTTATGACAATTGTGACCCATTTTCATCCCATTTGTCGTGGATTTTGATGCCGTCACGCTATTTTGAGTATTTTCTTTATTGTTGGTGTGTGAATTTCGGACTTTTTTGGACGTATTAGAATTATTTTTATAAATTAAAATTGTAAATATATAAAATTAAGTACATTCTTAATTTAAATAAAAATTTATTACTTGATGTCGATAATTATATCAAAATTTACATAAAACAATTTGTTTCAGCCTGAAACATTATGATATTTTGTCTCTTTTGCTGCTGGCTATTGGGTATATATATATAAATTCTCGCAACCGCTCAGCAATACATTCTGAAACCCTTTTTATTGTGCAGGAAACAGTCGGCTGGCTTATGCCCCGTAGATCTTCACTGACCAGCTAAAACAATTTTTTTATCATTTTCACAAGATACTTATTCAAAATAAAACTTACTTGAAAGCATAATATCGCAAACATGTTAATAATTGCAATAGTGGCGGAATTTGTAACCCTTCGCTAAATTTGTATGTACCTTTCTGGAATCCTATCATTTGGCATATTTTCCTCCACATAATTAAGAAATTCCAAAATATCCTCGTGTCCTCTATAATTCATTTTCACTAATCACTAGTAAAATTTTTATTCTATTACAAACACAATCTAACCACAAATAACAAGACAAATGTCAGAAACCGCGTCTCAAGTCGAGCTCAAGACAGGTCGCAGGCTGTCTTGAGCAAGACTCCACTCGCACATGCGCAGTTGCAGCTTTTCTCAAGCTGTGGGTCTCGAGATTCGACTATAAAATACGTTCTCGTCTCAAGGCGTTCTCAAGCTCGAGCTCGGGCTCAAGTCTCGACTATAAATACGACCATTAGTAGGTCCATTTCTGCCTATCCACTTTTGAGGAAATCTAATGTTCAAAAACTGCCGTACGTTTAAATCAAAGTTAGGAGGAGCGCCATCTAGTAGGTACCACATCGGTTGCCTTAATTGTAACGGTATCTCTTCTAGGAGTACTGGCAAAATATCTTCTAAAAAGTGGAGATATCCTGGCCCATTTAATCTGTTCTGGAGAACATAAGGCCCGATTAAATACTGATCTATTATGCCAGCTCAAACATTTATTAAAAATTTTCTTTGATGCCCAGTTTCCCTAATGGCGTGAGGATTTTCATCACTCCAAATATGCGTATTGTGCATATTGAACACGCCATCACGAGTGAATGAAGCCTCGTCAGTATACAATAATATTTTTAGAAAATCAGGAATATCAACACATTTTTGAATCATCCATTCACAAAACTCCACTCTCTTTTCTTCATCACCTGGATATAAGGCCTGGACTTTTTGGATGTGATAAGGATGTAAACCTTGTTCTTTAAGTGTCCGCCACACAACAAATGAGGACACTCCAATTTCAAGACCTAGTCTTCTACAACTTAATTGAGGCCGGTTTTCAACAGCTTCCAATATTTCTTCTTCGGCCGCCAATGTTCTTTGTGTTCTTGTTCTCCCTCGATCTGCATTGACACTCTCAAATTTTCCATGGTCTCTTAGATGCTGAACAGTTGAAATAAACGTACGACAGTCCGGAATTCTCCGATTTGGAAACCGTTCGCGATACAGGATTTGTGCTTGCCGAGAATTTTCTCCAGCACTATATCGGTTAGTTCAATATTCGTAAATAGTGGCATCGTAAAAAAATATTTAAAAGTAATCGTAACACTTTTTACCAACTTGGAAATGACGCGCTCGTGTTAGCCTGATTCGTAAATCAACTAAAATTTTAATAATCTATAGTTTCAAAAATGTATAGTTTAAAAACAATCATTTATCAAATATTCTAGTTTTTTGATAACGAGGGTAGTAAAAACCAGTCTTCGGAAATAGAAATTAATTCGAAAATCTTGGCACCATGGTTATTTCTTACAAGACTAGTTTTCTTATCATCTGACAAAAACTTGCACATTAATTACTGTTGATGTTTAAAATAGGTAAATAAACCTAATTTATATAGGTCATCCTCAACATATCAGTGAAGTACGTTTGTTTTAGAATTCATTTTCAAAAATTAATAACTCCCTTAATAAGGGGTATTTTTAAAAAATAATATTTTTCTACATTCAGTGGGGATCTGCGCAATACCCAGTTTTAATATGTACGTGTATTTCAATAACACCCTGTATACCAAATCAACGACAAGCACTCACTATCCATTTCAACCTGACTTAATCTACACTAGTTGGATCTTTAAACGAACTATACGGTGCATAGCCATCTAAGCTTGATCCACAATACATATATCTTTATAAAGACTAAAATGTCCCTTAGATTACTATTAAATTATCAATACCAATTATTTACTATAATAACTTTATATGTACTTACATAATATTAAACTATTAAATTACTACCTAAATATATTCTTGAATAAAATTAACTTTAATCAGAACACATTATTTTAACCACCCTGCTATCTACCAGTCTTTGTTTCAAATACTCACTCTGGCAACCCTGTCGCATCATCTGGACTAAATACATGTCTTGTCATTAGTCTATGGTGTGTTATGTCATAACACATATTAAAACATATACAGACAAAATTAATGAAGAACGAAATATACACACCTTACGGTTGTCTAACTAGAAATAAAAATAACGTTATACGATAAATTTTCTGATATAGCGGGATGTGTTTTGCTTCCCCTTTAACTAAAATGCATTAAAAAATTGTCAAAATTCATACATGTAACGTTATCTAAAATGCAGCTAAACGCAATTGCTTTGCTAAAACTATTTTTTACATTCCGTTATTCTATTCGCTGGGTGCAGAGTGCATGGTAGGGACAACTGAAACGATCCCAGTGCTTGTAGTGGTCAAAATTTCGTGAAATTGTTCTCTTGTCATAAATAAACATGTCAAAATTAAATATAAAAATGATTCATAATAGTTATTGTGATGTTAATTGCAAAAATACAGGAAGAAATAGCAAGTGCAAAATTTACACATTTTTAAGAGCTAATAGTTGGAAATTGGAGAAAAGAAAGAACTGGACAAATGCTGTTAGGAAAAAGTAAGTAATATATAACCTACTTCTGTAGCATGATTACTTAGACGAATGTATGTTTTATTCTACAATTATTCGATGTGATTAAATAACTTTTGCCACTATGTCTCAATTATTTCACATCTTCAACGTGACCAGCCGCAACAATGTGCTTCCCTTGGTCCATCGTTTGGGGTTGAAATGATATTTGAGAAGTAAATGACTCAAATCCGTTTTGATTGAATATACTCAAATCCGGTTTGATTGAATAATTACATTTATCATGGCCTAAAAATTATTTAAAAAAAAAGTATGATAAATTATTGTGACTGAAAATCTGACAGATAATCGTAAATTTTTATTATTATAGCTGTCATGTATTATTTGTTTGGATGTCACTGATTAACCTAAGAATCATAGTTTTTGATATTATTTATTTACATATTTTATACTGAATTTTTTCTTCCAAAAATATCATAACATTTTTTATTTATATGCTTATAAATTCTAATGAGATTTTTTTATAACGAATTTTTATTTCTTATACACAACTTACATTCTTTTCACAATTGTCGATCATGATTTTATGCAACCATCAGATGGCGTTTTCGTCGCGCTCCCTGCAAATACCCTAAGCAAATTTAGCGGTAGCGGGTGAGGTGCTAAAACTATAATAAAAAAGTTTAAATTAAAAAATAGAAAGTACATGTTGGATGTTATTAAAATCCTAATCAATTTTTTTACATAATCATAAAATGGCCGCTTCCACCTATACATTTAAAAAAAGTGAATTTTAATAAAAAATGTATTAATCAATTACCAAAACAACCCTATGACTTTAAAGTATTATTCTAAGTATGTTTTAAAAACGTTGAATTTGTTTAAGAGCGATTTAAATGTTTCAGGTCAAAAATTGAACTGATAAATATTTGACGCGAGTTTAAAAACGGTGAAGCGCTAAAAAATATTTGTCTTTATAATATTATCCCTATCTAAGATGTCGATGTTGAGATATTTAACAACAAAAGCGTGATTGACATATTTGAACTCTACTTATGCAATGTTAATCTTATTCCTCCTATTGCTAATTTTCTTTTAATTATATTCAGATAGATTTTAAAAGGAGACACTTAAATTTCCATTCGAAGCAGTGGTTTGCATAATTCATCAACTTAATAAACTGCACCTACGTGGAATTCAAAATATCACTTACTGTGTATTAAATATGACCTGGCTAGAGCTAGAATATAAAGAACGTTTCTAACACAACCGAACAGTATCTTGTGCATTCGGTTGGGACTGCATAACCTACATTCTTTGCCACGAATGATTTGCAGATTTCAGCATAACTGTCACGTGTTTGTCTAGATTCCTTATTTAAACGAAAATAAGGGAATGAAAACATAGATAGGCGTCGAGCAAAAATATATTGAAATAAATATATTGGAGTGGAATGATGTTTGGTTATATTCAAGTGCTTTGTTGACATATATAACCAAACGTCTCTTTGTGTATTATACATAATACTTATTTAAATGACTTTACTTTAGTCGAAGCGGACCCTACGTTAGTTCAGGTAAAATGATGATTATTGACATAATATAATGTATATAATTCGCATTACCTAAAGTGAAGTTCCTTATCATTATAAATAATTGAGAGTTTAGGCACCTCACACGCTAACGTTAAAATTAAATTTGGTTAGCGCGTAGAATAACGGACGAAACTAGGCTCGCCCCCACATCTATCTATTTAAGTTTTTTCAGTACAGACAAAGAGAAGAGCAAGGCGTCCTCGTACTCACTCTCAGGACGAAGCGGAATTGATCCCGTTATTTTCATACCGAAAATATAGGAGCCCATTGATCGCTAATATATTTTCCTTACGAGTCGATGATTTGGAAATATTTTTATCAAAATTTAAATTGCATCTGTGATGCTATTAGAGATTCCGGTTCAGTAGGGCGCTTCTAACGAATTTGTGTAATTCAATTTCTTGAACCCTTTTCCGCAAATTATGTATTTTAATAGATTATACATTCTGTGTGAAT
The DNA here is from genome assembly GCA_963243735.1 of Neocrepidodera transversa. NCBI lineage: Eukaryota > Metazoa > Arthropoda > Insecta > Coleoptera > Chrysomelidae > Neocrepidodera > Neocrepidodera transversa. Next base: position 35,849,894 of record OY725337.1, on the reverse strand, counting down.
AACGCTGTAGGGTAAATTTGGTTTATTGAATATTCATTAGAATGTTGATAATGAATTATTGTACTTATAAAATTTTTTATTATATTAATGATTTTAGTCTTTATTATACAGGGCTCAGAATAAGAAGAAATTAGAATTGGATATTGGATTTTTATGCTGTTCAGTATTCTTGATATTATAAAATACTTATGTGGGGGATAATTTAATATTCCTTTAAAGTTCAATATATGTTACTAAAAAAGTAGGTATAATTGAACTACATATTTTATAATTATTTATATATATATACAGGGTGTCCCACGACGTTTTGACAGTCCAAATTCTCGAAAACTGTTCATATGACATGTATGAAATTTGGCAGATATAAATAGTCGAAACTGATGCTTATATTTATTATAAAATGACTTCCGTTTTTCCTGTCGTTTCGGGTCACGTGACTACAATATAATTTTTTTAAATGCGACAACCGGTATAATATTACAATTTTGGATATATCATTCAAAAACAAATTCAACGATACCACACTTGTCATCATTGTATTGTGCAGTAATGATAATAGGGGCAATTATGTAAATGAACATCTGTATAAATCATTTTATCAAAAAACGTAACATAGAGAATTAAAAAGTACAAGTAATTAAAGAAATTGTTCAAATTGATGACCATGTACATTGATACAATGTTCAAACCTTGTTAAAAGATTTCTTGTAAGTGATGCAGTAATCATTGCGGGTGTTACGGTCCGACATGCCTGTCTTATTTTATCTTTTAAATCATCTAAATCAATCGGGGGTGTGACATAAACTCGACCTTTTAAGTAACCCCAGAGAAAGAAATCTAAGGGTGTAATATCCGGAGAACGGGGTGGCCACAGAATTGCACCATTCCGACCAATCCATTTTTCAGGAAATCTGTTGTCAAGATATTCTCTAACTGGCCCAAAAAAGTGAGGAGATGCTCCATCTTGCTGCCACCACATTGTTTGCCTTTCATGTAAGGGAATATCTTCAAGTATTTCTGGTAGAGTATTTTGAAGAAAATCTAAGTATCTTTGCCCCGTTAATGTTCCTTCATACAAATAGGGACCAATCAACCGACCGTTAAATAAACCGCACCAAACATTGATTCCCCATACTGTTTGAAAATTGGTTTCGCGCATCCACTTTGGATTCTCCTGCGACCAATAATGACAATTATGGCGATTAACAATACCATTGTTATGAAATCTACTTTCATCACTCCATAATATATTTTCTAAAAAAAAAGGGTCATCATTAATATGTACTAACATTTCAGCAATAAAAGTTATTCTCCTTTCCGGATCTGCAGGAACTAAACCTTGAGTTAAATGTATTTTATAAGGATGGTATTTATGATTTTTTAATACTCTTTGTATTGAACTTCTACTTATTTGTAATTCTTGTTCAAGAAATCGTATTGAGGTGTGTGGATTTACTTGAAGATAAGCCAAAATATTTATCACATTATCATCTGTCTGAGAGGTCTTTTGACGAGGAACTTGATTTTTACCGCTTGGAAAAGAACCAGTTCTTAGCTTTCGTTCGACATAGACAAAAGTATTTCTGCTTGGAGTTATTCTATGAGGGAAACGATTTCTGTACAAACCTTGAGCATGTGTTTTGTTTTTTCCACATTCTCCATAAATAAGTAGCATGTCAACATATTCATCGTAAGTAAAAATTGAAGGCATTATTTACTTATTATTACAGTATCTTCACAAGAATTTGACTAATAATGACAGTTCTTGAATAAATTTCACCTAACAATAATGAATGACAACCTATGTTATTGATACTATTGTTTCACAGCCATCTAAACTTTTGAGTGCAAAATATTGCTTAAATAAATTTAATAAAAATAAATAGCTACTATTATCATTACTGCACAATACAATGATGACAAGTGTGGTATCGTTGAATTTGTTTTTGAATGATATATCCAAAATTGTAATATTATACCGGTTGTCCCATTTAAAAAAATTATGTTGGGGTCATGTGACCCGAAACGACAGGAAAAACGGAAGTCATTTTATAATAAATATAAGCATCAGTTTCTACTGTTTATATCTGCCAAATTTCATACATGTCATATGAACAGTTTTCGAGAATTTGGACTGTCAAAACGTCGTGGGACACCCTGTATATGATCGTACTTATTATAGCTATTGCTACTGTATATATTGTTTAGTAAATATTTTTCAATTTATTAAAGGTAGAAAATCGCAGTTAAATTAGCAAATACATATAACAAAATAATTTTAAGTTAAACGCTAAAAACAGAATAAAAAGAATTTGCGATCGCCAATTTCGTGTACGACCCGGTCTAGAACCGGCTTATATAATTTTAAGTTCTGTGTATGCTGTATTTATAAAAAAAACCTCTGATTGGTTTTAAATTAAAATCTGACCAGCAAAAATTGATGTACCGAATGTTTAAATTTGTACCGTATTTTGTAATAGCATGGTTGTGACTAGGTTTAGATTTAGTTGGTGTAAATAAGTTTCATTCAAAGTAAATCAACAGAATTCCTAACTGGTAACTATAATTTTAGGAAAAAAGAATCCACACTCATCTTAGCTATATTAATACGTTTGCCTAATAAAGTCACACAGATAAATCAAATCGAAAAAATCACCTTGGTTCAGCACGATTGACTCCATAAATCACCTTTGGGTTAGTCGCGATAAATACCCCATATTTTCCCGATCTCCCCTGCTATAACTACAATGTACAGCAATTCTTTTATAATAGATCAGTGAAAATGTAATATTTCTGTAAAAATCTAAACCACAACTTCCATAATCTATTTTTATCACTCCGATACGCCTCTGATGAATCATTGGAGGCCAATTATCTTATGTTTCTCAGATAAAAAAATTTTCAGTGAACGAGCTATTCTTTTTCCATCAAGGAAAGAAAACATAAAAATGTCTCGTGATCCTTTAATTATTCGCTACATCAGGGACGTTGTTGTTAAATTATAAAGAATAAATCCTTAAAAGATGTATATAAAGGAGATGATACCCTGAAATTGAGGTAATTATACGATTATTTCAATTTTATTTCTCCAATAGATCCTCAGAAACAACAAATGAAATGATATTCTTTTATTTATAATTTGATAAATAAAGCCGTTAAAAATAAAAAATAATTGAATTGATTTAAATTAGAGTTTTTTTAATCAGTTACTGGTAATAATAGTTACTAAAAATTCCGGTAATATTTATTCATGAATCCCTTTTTACCTCTCGCCCTTCAGATAAGAGAGGTATAGGAATCATGCTAAAAATTGGGTAGTGAGTTTTCAATGGATAAACACGTTTTAGGGTCCCTAGAATATGATTTTAATATTTTCGCGATGATGTCTGTGTGTGTGTGTTAGTGTGTGTGTGTGTTAGTGTGTGTGTGTGTTAGTGTGTGTGTTTGGATGGATGTTGTAGTAACGATAACTCAAAAACTACTGAATGAAAAAATTTGAAATTTTGCATACACGATTCTTATACCCTAGATTAGATCTGATTAGATTTTGGTGTCAATCGGACAACCGGAAGAGGCACTTGCTATGGGTGATGACGCCATTATTATACAAAACGGCAATAGAGTTTTACACATATATTTTGTATACCCTATAGTTTATTTTAATCCCATTAAAATTTTAGAAACTTTTGCCATCGTTGCCAGATTTACAAAAAAGTAAATTTTTTTCATACTTTTTTGTGCCACCGTGTAAATTTTTGATTCAAACATGGCGAGAGGTCATGTGGTGGCCACATCAGATTTTTTATTTACCATGAATAATTCATAAAATTTTAAATATTTAAATAACCTCTTATAAATATCGAATGCTATTTTCTTTATTATAGCATGTACCGTAAATAGTCCTGATTTGGAATCTGTATGTCTGTCTATCAGTGAATTTTTGTTTAAATAATCAAATGGTGCTTATTAGTTACGGTACCATTTCAATATCTATTGCCGATATATAATTAATCAATATTTTTAGCTTTGGCCGCCATTTTCTAGGTAACGATTTTTAATGGTAACGTTTTCATCCTAAATAAGAATCTGAAGTTAGATTTCAAATATCCATACATAATTATAGATCCAATACGTAAGTCCTTCAGAGTTTGTAAAAATATAAATAAACTTTAATGTTAAGTAATAATCTGAAACTGATACATAACATAACATACACACGAAAGATATATAATAATTTTCGAAAACTTTTATACACGCTGGGTACATACAGAGGAGGTAATGGATTTAAATTTGAAATTTTAATCTCATTTTTAATTATATCCATATGGGCATGTAACGTTTAAATAAATAAAGTACAACGAAAAACTCCTAGGAAACATTATATCAGAAAATTGAAAGGCAGACTAAGTAAAGCCCTGAATGAAAATAGTATAGAAATAGAGGGAAAAGTCGGAATTAAGTAGGAGAAAAAACGTTCACTAAATAAAACGGTAGAGGAGATCAAAGACAAATTTCTGAAGAATGAAGGAAAACCAAACAAGATTTGGATGACAGATGATGGAAGAAAGGAGATATCGTGCAATATAAAGATCATAAAACCGAAACAGAAATAAATAGAAAAAATGTCACAAAATAGAAATACTGCTTCAGAGGTTTGATGACTTCAATATACAGAGAGAAATAACTGGCAAGTACAAAATAAAAACAGGAGCAAAACTCATCGCTGACAATGAAAAACTTAGAAGCAAAACTGTTAACGGTTCAATAGTAAAAACAAGGAAGGCCATATGGGCAAGGTCTTTATAACAACCATCCTGAAGAACCATCGTCACAGACAGAACAGTCCCAACAATTCTCCGACCTTAGTTTATAATGACTTAGATTTTTTATATTGACTAAAACAATGACTTCGACAAATATCTAATCTCAGTCACACTGAATGGAAAAATTCAACGTTTTAAGGTAGATTCCAGTGCTAAATTTTTAATAATTGCTGATAACGATTTCGGTTGGGACTCTAGAGTCTCTACTTCAAACTTATAAAAGCGATTATACAGTATTTAGGAATTCGTGTGTGTATTTTTACAACGATATTCAAGATGAAACAATTATACTAATAAGGAATAGTATATTCTTCAACAAGCATAGAATGAAGGCTATTATTCACGATACTTAATATTGCAACACGAGCGGCAAAAAATTATATACCTAAATAATAGCTTTCGACTACTAAAAAAAGTATTATGATACGGCTCTGTCCGTCTCTCTGTCTGTCCGAGCAGGGGTTGAGTTCCAAAAGCTTACGCTGGGATAAGGAAAAGAGCACGGTGGGTACGGTAAAAGGTAGGAGAGTCTTACCCTTGGTGAAGTGGTTTTGGAGCGACAAGAGTAATGCACTTACATTAAATTCCAAGTCTATATCAAAGTCCAGTTTTCAAATCTGTCATTTACAATTCGATAAATTTTTAGGTTATGAACACTGATAGTTTATTTTTGTTTACATTCGTGATTAGTGTTTCTATCGTTCTTTTGTTTGTACCTAAGTCAATTAGTTTTATGGTTTCCTTTCTGTAAAACATGGAAAGTAATAAAAGAAATATTGTTATACTGGGATCAGCTGCTGTAACGATTGCTCTTATTCAACATATGAAAGAAAAGAAAAAACGTAAAATCCGTTCAGTTTGGGTCAGAGATATTTATGTCAAAAGGAAAGAACTAGGCTTCTATGATAACCTTATTCAAGAGCTGAAACTGGGAAATCCTGAACTATTTTAAATTTTTCCAAAATGAGTTCTAGAAGATTTGAAACTTTGCTCGGATTGTGTGGACCATTCTTAAAAAAACATTCAGCCAGAGAATCAATTCCACCAGCAACCAGGCTAATGATCACATTACGTTTTCTTGCAACTGGGGACTCCTATCCCAGTTTGGCTTATGCCTTTAGAGTTGCTCCTAGCACTATTTGCCACATAATATTTGAGACGTGCTCAATCATAGCAGTTATCTCCAACGTTATTACAGCTGCCCAATAATACTCAATGGCTGCAAATAGCCAAAGATTTTAATGGAATTTGGCAACTGCCAAATTGTATAGGGGAAATTTATGGGAAACATATTGAAATAAAGGCCCCATCCCATTCAGGAAGTCCATTTTTTAACTAAAAAAAAACACTTCAGCATCATACTCTTAGCAATTTGCGATGCCAAGAATTTTTTTACATATGTAAATATATTAGCATATGGGGCTCAAAGTGATGGAGGAGTGCTCAAAAATTGTAAATTTGGACAGTTGCCAGAAAATGGACTTCTAAATATACCTGATGGTCAGGAATTACCGTGTACTAGGAGCAAAGTCCCTTTCTATTTTGTGGCAGATGAGGCATTGCCCCTTCGAGTTAATTTGATGAGACCCTATAGTAAAAGGAGAAAAGAAGGTATGCCTGAAGATGAGAAAATATTCAATTACAGGTAATTAATATTACATTTTTAAACTCCCAGTATTAATTATTACTATCTTTAGACAAGTCTAAATTTTATTGTTTCAGGCTATCAAGAGCAAGGAGAACCATCGAAAATGCTTTTGGCATAATGGTAGCAAGATTTGGAATATACCACAGAGTTATAAATGCAGATCCAGAAACTGTGGAAGTTATTGTAAAAGCTACAACTTATCTGCACAATTTTATTAAAAAACAAAAAGGAGATGATAAAATGTATTGTGGCGAAGGATATGGCAACAGTTCTGTGTTACAAAAATCAAATTTGCGTTTTGGTAATAGAAATTATAGTCAAGAGGCATTTAACTTTAGGAACTACATCAAAGACTTTTTAAACGGTGTTGGTAGAGTGTCCTGGCAGGAAGATTTTGTTCGAAGAACCAACTAACTTCTTACACTTACTTTACGTTTAAGTTATTTAATTTATTTTCTATAGACATCCATAGCTTTTTGTTTTTCACTTTATTTGTGAAAATAATTTGTTTACTTATTTATGAAAAATAAAAGAAATTTTTATGAAAGCAAAATAATTCTTTAATAAAAACAATAAGTAATAAAAAGATAATTCTTAAATTGTAAAGAAAACAGTCTTTATTTTTGGATATAATGATTAATTTATTCTTTAACAAACAAAAAAAATTTAAGTTGCAACTAACTATTGTTGAATAGATCAACAGGTATAGTATTTCTATTTGTAATTGCTAAACTCTATAAAAACTGATATGCAAAAGTGTTAAAATAGGTAACAAGGCTGCGATAAATAAGATTAAAAACCTGGTACAAAAACTAGAACGACTTAAAAAAATCTTAAAATTGTTACATTTAGGGAAAAAAACAAAAATGCAAACGTTAACACAAAAAAATCAATATCATATTAATGATTTGTTTTTTCTTTTTGATTGTAATAGTCGTTTTTCAATCGGAAATTCTCTGAGTTCAGAGCAGATATAATTTGCAAAATTAGTCAATTTATCACAATGAGTCCTGCTATTAGACTTGCTTACTTCCTCCACCGAATTGGAAATTTGACCAAGGATTTTGACGATTGACTCATCTGCACTCTGACCCAGCTTTTTGAGTTTACTGGGTCTCTGGGTGGTTATCACATTTTTTGGTGTTTTCGTACTTGGAGTGGCATCTATGTATGCCAAAGCCGATATTGAATTTTCATTTTCTTGAGAAGCAATATCCAGTGGGCTAGTTGCAGTCCTAGAAACTTATTTACCTTATGAAACAAATTTATATACTTCGGTTTATTTAAGGTTTTGTCTAAAACAATTTAAACAAAAACGTATTGAACCGAGTAATACGCAACCTAGAGTATGAAAAACTTACTCAGGAGGTGTAGCTTTATCAAACATAAAGTTAGAAAACGACATTAAAAGCCACTGAGGCAAATGAATAGCTCCAGCTCCACCTCTAGTAAGCCTATCTTGCTTTTGCTTCTCTCTGTAGCATTTTTCTCTCAGTGTTTTCCATTTTTTTTTTTGCAGAGATCAACTAAAAATAAAAAATATTTTGGCCTGATGTATTTAAAAGGTATGCTTGAAAGCAATGTTAGATTAAAACGTGTAGTCCGATAGTCTACGTATAATTTATTACAGGGCTCTTACCAGTTATTGGCATTGAGCTAGCAACACTATCGAAGGCATTTTCTTTTAAATTTCGGTTACTATACGTCTTGCTTTGGCTGTTATAAATGCAGGGATAATTGCAGATTAACTATATAAATAACTCTTCATTAAAATTATTTTCTTCAGTGGCTTCGCTCAACGCAGGAGTTAAAAGTTGACTTTCAATTTCATCATCGCTGTAATTGTCGTAGTAACTCATTTTAAAATGTATATCAAAAATCTTTAAAACAATACAATCTAACATAAAAATTCGTAAACGCTCAAATTTTTGCTAGCTGTCGCCAATGAGTTTGACAAAATTCGAAGTGCACATCAAAGTTGACTTGGAATTTTTCCCATTGTAAATGTTAACGTGCTGCCACCATATGACAAGCACGCCAATTTCAACTCAAAGTGGATATCGAATTGAATGTAAGTGCAGCATAAAGTTGAAATTGACATATGTTTATGATGTGACATATGTTTATTATTATTGTTTGTTAGTTATTGCATATTGTATTGGGTTCGGTATAAACTTGTAAGTATGGAAAGAAAAATTGCCGTAGTGACTTGTGCTGTGCACACATCTGAATGTTTTTTTAACAGATCTGAGGATAAATTGCCAGTTGGTAAAAGTTCATTCTTGTACATTTTAGAATTTTTTGTTATCCTTAATTTGTAGCATGAAGAACTTGTTGACGAAGAAGAGGAACAGGACCTTTGTATGTACTGGACGATACTTTCAGACTCCTGTACGGATTATATTGTATGTAGAAAACACTGTGTTAGAATACAACTCAGTGTAGTTCAAAGAACATTTTAGGATGTCACCTGTTGCCTTTATATAACTCTAGGCAAAATAACAAGACTGTTACAAACTGAACATGGAATTGGCCACCCAATAATTTAACATCAAAAACAGTTGTTGTCAGTATTATGGCTATTGGCTACACCAGACTCTTACAGGTAATATATTTTCCTTCTTATCGTTAATTTACTCAATACGAAATTTGTTATCTGATAAATATGTTAGTGTAAGAATCGCTATTTTTAAGAAGAAATTTTGTTTCGAAATGTTTTGATAATATTTATACATACATGTTGAATAAAATTCATTATTTTTAGATCTGTGCCAGATATATTTGATATGGGAAAATCTTCACTGCATCATTCTTTTATAAGGATATTACATATATTAAATGAATTAGCCCCACGAGTCATCAAGTGGCCACAGATTCCACAAGAAATAGATGTAGTAATGGGGTTTCGTAAAAGTGGTTTAAATAATATATTGGGTGCAATTGATGGTTCATATATACCTATCGAAGCTCCAAGAAATTATCCAAAAGCATACATATGCCGCAAAGGTTTCCATGCTATTATGTTGCAAGCCATTTATAGCTACAATTTAATGTTCACATATTGTTTTGTGGGCTATCCAAGGTCTGTGAATGATGTCAGAATTTTTCGAAACTCTCCTATATATAGGTCATTTCTTAATAATTATGAGGAATATTTCCCCAATAACGAATTCATCATAGAAGATAAAGCTTATCGTGTAAGTAGATGGCTAATTACACCATATATAAACAATGGAAATTTAACTTTAAGACAAAGGCATTTTAACACTGTTTTGTCAAAAGTGCGGCAACCTATTGAAAGAGCATTTAGTTTACTAAAAGGGAGATTTCGTAGATTGAAATTCCTTAATATGAATAGAATTGATTTCATACCAGCCACAATTCTAGCCAGTTGTGTTTTTCACAATAATAAAATAACAGTTTAGTTCCATCTGCATTAAACCGTAATATTTTTCTTCAAAAAATATAAGGTATCCCGGCATTAATGAGAAAAGATCTGCATGTAGCAAAATAATAATACTTTGAGAGAGAGAAACAACTTAATTGAAACTACTACTTTAGTAAGTTGCTATAAAACACAACATACTAATTAAGGTAACATTTAAGTATACAATTATAGTTATTTGTATTTCAGGTCTCTTAAGACAAAAAAATATGAGTACTTAATTTTGCTATTAAATTTTACAAAATTAAAGGGAACATAATTAGGAAAGTATCAATTTATTTAATTGTGCCAGTGGGGTGCAGCAAAAGTGGTAGACTCTTTAATTTCCCCTGATTTGTACTGCTCTCTTCAAATTTTAATTATAACTGAATAATTTTTAGAGGTTCTATGTAAATCATGTTCTTGTTACACAGTCATAAAATATTCGCACCTGTATATATAGTTGAAAATATTATGTATGCGTAACAAGAGTACATATTGTGTATATAAATCTTTAGTAAATCTAAAAATGCAGTTAAAATTAAATTTTGAGTACAGAATGGGAAGAATGACTACTGCCTGACACTCCTCCAAAATGAAACTTGTCATGAATTTGTTCCTTTTAATGTCAGTAGATGGAGCGTCCATTAACTTTAAAGATTCAGTAAGTAAAGGCAATGGCGGTTAGAATAAAACTTTACAAGTTGATTTCTTGTATAATTGTCACAATCTAAACGTCATTGTCATTAGTTACAGAACCGTTAAAATTCATGAACGTTCTATCTACTGACAGTTAGTATAGTAAACCTGCCTGAAAACTTTAGTAAAGAAAATTAAAGTTATAGGCCATCCTATTTTTCTAATTTTCAACTTCGGAGATGATATGTTAAAAAGCAAGGGTTAAAATACAAAAGCTTATACCAAGTGCCAACATTATTTTGGCCACAGATACATGCTCTTATTACTACCGGAATACCCTGTATATAAAAAATATAACAATATAGGACATTATTACATTATGAGTAATATATATAATATAATTCGAGTGGCATCTTGACTATCGATAATCCCATAAGATATTTTACGAAACGTGTTGTCAAATATTAATTTCACGTGTCCTTCGACCTCGTGAAATTAATATTTGACAACACGTTGAGTGCATTAACTTATGGGATTATCGACAGACACGATGCCACGAGTTGTATTCAATAGATTATATCACGAATGAATGACATTTTAAAAATTTGACATCTCAATAATTTACATTTACAGTACAAATGCAATGCCAAACATGACAGCATACCTACTAAATTTTTAGCATTGAAAGTACCAAGTGCGATTATCAGTTATTAGTCAGTTTATGGTGAATGATTATCGATTATTAATCAAGTAACAATATAGGATATTATTACGTTATGAGTAATATAATCGAATTTAGCGCGGATTCTATAATTTATTCTTCAACTGGTTAAAGAACGTATATCATTCTTCAAATACGATTGTAGTAAGAATCAGCTTATTATTAAATAGTCGTAGAGAAAATCCTTTCTTACACAGAGGTACTTACATTTTAATTGAATTGAAGACTACGTTCTCTTACTACAATTATTACTACTTGACAAGTATATTTTATGCTGGTGATGTGAAAAAAAGAACAACTATATTTGAATAAAGATAAACCCACACTATATATTAAAACCATAAATTCAGATACCCCAGTCACAATTCCAAATTCGTATCAGCCGGCTATAGGCAATATATCCGTCAAAAAGCCGCCGAAAGGAGGACGTGAGGGAAGAAGACGATTAGTTATGAGTGCTTATCTTTTTCAGAAATATACGTGGCACGAGACTCATAATATTCCACCAGAAATTTTATGAAATATATGATCGCGATATGGGGTAAGAATAACTGGTATTGTAGAAAAACCACTTCTTATAGAAACTCATTTGTGTATGTTTACGTATGTGTACATATAATAATATAAAGGTTATTTACGTTAATGTGACAATGACGAAATTTTTAATACCAATATTACAAGATTTTATTTTCCATTCATAAGTGCATCAAATATTGATGAATATATTCTTTAAGATCCTCCAACTAGGCTGATTTATAGTGTAGGCGCCTCGTTTGTAATAACTGTTAGCTCACTCGATAGTGAAATGAATTTTCTCTGTACTTAAACTTCCGTTAAATGTTAGCCTACTAAAATGCTGTTATTAGATATGACGTCATTGAAGTGACACTTATGACGTTTTTTATAATGCCGTTAGCCCATTTCCGTGTTATACATTGTATGATAATGTTATCATAAGGGTTTTAAGTGTTATTATTTCTGTTAAATGCTCCTAGTTTCAAATAAAGTGTCAATCTGGATACTGCATATTCTGGTTATTAATTTATACCCAGATACGGTGCATAGGTTTGGTATTGAAATCTTGAATGTCGGCTACATGTTCAACTCATTTTCTGATGCAAAGTCATCAATTGAGAAGCTTGGTTAAAATACGAACATAAGAAACGACATGCACGTACTTGTAAGCAGTAAAATTATAAAACCAACAGAAAGCTGTTTGATATATCATCAACTTCTATATCGATGTAATCACGGTAGAAAAAAAGTTCTACAATTAAAGAAGATTTTTCAGTACATGAGTGATTCAAGGCATCGTCTGACGAAAAAGCGCTAGAGTGGTGTGGGGTGCTGTCTCCACTTCTTTGGTCGCTCTTGGTCGACCCTCTTCTGAACAGGCTCTCCCAGCTGGGGGTGGATTTTCAATGCTATGCCGTGTAACGAAGTTATTTTTCACCCTAATTAGTATAATTTTAATTTTTTTTTCAACCGTAAACACCCTCTCTTATTTTATTTTTTTTAAATCAGTTAAATTACTTTATTCAATTTAGTCTTACTACTATTAATCGCTACTCCTTTGGAAATTACTGTATTTAATTTATTCTTACTCCTGTTAGTTGCTACTCCTTTGTAATTCTGTAAATTAATTTTAAACACAAATCAGTTTCGTTTTCTGCCGCGCATATTTTTATTTTAGTGTGGTTTTGCTAAGTGAGGTTTGAAAAATTTGATAAAAGGCAGGAGCCACGAAAATTCGGGGCTTTTTTCTCTCTTTCCGCGTAGATCTTTTCAACTACCGAAACCGAATCTGAATCTGTGTTACCGCGAACCGGCATTAACTTTTGCGATGAAACTGATTAGTGTGTGTGTCTACACTAGGTAAGAGAAAAACACTTTATTGTAAATTTGTTTAATTCGCTTGTGTCTGCAGTCATATTTAACGCTTGCCAAGTTTCGAAGATGGTATCATTTTATTTAATAAACGTTCCATTTGCTTCTATTCAAATTTTTTTTTGCTATCATTGCGCTTTGTAGGGATAAGAGGGACAAGGGGACTATCGGGAATTAGAATATCTTCGGGTTTAGATTCCAGGTCTTTTGGAAGGGCAACCCTTGCGTTCTCCGCTAAGCGGGTTCTCAGACGACTGTCATTCCAGACCACCTTATAGTTGACTTTTCTGGCTTTGGTTCAAGGATTTGGGAGCATCGCCCTAGTGGTCTCTGCTAAGCAGGACCTAGCCTTTACTCAGAGAATCCGGAATTAAAAAAAGGAAAAGTCAATAATCTGAAGGTTCCGGAGATGTTTTATTTCTTTTGATACTTTCTTTTCTCCACGTTAATAATTATTCTGATCGAGTCATGCTTTCCTGGTAGATACCATTTTTTCGCTAAACCGGCTTATTTTATACCTGGCATTTTTGTAGAATTATACTGCTTTTATTTATCCTATCATATAAAGAAGAATTTTGCTTGCATATTTAAAAAAAAGAATTTAATCTGCAAATAATCTGTGGCATTTGGTTATTAATTGCTTAAGAACACCGCAAGTTTTAATATAGCTTTCCGTAGTTAGTGAAGCATAGGCACGTGTTAATAATTTTAAAGATAATAGTCATTTGTAATTTTTTTTTATTATTTTAACAAAAGCAACCGGTAAATTCAGGTTCGGCACTGTGAAACAATTAAAGCCTGTTTTACATCGTGCACCGCTAAACAGTCTACGACAACAGACCCCTGGAATTACTGTAACCTCCATCTGTTGCTACCCTGGTACTCTTGAGACCGTAGATCAAGAGTCGGTGGAGAAAACCACAATAAAAATCTGGCGCCCGGGGCAATCTAGAGAAATACCGAAGCCGAGGGTGTCATAGTGACGTCAAGTATCTTTTGTAGAAAGAAAGCACGTCACAGCCGATAACCTTTAAATAATGGTTAGAGGTTTATTTGAAGCGATTATTTCTAATATCCTTCAGGAAGCCCTTAACATCGTATGCAGGTGGTGTGAGGAGAAACAGATATCTGTGAACCCCCATAAAGCGGTAGTAGTTCCTTTTACAAAAAAGATGAAGCTTGATAAGCTACGTCATCCAATTTTGGAAGGCGTAACCATTCCATTTGTGGAGGAGGTAAAGTATCTGGGGATTATCCTAGATAGAAAACTTACCTGGAACTCTGATCTGTAAAGAACAATGAATAAAGACAGGGCATCCTTCTGGAATATCAGAAGGGTGTGGGGCAAGTCATGGGGAATGCACCCTAAGCAGATTTACTGATTTTGTGGAGGAAGGGGCTCCAGTCTATTGCGGCGGATAAATTGTCTGATCTCCAGAGATTAGCTTGTATTGCTATTACAGGCGCCATGTCAAGTACCCCATCAGCAGCAATGAAAAGATCTCTGAGTCTTACTCCTCTCCACATAATATTGGAGCAGGAGGCCAGAATGACCTATTACAGAGCCATGTCGGTGGCTAGTCAAATTTGAGGGGAGAGGCTATGGGACCACTCTGGAATGCTGCGAGAGATGAATACTCACCATACTCTCGAAATGGTTTCAAGAAAGTACTGGTGTAAAATATTTACATGGACTGGTTATTGAAATGCAACAATAATCAACAATATGAATAATAATCAGTCCTACTGTCAGTAGATAGAACGTCCTTTAACTTTAAAGACTCAATAAGTAAAGGCGATGACGTTTAGAATAGAACTTTACAAGTTGATCTCTTGTATAATTGTCACAATCTAAACGTCATTGTCATTAGTTACAGAACCTTTAAAGTTAACGAACGTTCTATCTACTGACAACTAGTCTGCTTTGATTAAAATAAACTTGGTATAGAATATACTGATTATGATATACTAAGCTGTCAGATAAAGCAATAAAAACAACATTTATAGTATGCTATCGTTTGACGGTAGTTTAAGCCAATCCAATAAAAAATCGTCAGATGCGTCACTTCAGTGACGTCATACTTAATAACGGCATTTTAGTAGGCTACCGTTTAATACCAGTTTAAGTACAACGATGAGTTTATGGTTAGAACGTCTCATTGGAGAATGTACTGCAATGGTTTAAAATTTCGGGATGTGTCGTCAAAAGCGGTGTAGAAAACTAGCAGTCTTCAATAAAATACAAAATGACTGGGTCCGATATTTATTTTAAATATTTAAGCTACTTGATATTGTGGACATTCAAATCACCCAGGATAGCTAGGTCAGCAATAGTATAATGACATTAAAGTCTATGGGTTCTAATGTTTCCTCTTGTTAGAAAGAAAAATCACCGGGGGTAAATACCAAAGTTACTTTTGAAGAGGCAATAAAGTTCATATCAGGTATAGAGTCGATTTGAAAGTTACTATTTAGAAGTCCATTTTTGGAAAATGACGGAACCACTCGATTTTCTCTTTAACTGTTGTTTGATGGACTTAATTGACTGCTGGAAAGAGTATCCAGTAAATTATTCGAATAGGGGGCTAGTATATTTCCGAAATATTTTGGAGCTCCATCATTCACATTTGTACCTACCTTAATAACCGGGAACAGCGGCATAGTAACGAAATGTTGACTCATACGAGTAACTTAACGCCATCTAAGCTGCTACGATGGTGTCAGACCTTGCGATTCCGTGTGGGATAAAACATGATATCTACCATCTAGGTGTTATTTTTTATCAAGATTAACTCCTTTACGGTCGGGTGTTCAAGCTACACGAAATTTCTTTCAAAATGTCCAATCCTTTTTAATTAACTTGGTGAACAAAATTCCACTGTTTCGCCATTTTCAAAGGTTTATAAATTGTATTGTGCCATAATGCTGTCTATATCGACCAGTCAGGTAAAAGACTTTCCACTTAAATAACAGAACAATATCAAAATATAAACACCACCAATACTTCTTTATTTGCTAACCATATCCTTTTCTCAAACATTTCTTGTCTGTCTCTGACTGTAATAATAATACAATTGCTCGAATGAACAATTGATTCCCAAAGACAATTATATCTTTCTGTCTGATAACTTCAGAGACATCATCTGATCTACTATGAATATTTCCCTCTTCCACTTCAGATACTGTTCCACTATATTTTTTTTTCTTCTTACCACCTTGTTTTTTACTACTCCTTTTACTACTCCTTCTCTCCCAACCTAACTTTTCTTTCCCTTAACCTCACTTTTTCTTTTTAAGTGATTTTTCTCCTTTTGTAACAAAGTTACTTGTTTCGGTAATAATTAAAATAACTAAATTAAATCGCGCACGGCAGTGGAGTAGAATTAACTTAAAATTATGAGAAAAGCTTCGAATAAAACGCCAGTCGTACCAGTTGAACCTCTGCCCGACAGATGGAGAGACTCTCGTCTGTGCTTCTTAGACGCCGAAGTTCATATCGAGTGGGGCAATTCAAACCGTTGTCGGGAGCTGCAGTCGCATCCCGCAGTTGCAGCCCGCAGTCAGACTTGCTGTGGCCATCCCAATTGGAGCAGCAGTGCAATACCTCGACCTTTAGAGATAGGTCAAGCTGAAGGGAGCGAGCCAGTTTGTATTGTACCGCAGTAACAACCATTATCCAACCATCCCACGCCAGCCCGGAATACGTGCCTATACCGCCCAAAAAAGAACCATATTACACCTTTCTTTCATCTGGATTTTTGCTAATACCCAGGTAACTCAACCCAGTAGGACAACTAAAGAACCCGTTCTGGTCGCAAAATGTCTTGTCGATACCATACGACCCCTGGAGTATTTCTTTCTCCACTGACGCTGCCGTGCAGTGGCCTTCAGAATATCGCCTTAGG
Source organism: Neocrepidodera transversa (assembly GCA_963243735.1). Classification (NCBI taxonomy): domain Eukaryota; kingdom Metazoa; phylum Arthropoda; class Insecta; order Coleoptera; family Chrysomelidae; genus Neocrepidodera; species Neocrepidodera transversa. The sequence continues at coordinate 35,832,847 of OY725337.1, read as the reverse complement.
ACCCAAAGAGCGTTACACTTTATTTTCTTGTTTGAAACTACGCTTCTACCCAATCTCCAATAATCGGTATTTGCACTTTTTTTTAAATTTAACCTCACATATATTATTCTCTATGTTATTAAAACTGTTTTCTCCTTTTGGTAAGAACAAAATTGATTTTTTAGAAATGACGTCTCAGTTATTTGGAGCGTATTGAAATTTTTAATGATTTTTTCCTATTAAATATTAAACTAGGAATCCCATTATTCGGATTGAGGAAATCGGAGTATAACTTTTAACTAACCTTAACGAATTATAAAACAGGTAACACTAACGCAATATTGACAACAATGTAAACATATAGAACAAAAATTCTCATGTAACTGGATGGACTTAGATCGCGTCCGTCCCAAAACGCATAGAATTAAATAAGTAGGCATTATTGAATAGAATATGTCAAGGACGTTCGTATCCCTAAAGTAATATTTCCTTCTACATTTTATCCCCAATCACAGAAACGAATCTAAAAAAAGATACATAACCATTTCATGAGTTCCTCAATTTCCATTTATAAGAGTCCATATATCACCAAAAGTAATAAATAAAAAGTCAGAAGTGTCAAGGCAGATAGCTGTCTTCAGACTATAAATGAAAACCAAATACCCTATCACGTTTTCTCGTTTAATATTCGCAACAAACATAAAAAAGTTTTCCTTTGCTACAGCAAGCGCGTGCTGTAAATATCAAGGAAAAGTTATGTCACCACTGTAATATTTTCAATACACCAAAACTGTCCCGATATTAGTCCTCCTTTTTGGGTCACGTTTCGTAATTTCGAGGAAGTGTCATGGCGACAGTGGAAACGGACGAGAAAAATGTTGCGTTATGTGTTTGGCGTAAGCGAAGGGGGATTTTAAGGGAAATACTAAATCGTGCCGTCATCAGAAAAGGGAAAGTATAAGGGAGAGTAAGGGAATTGATGATAGTCAGGTTTTATAAACGAATCCTTTCCTAAATATTAGAATCTTAGTTATTTTTAGAAGTGTTTAACTTAATTTTATTTGTTTAATAAGATTTACCACAATCCTTATGTTTCAACGTCGTAAATAATTATATATTACGATATTTTAACAACACATAAAATTTTAGTTATAAATTATTAAATATTACCTGAAAAACTACAGTCACCGGTATTTTTAATCAGCCACTGAAAAATTCGCACGATTTACATGAAAGAAAATTGGTCACAATTATCAATTTATGAATAGAGACAGTGCGTCACAATTGAATATCTTCCTATGCTTGATGAATCTTAATCTACATTAATCCGAGAAAAAAAAGTCTGATGTGGCCAGCACATGACCTCTCACCATTTTTGAATCAAAAATTTACAGGTTGACACAAAAAAGAATGAAAAAAAATTATTTTTTTGTAAATCTGGCAACAATGGCAAAAGTTTCGAAAATTTTAATGAGATGAAAATAAACTATAGGGTATACAAAATAAATGTGTAAAACTTTATTGCCGTTTTGTATAATAATGGCGTCATCACCCATAGCAACTGCCACTTCAGGTTGTGCGATTGTCAACAAAATCTAATCAGATCTAATCTAGGTTATCAGAATCCTGTATGCAAAATTTCAAATTTTTTTATTCAGTAGTTTTTGAGTTATCGTTACTACAACATCCATCCAAACACACACACACACACACTCACACACACACACACACACACACTAACACACACACACACACACTTACACACACACACATACTAACACACACACACAGAGACATCATCGCGAAAATATTAAAATCGTATTCTAGGGACCCTAAAACGTGTTTATTCATTGAAAACTTACTACCCAATTTTTAGCATGATTCCTATACCTCTCTTATCTGAAGGGCGAGAAGTAAAAACATCTGTACGACTGTTGTTGTCTTTAAGCCTATGGCTAAATAAGCATTCGTAATAATATAATGAAATGAAAATTTGTCTCAGGTGCCTACCTCCTTTTAGTGGACCTCTCGCCATTTTTTAATCAAAAACACGTTAACACAAAAAGTAAGAAAAAAATGGATTTTTTTTTAAATCTGGCAACAATGGCAAAGGTTTTGAAAATTTTAATAATACGAAAATAAACTATAGTGTATACAAAATATGTGTGTAAAACTTTAGTAGTGGCGTTATCACTCATCGCAACTACCACTTCCGGTTGTCCGATTGACACCAAAATCAAATCAGATCTAATCTGTATTAGAATCTTGTATGCAAAATTTAAAATTTTTCAATTCAGTAGTTTTTGAGTTATCGTTACTACAACATTCATCCTAACACACACAGACATAATCGCAAAAATATCAAAATCGTATTCTAGAGGCCTTAAAACGTGTTTATCCATTCAAAAAATTAACTACCCAATTTTTAGCATGATTACTATACCTCTCTTATCTGAAGGGCGAGAGGTAAAAAAAGTAATTTTTCTACATGGTTTTTTGATATCTTGGAGTCGCCTGCATTGACTAAATGGATGTTGGCATTCACAGTCTGGACAAGGCCGGTGTTGTGCGGGATTAAGACATGGGCATGGTCGACAGGGCGTTGATCTTCGAATAACGTCTGGTCTTCTTCTAGTGGTTCTCTGGCCGGGGCTGTCACATCGGTTATCTTTGGAGAGGGTACTGACCAATCCGCACCGGGAAAATATGGCCACTCTTGTCCGCCGGCATCGTTGACGGAAGTGTCCAGGCTGGACGCAGCGCCAGTACAATTCCAGGCCTATGGGCAGGTATGTTGGCTCAGAGACAGGGGATGGCGGTCTTCTACCTTCTAATGATTAGAATCATCAACAGGATCTTTCCAGGGGTTGACGACGATATAGGGACTGTTCGGAAGACTGCCTGGTGTATTGTCTCGTTTCTTATTACTGGCTCTAGGCTGAGAACGCTGGGCATGTAATGGGGTGGTGGCGGTGTGGAGTGTCTCATCCGTATCTTGCATTGCTTTCATTAACTCGTTTGCAATGTTATCGGCACCAGCGGAGGTAGATGCGAATTCCAGGTGTAATTGTAAGACGGGAACTTTCATGGCCCAGATGTGGTTCTTCTGAAAATGGGCAAACATTAGGATTTTACAAACACAAAAAGTAATGGGTAAGAAAACAACAGGGTATAGTAAACTAAAAAATGCCCTCGACAACGTAATAAACTTAAAGGATATAATATCACAAATTAATTACACAATTCCTCCTGGATCGGTAACCATATGCGAACTACCCTGCTATTAGTGGTCACGAACTTTTAACGTAGTCGGCCGTAGGAGTATTCTGGAGGACGGATTGTTAGTTCTGGCCTCCTTTGGTTATCTCGGTGAGCGTTGGGTCTCGGTTTGATTAAGGGGAATGTGAGATGGCGTAGGATAGCAGGTAATAGAAGAAGCATCGAATGGAGGTACAGATATGGCTGGAATCATGGGAGGTCCGGAGGTCGAGGTATATCTGAATATTTTGTACGTAGAGTGTAGGATTGCAGGTGGTGGTAATAGATATCAGATGGAAGTAGAGAGGCGGGTATGGTTGTTTGGGGGTCCGGAGCTAGAAGGATAACGTACACTACTGTAGGTAGTGTACTTGGTGGTCTGAGCGGTGCTATCTGTGCAATCACGGGTGCTGGCCGAGTGGGGTTCCTTAAGTGAGGGCCGCTGAATAAGGTAATCCGAGTCAGGATTTGGCAGGCTCGGAGGCTTTTGCGCCAGAGATCCTATTTTAAAATTCGGAGGTTAGCAGGCGTAGCATCACCTCTGGGTGGTTCCCTTGAAAATCAATTTGACAAGATTCTGAAAACAAGACAAGGTATTACAGAGCAGCTGAATCGTTTATATTTGCCGGGCGTAGATCTTTAATATAAACTCGCGAGACACACTTTCCCGTGACTATTTTAAGGTCCGGAGTATTTTGGAGCAATTTCGCGGCGAAACCCTTTTCGGTGGACGATAGGTGATGTTTCATCACCTGGTCACATATGTGACAACACCATTCTTGGCGTCTCAGGTTATAATGGTGGTTCTGTGTGGTGAAGACTGGTGAGACTCGATCGTAAAAGTTCAAAGGTCGCTTGTAAATGCTGCATCCTTTCGGTATGCTCGACGGCTTCGCCTTATTCGGTTTCTCTTGTTTCGTCTGACTCATGTGGCGGTGGGGTAAAGTAGAGGGCCCCCGGCACTTCTAATTTTCGGCCGAAATTCAGAAACTCTGGAGTGTATCCGGTTTGCTCCTGACTGGCGGTCTTGATTGCGAAAGACAGCACCGGTAAATGCACGTCTCATTTGCGGTGATCCTGGTCGCAGAACTGGGATATCAGGGTCTTTAAAGTTTTGTTAGCCCTTTCGATGGGATTAGCCTGGGACGTATACGTTGGTGTTCTACGGTGTGTGATTCCGCATTCCTTAAGCATATCCTCGAATAGGTATCCAGTACACTGGATTCCGTTGTCACTAAGGATTACTTTCGGTCATCCAATTTTATATACGAAGATAAATATTAAATATAATAAATCTTTCAAAGAAAATAAAACACTATACATAAATAGCAGGAAGTTTTATTTTGGCAACAGCCCATATTTCGATAGAATATATAATGGAGAACCAACATGGAAAAATTAATTTAAGTGCTAAAAGAGCTTATTTAAAGAGATCTTGTAAAGTCCCTCATAATAGGATAAAATTCAAAATAGTGGAAATTAGAAATATTTAAAAAATTCCTAATTATATAAAAAGAATGTAAAAAAAGAAACAGGAAATTATTTACAAGTCAGAATTTTGCTCTATTAAAACTTTCATTTAAGCCTCTGTTCCCTTATTTTGAAATTCACGGTTTAACGCTAATTTTGATTGTTAGAAGCTCATAATACGGCATGGCGCTTGGGCGAAATGCATGTCACAATTATTAACATGTTATTTTCCTAACGAGTAACTTAACTGTCGACAGTCCCTGTTAATGTTTTATGTGCAACTAATTGACATGCCACTCAATATGCAGCCCAAATTATTGGTAAAGCGTGACAAGACCATATCTCGACTAACAGAAACAATATTATTAATCGATGAAAATTGCTAATAACTGATATTGCGGTTTAATTTTGGATTTTTAGTTATTTTATTACTTTACGTTATTGAAGATTCATGCTAATGAAGGCATCTCTTCTTTTATTTTTACCTTCAAGTTTAATAAAGTAGACTTTATTAATATTGTGCTGCTGAATTATGTCCTGGGTTTTTTCTGTAGAATTAATTAGTCCTAATTTTAAATAAAGGAGGGTATCGTTTTAAATGGATGTTTTGGGTTTCTCATGAAAAAAATTTTTATGTTTCAAAAACTTGAAAATCCAAGAGAGGAAAACGAAAAAAATTGTTTTGTATTAAAAATATAAGCTTAAAATGAATTTCCATTGCGAGAAATTCTAAAATACCTGATTTTTAGGGTGTATACGGACAGCTAGGATTATTAATAAATAAAACATATTTAATGGAAGAAATCTCTTTGAAATGAAAAAAAAATACGTAGAATGAATCACTAATATTTTTAAAACTATTAGATCTGTCTAAAAAAGCCCAAATATTTAACAATTGTTAACTGAAAAATCTAAGAACTGGAAAAGTTTGACGTTTATTATTAATATCCAAGTTGTTAAACCAATTTTTAAATATTGCAACATCGCATGTCTTAACACAGAACCACAGTAGTTCCTATATGAGGTGGAGCTTTTGGGATTGTGCGCATGCGTCGTTAATGTTAGATTAGGTTTTTTCTGATTATTTAGAATACAAATAAAAAAAAACTTTTATTTGGATTTAACGGGGGTTAATCAGTAATACAAAATTGCATTTATTTTGCATTTCACAAAAAAAAAAATTATGAAATATTTGTCTCCCAATAGCTCCCCCTACTATGAACCTTATACTGTGACAGAAATAGCTCCTCCTACTATAAGCTGTGACAGAACTAGGACTTTGTTTTTTTTTTAACTTTAATATATTTATTACCCGTATTGATAAGCAAAGACCAGGATCTAGCAGATTTTTTTACGATCAAACGTTTAATTTCAAATAGTTAATATTTTTGAGACGTCTTAAGGTAGATCAGTTTAAGAAATAAGCGAAAGATGGCGCCAGTCATCAATTTAAGTTTGAATTATCTATTTAAGCAAAGATGGCGTTACAATCGAAGTTATTTATTTAATTATATGCTTACCTTTTGCTACAAAATGCCCTATAATTGTTGTGTCGCAATGTTCAAGAATATTTTTAATAGTGATTCAATATTTTTAACAGTGATTCAAAAACTAGAATCAAAACGTAATTTCGACGCTAACTCCCCCTTGATTATTTATAGTATTGAGGTGTAGTATTGCCGGTACTACAGAGAAAACTGTCGACTGTAAACCGAATTTAAATAAATCCGAGTGGCACCATCTTTCTCATATTTGTTTAACTGATCTACCTCAAGTGACAGATTTTTTTTAAATAATACGTGGAATATAGGTTTAAAAAATAATAAAAAATAAGGGTTAAATTTTTATTACTCAGGTTTTTAATGGCCCATTAACATAAAATCAAGCAAACACCCCATTCGTGTAAGAAGTTTAAATGTTAATCTTTTTATTGATCTAATAGGATAACCCTATAACGTCAAATAAAATATTACTAACACATTTTTTAAAAGCTTTATTCAAATATTTATCAATCTTAATTTTTTAAATTAACGTGAAAAGTATAGTTTGAAATATTGAAACTTCGATATTTTAAATCAGATGAAATACTTTAAATTAATACCTTTTGCTCTTCCATCCATTTGATGAACTTGTCATAATCTTTATTGTCTTCTGATTTTTGCTGTATTAACCGCAATTCTGCTTTATTATTTTAGGTATCAATGTTAGAACTTATTTTTAAGTAATATACAACCTGTAACAACTGTGGTGACAACAATAAATCTTATGTGATAGATTGCAAATTAATTTTTGTATTTGTCATTTCGATGACAGCTAATGACATCACTATTTCAACCATTTTACATTATTATTTCTTATTTCCATTTTTGTAGTAATAATACCAGTATTTATGATTTTAAAGTGTACCAATAAAAAAAAATAGCAGAAAGTATTCGTGGATAACTGGTCTTTAAAACACTTGACCTATTTCGAGAAAAACCCCGCGTGTTCTATTAAATGACAGCTGGCCGCCATGTTGCCAAATCCTCCTTGTCAGTCCTTGTGATTTCAAAATTTCGAAATTAAAAAAAGTATGTTCCGGGGCGTTTTAAAAAAAAAAATTTTGGGAAATCCATTTTTTTTTTAATATCTTTTAGTGAGAAAAATTTCGTACGGGGTCGCAAAAAACCCAAAAAACGATACCCTCCTTTGTTTTTTTTTGTTTATTAAGAATATTTTTTATTAGATAACCACGATACCATTTTTAACTCGAACTATGTGCTGCTGTGGTATTAACAAAACTTGCAAGAAAAATAACCAATTCTCTGAAAATTACAACGGCATCTTATTAGTAATTTGCCGTTAATTAGTTGTGGAAAAATAAATTTTGCCGCTCTTTTTTTTCCCCAAAAATCCAATGTCATCCAAGACAACTGCGTAAATAATGACGATATCAAAAATCTAATAGCTGGAGAATTTGCCGCTTTTTTGCCGTAAATTAGTTGTGGAAAAGAATTTTGCCGCTCTTTTTTTTATTAAAAATTCAACGTTTTGCTAACTTGATATCAAGTTAGCAAGACAACTGCGTAAATAATTACGATATTAAAAAACTAAAAGCTGGAGAATTTGCTGCATTTTTGTCGTTAACTAATTGTGAAAAAAGATTTGACGCCCTTTTTTTATTAAAAATTTAACATCTCGCTACCTTAGTATCAAGTTAGCAAGAAAACTGCGTGAAAATGACGATATTAAAAACTGAAAGCTGGAGAATTTGCCGCATTTTTGTCATTAATTAGTTATAGGAAAAATGTTTACCTTTATTTTTTATCAGTAATTAAACATCTCGCTAACTTGATATCAAGTTAGCGACACAACTGTGTAAATAATGAAGATATCAAAAAAATAAAAGCTGGAGAGTTTTCCGTTTTTTTTGCCGCTAAAGTGTTGTGGAAACAAAAAAATTATCACCTGTTTTTTAAAAACAATTTCCAGGATTTTTATATACCAACTTCAAATTTAAGAAAACAAAAAAAATTACTTAATGCGGCTTTACAAAAGTTAGCCATTAAATTTAATTTTTTTAAAAATCTATTTTCAGAAACAAATTCTGAATGAAAATGACTAAAGGTTGATGGTACTAGATTTTTAAGTTTCCATCTGTTTTTTGAGTAAGAAATTAAAATTGAAAATATTAAAAAGCAATCAACTTTGCATGATTTATTTCCGACTTTTTAGATTTTTCATTTTTTTGTCTTTAGGAATAAATATAAAAACTTGTTTCAATTAATAACACGTAACGGTAGGTGGCAAAAAGAGGGGGCCGGAGTTCCGGGGGTGATGTCCTGAATTGTCTCATATGTGAGTCATAATCTAAAGAGCCATCAACGAACTCGATCGGTTGAGCCGTTGCCGAGTTCTCAATCTAACAGACGGACAGACAAAGTTAGGACAATGGTGCCTTTTCTTTATAAATAAAGAGGAAAATGCCCTAAAAAGCGGCAAATTCTCCAGATTTTAGTTTTTAGATATCGTTATTATTTACGCAATTGTCTTGCTAATTTAATATCAAGTTAGCAAGATGTTTAATTTTTAATAAAAAAAAGAGCGGCAAATTTTTTTTCCACAACTAATTTACGGCAAAAAAGTGGAAAATTCTTTAGCTGTTAGTTTTTTGATATCGTCATTATTTACGCAATTGTCTTGATAACTGGTATCAAGTTAGCAAGATGTTTAATCTTTAATAAAAAAAGAGCGGAAAATTTTTTTTCCACAACTAATTTAAGGCAAAAAGCGGCAAATTCTCCAGCTATTAGTTTTTTGATATTGTCATTATTTACGCAATTGTCTTGCTAATTTAATATCAAGTTAGCAAGATGTTTAATTTTTAATAAAAAAAAGAGCGGCAAATTATTTTTCCATAACTAATTTACGGCAAAAAAGCGGCAAATTCTTTAGCTGTTAGTTTTTTGATATCGTCATTATTTACGCAATTGTCTTGATAGCTGATATCAAGTTAGCAAGATGTTTAATTTTTAATAAAAAAAGAGCGACAATTTTTTTTTCCACAACTAATTTACGGCAAAAAGCGGCAAATTCTCCAGATATTAGTTTTTTGGTATCGACATTGTTTACGCAGTTGTCCTGCTAACTTAATATCAAGTTAGCAAGACATTGAATTTTTGGCAAAAAAAAAAGAGCGGCAAATTTTTTTTTCCACATCTAATTTACGGCAAAAAAGCGGAAAATTACTGATAAGATACCGTTGTAATTTTCTGAAGTTGTCTTGCTAAGTTGATAGACGTCTGAATAAGCTTGTTCATGCTAAATATTTATGGTGTAACTCTACCACTGCTCTTTGTTGAATAAAAACAAAGCCACATCTCCTTAAGACTTTTGTTTCTAATCGTGTAACCCAAATTCAATCAATCACTGATTCCAATGAGTGGAATTATGTCAATATAAAGGAAAATCCCTCTGATCTTTACACACGAGGAGTTTCTCCTGATAAACTGAGATTCCAGAAATTAAGTCTCATTCTTCATCATTACTCGTAATTATCAAACCTCTTGAATTTCCATTTGACAGATATTCATTTCTTCTTCAATTACAAAGAATTACTGCGTTCTGTTTTCGATTTAAGCGTAATTGTCTGTTGAAAAAGTCAAATCGAAAAATTGAACCTCTCAGTCCTGAGGAGCTTCACCAATCCCCTCAAGCTCTCTTAAAAATAGCTCAGAGCCAATCATTCCCTTGAGTAATACTAAAGTTATTAATCCAAAGAATAACATATTATGTGTACATCCATTTCTTTATGCAAATAGCTTAATAGGAGGTGGTGGACGACTGCAAGATTCTAATTTCCCTTATGATAAAAAACATCCTATTGTTAGCAATAATAGTAATAAAACACAAATACTGTCACTTTTGGACACACACAATGTCGTCTGTAAAATAACGGCTGTTCGCCACGAGCTAAGGCAATAGAATGAATCAATCGCCCGACCGTCAGCGGTCACTTTACACAAAATTTTATCAATGAATCATCCTAATAGATTCGTTTCTAACACTATATTGATTTCAAGTAAACATCCTGTAACTAAACTAATCTTTGATCATGAGCACCTTCGGCTGTTGCATGCTGGTCAGCAACTTCTTCTTTCCTCAATAAGAAACCGGTTCTGGCCTATAAAACTTACCAAAAAAACCTTGCATAAATGTATTCGGTGTTACCGCACCATTTGTTTAATACTGGAGTTGATTATGCTGGACCTCTATCCTTAGACAGAAAGGGTCGAGGACCCAAGTCGCACAAATGCTATATCTGTCTCTTTATATGCTTTGACACTAAGGCTATTCATATCCAAATTGTTTCTGATCTAATTTATGAAGCCTTTTTGGCCGCATTTCAGCGATTTACTGCTCGACAAGGAAAACCTAACCATGTGTACTCCGATAATGATACTACTTTTGTCGGAGCTAATTCAGAACTTCAAGAACTTGGAAGATTTTTACTCAATAACTAGTAAACAATTAACACTTACTCCTCGATAGGGGGAGTTACCTGGCATTTTATTCTCCCTTACGCTCCACACTTCGGCGGACTGTGGGAGGCTGGAGTTGTCAGTAAATTTCACTTAAAACTTATTATAGGTAATTCATCATTATTGAAAGAAATGCTAGCTGCTTGCCTGATCCTGACCTTTAGCATTTACCTTATAATCGTTCATCAAGATTCCAATTTTTACAAAAATTACAAGACTTTTGGTCTCGCTGGTTCAGAGACTATTTATCTGAGCTATAGTACAGGCAGAAGTAGAAAACCAACCAGAAAAATTGCCGATCTGGTTGGTGTCTATGAAGATCACATCCCTCCTCTCTTGTGGCGTCCTAGAAATGTTATGTCCCTTCATCCAGGCCGTGATGGTATTACAAGAGTAGCAAGCTTAAAGACACAAGCGCTTCTTATCTAGGATCTGCGTCCTTCCTATAGATGAAAGCGATTAAGACTTTTTGAAAGATATTCTTTCAACGTGGTGCCATGTTCGTGTGTATTTTATTTACCCCGTTTCACCCTAAAGTGAAACATTATAAAAAATACAGGTCCGTATTTAAAAAAAAAAAAAAATCGGTTGTGTCGAGCCAAAACTTTCCCGACGAGGATCCACGAATACTTTTTCAGATATTTAATGTTAAAGTTTAAAATTTTGACATTTTTTTATTTCGACAGGTGACAGTTGCAGAAATAATTTTGACTGTTCTGAAAAGAGTTTTTCAAGTGGTTTTAAATGACATATTGCAAGTCAAATTCCGTGACATATTGCATCTGTCATTTTTTTGATAATGACACTTCCGTTTGACATATGTCGTACAAAAACTAACGGGTTCTTTCGACGGGTAACCCTAATCCATATAATAAATTTCAGCTCAATCGGATTAAACGTGTCGCCTCTATCGTGGAAGAATTCACACAAACACACAGACAGGCAGACTTCCATCTGGAAATGTTTTTAATCATCTCAAGTGACCTCAAAAAGGATTTTATTTCGAAAAAAATTTTTAGCTCGTTCACAATACTTTCCGTTTTGGGAGGTGAGCCGGGAAAGTAAAAAATAACTTGATGATGGCCATTAAGACACCAAACGTCATATCGAATATTTAACAGTATACTTTTGTAGAAAATGTCAGATACACTAAAACTTTCTTTTTTCATTTTTTGATATTATTTGAAAGAAAAATGATATTCGCAAAAAACTAAATATAGCATTTTTAGTCTTCCCTGTATAATTTGAAAGGGGTGATAGTCCCTGTAGATTTTTTTCGACCAATATAATGTTCTCCAAAATAGTTAACTTTTTTCCCATTTAATCACCTTCGTATCCCTTATGGTTTAGAATATAGCAATGTTAGCATCTTAATGACAAAAATCAATTGAACCAGACCTTTCTCATTAATATTATAATATAATGAATTCAAGAAATAAAAAATTTCATTTATCGTACGCTTTAAGATTGAATTACGTTTTGGATTTTTTTTTTGAAACTTTGAAGTTGCTGTAAATAATAAAATTCGATTATCCGCCATCAACATCCATTCAAAACATTGTGATTGTATTCAAATAATTTATTTTCTTCAACGCACAAAGGATTTGTTGGTAGGAAGCAGAAAGGAATCCAGCGTCGGAAACAATATATTCACCGGAAAAACGCGGAACGTCTGTTCTCAAAAAGGATCGATGTGGCGATGAGTAACATATTATGTAAAGTTTAAAAGGAAGCTCACCTAAACAAAACAAAAGTTTCCACTCGCTTTAGAACACATCTCGTAATTTTATATCGCACTACTTGTTGGCGGTTTCGAACGTCTTAAATCAGTTTTTCTTCTGAAGTGTTCAGAAACTTTGATGTGTTTTAAATTTATCAGATTACGTTTTCAATTAAACAAAAAAAAATAATTTCCAGATAACTCAACCCATAAGTTTTTTCCCTTAAACTTTATTTACCTAAAGAAATCTAACGCAACCATAGATGAAGTTTGGTTGGATGCCTCTCAAAATATTTGCCACCTTACTAGAACTATCTTTACGCATAATGAAATGAGTGTCAGAATAAAGTAATATATAAAAAACAAACAATTACTTTTGCAAAAGGCGACTATATTGAGATTAAAAAAATCTTCTATATACATAAAATTGGAATCAGTAAGTAAAAATTAAAAAAAAAATAGTGACCAATATTGGGAAATAAAAAATGATAATGACAATGGTATTTTGGATATTTTAAGGTCAAAAATCCCAATTTATACCAGTCTTTATTAATTATTTTCAGATAGAGGTGGGAACTCATAAAAATAAAATAACATAAAAATAACGGTGGGAACAGAATCGCAAAATGTAAATTTAAAATCTCATAAATAAAAAAAAATATTGAATCTGTTGAACAAATAAATCAAAAAATTTTTGCTTCAATCCAATTCGTTTATTCAAGCCCATTAATAAATTAACCAATAAAGGTAATAATTAGTAGCTACACGTAACAATGAACTCCAGAAAATTGCCAAGTCCAAACAAAATTAATTGATTAACCCGAGCCATTAGCATGACTATTGTCGTTTTCTGAGAGACACAATTGCTCTAATCGTTAGAATCATTAGTCGTAGAACAAAGCCACTTAAGATATTAGAGTCGTCCACAAAGGAGCGGCTGGTTTTGTATTTAAGCACATAGACAAATTGGATTTGCTAATAACTTTCCTTACCTACCGTGTATTAATTAGGTTTAATAATAAACCGCGGAGGTGTTTATTTTCTTAGTTTCTTTCATCATCAGATAATTCATTATACTTATAATATTTTAGAATAATTTTAACAGTTTTTCTTTTAAGTTTATCATTTATATGCAGGGATAATATAATATTAATAATTTTTATTAAGCAAAATAAACAACCTATTAAAAAACTATTTACTATTGTAATTTTACAATGTCATTTTAGTGACAAGAAGTATAAGAAGTATTTATCTATAACTGGTTAGTAATATTACTCTGTCATCTTTTTTCAATACTTCATTTTCCTAATTTTATTCGGTCGTCAGTTTACCTCTATATTTTTTATTCTTTTGTATGCTAGCAGCCTCCAAGAACAGCTAAACCGTACTGTAATAATAGAATATCAGGTACAATAATACATTTATTTCTAGAGTATAACTTGTGCCAATGGACTCATCCAGTGATTTTTTTTAATATTTTTATTTTATAATTTTGGCCTACCATAACACATTGCACCGGGTCCAGCACTTCTGAGACCAATCCTGCGGCCGTAATTAATTCTTAAAATTTGAAAATTGGGGCTATACCGTAATTAATTCTTAAAATTTGAAAATTGGGGCTATAGTGGCTTGTGACGTGAACCAATTGAAACAGATTATATTTGGCTATGTTGTCATATCGACAAAACTTTCAACACTCTTTCTCATTTGTTATGCGATTAAAAGAATAAAAGAAGTATGTCAAGTTTTTCTACAAACGAACCTTGGCAATGCTGTAGAATGTACAACGTTAATTATTGGTCAAGGAGCAGCGCACTTTCAAAATATATTAATTACTTTTTATTGATTTTGATTAATTAATGAATATTATAAGAACAATGGAAATCAATATACGCAACTAGGTTCTGTAAACTATTCATTCATCAATATAAAACCAATAAATTCGTTCCTACTGGATTAACAGGCTGACTAGGCTGCAGCCTAGGGCGCCTCCTTTTTAGGGGCGCAATATACTGAAATATATACATTTGAATTTTGATTTTAGATCTAATGAATGAAAATAATTTATTAACTTGCGGTCCAGGGTAATAACTTAAAATTTCTATTTCATAAAGTAAGTCAAAATCACTGATGGTTGTACATTCATGCGCATAGTGTGCTTCTGTGTGCAGACAGAGGGAGTCTGTCTGCAGAGTGTACATTTGAACGGGAGACGTGCAGACGTCACAGACTATCAGCTGTATCGCGCCATTAACCGCCTCACCTTCCCCTTCCCGGTCGTTCGCCAAATCTAACCTACTCCGTCGATACTACTTTTAGTCAACAAATAATGTTGTGTTATTGAACAGTGAGATTGTTTCTTTCTTCAAACTTGAACTCGACGCAGTTAATAGTATACTTTTGTGCCAAAATGATTTCGTTTTTCTTATTAATAGCGCATTAAAAGTCAACAAAACGAGTGGCAAGCACAAAGTAGATCTCAGTTGCGATAAGTGGAAAAAACCTAGTGGCGCTGAATTTAGAAAACGAGCACAAAATCGTAGCGAGCGCAACATTCCTTATTAAATAAGATTCCTAAGCTAAGTTCATTTTTTAGCCGAAGTGAAAA
This sequence comes from Neocrepidodera transversa, assembly GCA_963243735.1. Taxonomy (NCBI): domain Eukaryota; kingdom Metazoa; phylum Arthropoda; class Insecta; order Coleoptera; family Chrysomelidae; genus Neocrepidodera; species Neocrepidodera transversa. The sequence continues at coordinate 35,817,792 of OY725337.1, read as the reverse complement.
CAAGGTGGACACTGTAAATAGTAATAATGTTGGGATTGTTGGGACTACTCAGCGGCAGCCTTCGACTAGCTTTGCAAGCCATGAGCCAGGCTCAAGTGTATTCTTTGACTCTGCTGACGTGGGTTTGGCACCTTCATGTCCTTCATTACAAGAATTGGAAACAGGTCCAAGCAAAATGAATGTAGAAAGGTCGGAACAGCATACAAGTAAAGCACATTTAGAATGATCCGGCTCTTTGGACAGTAAATGACAATCTACGTGATTTACTTTCCCGACCCACCTCCTACAAGGGAAAGTATTGTGAACGAGTTAAAAAAAATTTTTGAGATAAAAACGCAAATATCCATTTTCGGGTCCCCTGAGACGATTAAGACCATTTCCAGATGGAAATCTGTCTGTCGGTCTGTGTGTGTATGTGTGTGTATTCTTTCACGATAGAGGTCACACGTTTAATCCGATTGAGCTCAAATTTGGTACAGGGGTTTGGGTTACTCGTCTGAAGAACCCATTAGTTTTTGTACGACATCTGTCGAACGAAAGTAACACTATCAAAAAATGACAGATGCAATATGTCACGGAATTGGACATGCAATATGTCATTTGAAAGCCCTTGAAAAACTATTCAGAACAGTCAAAACTATTTCTCCACCTGTCACCTGTCAAAAATAAAAAAATGTCAAAATTTTAAATTTCAGCATCAAATATCTGAAAAAGTATTAATGAGATTGAGCTCAAATTTGGTATGTGGGTTTGGGTTATCCGTCGGAAGAACCCATTAGTTCTTGTACGACATCTGTCAAACGGAAGTCTCACTATCAAAAAATGACAGACGCAATATGTCAGGGAATTGGACATGCAATATGTCATTTGAAATTCCTTAAATAACTCTATTCAGAACAGTCAAAATTATTTCTTCAACTGTCACCTGTCAAAAATAAAAAAATGTCAAAATTTGAAACTTTATCATTAAATATCTGAAAAAGTATTAATCCGATTGGGCTACAATTTGGTACAGGGGTTTAAGTTACCCGTCGGAAGAACTCATTAGTTTTTGTATGACAAGTGTCAAACGGAAGTGTCATTATCAAAAAACGACAGATGCAATATGTCACGGAATTCGACTTGCAATATGTCATTTAAAGACCCTCGAAAAACTCTATACAGAACAGTCAAAATTATTTCTCAGACTCTTATCTGTCAAAAATAAAAAATGTCAAAAGTTGAAACTTTAACATTAAATATCTGAAAAAGTATTCGTGGATACTTGTCGGGAAAGTTTTGGGGAGACACAACCGATTTTTTTAGCTGCTAAGAGCTTTTTTTATAACAAGCTTACTAATGGAGAAAGTATCAAGCGTTCTCATTTGGTGTATTCAAAATCAACAGGACACTTGTACTGCGCTCCCTGCAAACTGTAAGGAAGCACTGCATTACTAGCAACGACAGGTTTCAATGACTGGAAGAACAATCATGCAATAAATGATCATGATAATAATTCTGAACATAGGAATTGTTTGGCAAAACATGTAAATAGGAGAATTACTTCTCAAACGGTTGACTCAAATTTAGTCATGCAATATAAACAAGAAGTGGCATATTAGCGAAATGTATTGAGACGAGTTGTAGAATTAGTAAAGTTTTTGGCTTCTCGTGGACTTCTTTTTCAACGGGATAATCATACAATTGGTTCGGTCAGAAATGGGAATTTTCTAGGATGTATGGAATTAAATTCAAAATTAGACGCTTTCACGGCTGATCATATTACCACATATGGCAATAAAGGGAAGGGTATACCTTCATAATTATCCTGCACTATAGTTGATGAATTTATTTTCCAGCTATCAAATCAAGTGAAGGTCAAAATCCTAGCAGAAATCATAACTGCTAAGTATTTTTCTATTATTATAGATTCAATCCCAAATGTATTGCACATATACCAATTTACGTTCGTTATTCGATACGTTTTACCTAACGGTTCTTCCACTGAATGGTTTATTATGTTTCTTCTCAACTGTGGTCACAAGGGTGAAGACATGGCAAGAGCTACCTTCATTTTAATTGAATCATTAGGCATAAATTTAAGTAATTATAGGGGGCAGAGTTACGACAATGTCAATAATATGTCAGGTTATTATAAGGGCCTTCAACAGAAAATTAAGGTACTTAATCCCTTAGCTACTTATGTCCCATATGCTGGCCATTCCTTACAACTTCTCGGTTCTCATGCTGCAGAGAGTAGTGATAATTACATTGCATTTTTTTTATTAGAACAATATGTACAATTTTTTCAGCGAATCGACTAAAAGATGGGAAGTTTTGTTGTCAAAGTTGGAGAAAAGAAAAGACAGTCTTGTTGTGAAAACATTGTCCAAAACCAGATGGAGCGTCCGAGCGGATGCCAGTAAGGCTTTAAAAAAGTCTTACCATGAAGATAATGCTGCATTGATCGAATTTAGCATTGCTAAAGATCAAACTAGAGATACTCGGTATAAAGCAAAGGCGATTCAAAGTAAACTGCAGAGTTTGGAAATGGCAATCATTTGCTTTTAAATACCATTCTTACTAAATTTAAGAAAGTAAGTGAACAGCTTCAAGCTGAGAAGATGGACTTATCAAGCGTTGTCACATTGTACAGCACATTAATATTTTTTGTAAATATGTTAAGAAACGAAGATGAGTTTTCAAAATTGGAAAAAGAAGGTACAAAACTGTGTGATTCTGGAATTTACCAGAAAGGCGAAAGAGGAAAAAAAGTTGAAACTTCCACCAGTTGGTGGAAGTCATAAAGAAAACACTGAGTTCGCCGAACGACAAAGTTTCATTGTAAATGATTACTTTGCTGCAATTGGCATTTTGAGGGCAGCCTTAGAATTTAGAAAAGAAGCATACTCTGAAATAAGTTCAAAGTTTTTGTTTTTGTGACAAATTGCTGTGCTCAATTTAGGTCAAGTCCAGGTTATCTTGCGAAGTCCTGACAGTTAAATAAATAGTTACAATTGAAAATATACCTTGTTCAATGTCCATACCAAAAATTGATGTTAATTTTGTACTTTATATACACGTATAATAGGCTCGTTTAGTACATTTTTTTTTACATATTCTAAAAGAGAATGTTGAGTTTAGTAGTTTTACAAAATTTCAGAATTTTCTAAGCCCTTTTTCACATTTAAATAAATTATCAAAATGCTCCTTTGAAACGCGCCGTACTAGCGGTGACGTTATTCCATTTCTCGGGTTGCTTGTCGTTGTGCTGGCCACTCACTTGATATCCCTTCTCTAGATCACCCTCTCTTTTATGTGTTACTATAAAATGTCTTTCCCATGTTAACAATTCTCTCTCTTTGCCTCTTCAGTCAAAACAATTGACTTATATGTTGTCTGGGGCTATATTTTTTTCCTGGATTACAAGTATCGGAGCATGTGTTTCTTTGGACTACAAGTTTTGTGGTTAAAATATTTTCGGAACAACTTTTCTGTAGACTAGAAGCTTTTTGGAGCGACGTTTTGCTGAACAAGTTTGGACAAGCAAGCAACGTGTCTACTGTTATAAGTTAAAACAAGGTCAGTCCCATCCAATTATTATTTAAAATTCATTCTTTTTCTTTAAAATTGTTAATACTTGCGTTAAACAAAAAAAATTATTTTACGATAAATAATCTCTTATTATTTGTTTGTTAATATCTGCTATAGCACTGCTAATTTAAAAAACAAAAAACGTAGTTTTTAATACAAAATATATACATTTGGTTAACCTAACATTTTCTTAAAAATTATTGAGTTAATATTTTAATATCACAAAATGGAAGATGACGATAATAAAAAATCTTTACTGGCTCGTAGAGACAGTAATAAAGCATCATTAGTAAGGTTTGATAACTTTATAACAAAAATGTCGAATTCTGTAATAACAATGAAACTAATTTCGAATTAAGCACTCGTTTAGACACTATTATGTCTCTTCTCGCGGAATTTGAGTTTGTACAGACTGAAATTGAAAAATTGGAACCTGACGATGTTGATAAGCACGATGATGAGCGTAATAACTTTGAAAATAAATATTTTTCCCTAGTAGCACTGGCAAAATCTAAGCTAAGTAACATAGCTGTCCAAACTGCTGTACCTAACTTACAACATATTGCCAGTGGCGTAACAAATACCACCCTATTATTAAATATAAAATTACCTGATATTAACTTACCGGAATTTAACGGCAGCTATGATAAATGGACTCAATTTCAGGAATCGTTTGACTCACTTATTAATCAGAATTCAATGCTATCTAATGTTCAATGATTTGTTTACTTACAAGGTGCACTTAAGGGAGAAGCTGCTCAAATAATTTCTTCTTTAAATGCCACTGACCATAATTACAAAATTGCCTCGGATTTATTAACCGAGCGTTATCAAAATAAAAAGGCAATAATTCATTCCCACATGAAAGCCATTTTTGATTTACCTAATGTTTCTAGAGAATCCCATATATTTTTGCGAAAATTTCTTGACGAATTCCAAAAAGATTTCAGATCATTAAAAAACCTAGGTGAAAATGTGCATGAATGGAATACCATTTTAATATTTCTTCTTAGTTCCAAACTAGATGCCTCTACCCGAAAAGAATGGGAAATAAACAGAAAAGCCAATATTTCTGCAAAAATCGACGATTATTTAAAATTTCTAACCCAGCGGTGCCAACTCTTAGAATCATTGGACACCAAAAATAACAATCCACCTCAAAATACCCAACCTAATAAGAGGACTAATAAGAGGACTAAAGGCTTTCAGAAATTAGACGCCTTAATCTATGCACGAACTGCCTTAGACCTGGCCATTCGAACTACGATTGTAAATCTAACCATTCGTGTCGCTCTTGTCAAAAACGACATCATTCCATGCTGCATTTAAATTCAAATAATGCTAGGAACAGAAACCAATCTTACAAGAAATTTAATACTAGAAATAAATCTCAATCCGAAATACCTAAAATACCGCCTTCAAATGGCAATAATACGTCAGATAATGTATGCACTCATACTATGACCTCTCAAGTAAGCCCTTACTCTTTTGCAATGTTGTCTAACGCAATAATTAATGTTTTTGACACAAATGGCCAACCTATAAAATGCAGAGCATTGTTGGACAGCGGTTCCCAGTCAAACTTTCTAACTAACGAATTGTTCGACAAATTAAATTTAAACTTTACTCGCATCAACATGCCTATCTCTGGAATTAGTCAGAATTGCATTAACATTTCCAAACGTACCTTAGTTGAAGCTCAATCCTTGTATAATAACTATTCCTTCGAATTACCCTTCCTTATAATTGACAAAATAACCGGTATCACACCACAGCAAATTATAAATACCACTAAAATAAATAATCCAAATAACGTTTCCCTAGCTGATCCAAGCTTTAATATCCCAGGAAATATCGATATACTCTTAGGAGTTGGTATATTTTTCGAGCTTTTAAGCGTGGGTCAAATAAAATTAGGCAAAGACTTACCTATATTAAATAAAACAAAATTAGGCTGGATTATATCAGGTTCTCTACCTGTCCCTGCTTCTCCACCAGAAAATTTTTGTTTTTTAGCCACAACAGCCTCAATCCAAAATCAATTACAAAACTTTTGGCAAATTGAGGAAAACTACATATTTGAGAAAATTCTTACCAAAGAAGAGACTGAATGCGAATCTCATTTTTCCAAAACATTTACCCGAGACAATACTGGTAGATTTACCGTAAGTTTAAGAAAACTTTTCTAAATTAGGAGACTCTCAAGAAATAGTTATTAGCCGCTTCTATTCAAGCTCTCGGTCATATGAATAAAATTAACCCTAATCAACCAAGCCAATACCCCATTTACTATCTACCACACCATTCTGTGGCAAGACAGCGCGTGGTGTTTGATGGTTCCGAAAAACCACGTCAGGTCAATCATTAAATGACGTTTTAAAAGTCGGACCAACTATTCAAAATGATCTTTTTACTATAATTCTTCGATTCAGACAGCACAATTTTGTTTTAACAGGTGACATTGCTATGATGTACCGTCAAATTAACATTCATCCCGTACAGCGCAGCCTCCAGCGTATTGTGTGGCGAGACAAACTTAATCAAGAACATTCTTATTTTAAACTTAACACGGTTACCTATGGAACTGCATCTGCCAGCTTTCTTTCCATTCGCTGTCTAAAGCAAATCGCTCTAGAACATCAATCTCAGTTTCCTGTCGAGTCTGACATTATCTTTAATGACTTTTACGTCGATGATGTTATCACCGGTGCCCAAACCACAGAAAGTCTAATCTCAATAAGAAACAACTTAGTTAAGATCCTAAAGGAAGCAGGATTTGAATTGCGAAATTTCAGTTCCAATGACCCCTCTGTTCTAGCCGATATTTGCACCAATAATTACAATTCTGTCAAACATCTTGTCAATGACTCTCAAAGCACCAAGACTCTGGGAATTTCGTGGGACCTAACATCTATAGTTCACAACTATCCATAAACCCCCTTAATTCTGTTACTAAAAGAACTATTCTCTCAACAACCTCTCAAATATTTGATCCTTTAGGTCTTCTAGGCTCTATAATTGTTCAAGCTAAAATTCTGTTGCAACAATTATGGTTAGCTAATCTCAATTGGGATGATCCCATACCTACAAACCTCTATAAATCATGGATTCACTTTTATAACCAGATCTTAACCACTAACATAATAAAAATCCCTAGACACGTTGTACTTAAGGATCCTGTAAATTTGCAAATACTTGGATTTTTTGACTCTTCTATTCGAGCGTACGGCGCATGTATCTGTCTAAGATCACAAAATTACGAGGGCGACACCCAAATTAGCCTTATATGCGCCAAATCGCGTGTGGCCCCTCTCAAGGATATCTCCCTGCCCAGACTAGAGTTGTCCGGTGCCCTGCTTCTAGCCAAACTGGTTAAAAAGGTAATCAATTCTCTAGAACTCAATTTTAACTCAACTTATTACTGGACAGATTCCACTATAGTCCTCTCATAGCTAAATGCTGAACCTCGTACATGGAAAACATTTGTGTGCAATAGAATTTCTGAAATTCAAGGTCTGTCTGACACCAACAATTGGAATCATGTAGATTCTGGGAATAATCCTGCTGACATAATCTCCCGCGGAATCAATCCAAATGACTTGGAAAACTCCTTCTTGTGGTGGAACGGCCCACAGTATTTGTCCAAGCCGCCAGGGGATTGGCCACCCGATTGCCATATTTTAAATTTCTCTCGATCAACCTCTGATATCCCTGAATGTAATCAAAAACCCATCTGTTTATTAACTCTTGACAATGAAAACATCTTTGAAAGATTTTCTAGTTACACAAAATTAATACATGTCATATCATATTGCATACGTTTTGCAAGAAAGTCCAAAATGAATCGAAATAATGAAACAAATTCATTAAAAATAACGCCCGCAGAGTGGCAGGACACCGAAAATCTTTTGATCAAACTAGTGCAAATTAATAGTTTTCCTGACGATTTACTTAACTTAAAATTGATCACGTCCGTAAAACCTACAAGCCACCTCAAATATTTAAACACCTTCCTTGATGACAATGGCCTGATCCGCGTGGGTGGTAGACTAGAACAGGCCAATCTCAATTTTAATGCCAAGCATCCTATTTTACTTCCTAAAAAGCATGCCTTTACAACATTGTTTATTCGTCATGTACACGAACTAAATTTTCATTCTGGCTGCAAAGCCACCTTATCCTTCATTAGGAGAAAATTTTGGCCTTTAAATGGTCGAGAAGCAGTGCCAAAGGTTATTAACCACTGCTTACCTTGCTTTAAAGCCAACCCACCAATGTTGTCTAATCAATGGGTAACCTCCCTGCACCTCGAATTACTCCCTCTCGTATTTTTAGTAATTGCGGTCTTGATTATGCCGGACCTTTCCTTCTAAAGGATGGAAAGTACAGAAACCAAAAAATCCTAAAAGGTTATGCATGCATCTTTATCTGTTTATCAACAAAGGCCGTTCACATTAAACTTGCTAGCGAATTAACTTCAGAATGCTTCATTGCCACATTTAAAACATTTGTGTTTAGACGAGGCATGTGCACTAATCTCTACTCCGATAACGGTTCCAACTTCATTGGAGCAAATAATGAATTTAACAAAATTTATAAGATTCTATCAAGCAAACCTATGGAAAATTATTTTAACACTAGCCAGATGCAATGGCACTTTATACCTGCGCGTTCTCCGCACTTTGGTGGTGTATGGGAGGCTGCTGTAAAGTCTTTAAAATATCATTTAAAACGCATTTTATCTTTTGATCCTTATACCTTTGAGGAATTTATAACAATTTTAACGCAAGTTGAGGCAATTTTAAACTCCCGTCCTCTTATCCCCTTATCATCAGATCCTAACGACCTTGAAGCAATTACTCCAGGCCATTTTATTATTGTAGAACCCTTAAATGCTGCTCCTCAATTGAATATTGAAGATATACCTATTAACCGCTTAACAAGATTCAACCATATGCAAAAATTACTCCAAGGATTCTGGACCCGATGGAAAAACGACTACCTACACAACCTTCACCAAAGAAGCAAATGGCAATTTAAAAAGGCCACTGATGAACTTACTGGTTGTTTAGTCCTTCTTCGTGATGACAAAACTTTGCCACAGCAATGGACATTCGGTAGAATTACCTCTCTCCATCCTGATTCAGACGGGAATATGCGCGTAGTGAGTGTTCTAACCAAAGGTGGTATTGTAAAGCGAGCTATTACAAAAATTAGCATTGTGCCGGTTAATTGACAGTTTTACTGCTAATTTATATGTTTTAACGTTCAGTTGCTTTTATAAAATGTTTGTTTGTTATAATTTAAATAACTATGTCTTAGTATTGTTTAAGAATATGTAAACCTTAAGACACCAGCCCCTGAGGAATCTTTTCTTTCGTTTAATAATGTATATGTTTCTTTTGTTTTTGAAAGTGGTACTTTCAAGGTCGCCAGTATGTTCGGTAGTGGCAACCAACATTACATAAAGCGAACGCAACTCTGCCACGTTTTGGGGTCCCTAGAATACGATTTTAATATTTTCGCGATGATGTCTGTGTGTGTGTGTGTGTGTTAGTGTGTGTGTGTGTTTGGATGGATGTTGTAGTAACGATAACTCAAAAACTACTGAATAAAAAAATTTGAAATTTTGCATACAGGATTCTAATACCCTAGATTAGATCTGATTAGATTTTGGTACCAATCGCACAACCGGAAGTGGCAGTTGCTATGGGTGATGACGCCATTATTATACAAAACGGCAATAAAGTTTTACACATATATTTTGTATACCCTATAGTTTATTTTCATCTCATTAAAATTTTCGAAACTTTTGCCATTGTTGCCAGATTTACAAAAATATAATTTTTTTTCATACTTTTTTGTGTCAACCTGTAAATTTTTGATTCAAAAATGGCGAGAGGTCATGTGCTGGCCACATCAGATTTTTATATTTTTACCTCTCGCCCTTCAGATAAGAGAGGTATAGGAATCATGCTAAAAATTGGGTAGTGAGTTTTCAATGGATAAACACGTTTTGGGGTCCCTAGAATACGATTTTAATATTTTCGCAATGATGTCTGTGTGTGTGTGTGTGTTAGTGTGTGTGTGTGTGTGTGTTTGGATGGATGTTGTAGTAACGATAACTCAAAAACTACTGAATAAAAAAATTTGAAATTTTGCATACAGGATTCTGATACCCTAGATTAGATCTGATTAGATTTTGGTGCCAATCGCACAACCGGAAGTGGCAGTTGCTATGGGTGATGACGCCATTATTATACAAAACGGCAATAAAGTTTTACACATATATTTTGTATACCCTATAGTTTATTTTCATCCCATTAAAATTTTCTAAACTTTTGCCATTGTTGCCAGATTTACAAAAAAATAATTTTTTTTCATACTTTTTTGTGTCAACCTGTAAATTTTTGATTCAAAAACGGCGAGAGGTCATGTGCTGGCCACATCAGATTTTTTACTTTAAACCTCAGGCTGGTGCGTGTATGTATATGTACAATAAATCCTTTATAAAATTAAAAAGTAGTTTATATCATTAACGATTAGCACATCAGTGGTGAAATCCCAAGAACATAAAAGGGAACATCACACATTGGGCAAGCCCCGAAACATCTACTGATCCCAGAAACTTCAGAAGAAAACGTCAAGAACCAAGCTAAGTTGTTTTTTTCCAAAATAGAAGAAAAGTATCTGAAAATTATCTTGTACCCTATTGTCCGTGTTAAATAAAACAAATATGACGTTTAATTTGAGTTAAATTTCCTTAAACTGACAAAAAGAAAGAAAGTACGGATTTTAAAATATATCATAGTTTTTTTCTCAATTGTTTCTAAAAAAATTTTTTTCATTTAATATTTTACTTTTTAATATATTTTAAATTCTATTCATGGAACGAACCCATAATAAAATGAATTGAGCTTAAACCACACTTATTACCAATTATCAACAAATTAAAGTATCGTTTCACTAGTTTTCATTTCAATTTGTTTAAGCAATGCTTCGTCCATTTGTTGTTTGCAATAATTCAAAAATATATCTGTGTCATTTATATTGGTAGCAGAAATGAAATCTATTTTTATTTTATGAAGGGAAAAACAATCACAATTTTAAAGAAGATGGTACCTCATAGTGCTATTTTCAATTTTTCTTTTCTTTCCTTCACGAATATAATCGTTTAAAAAAGTATCATTTGAAGTTTTTTGTATTTGAAACTCGAGTTAAAACTGACCTTTTCCAATAAAATATTTTGTCGGCTGGAGATGGCTCTTCGCTTCTACGGTGTAGCCACATTAAAAATGCCATTGCATATTTCAACCTACTTCCGATGCCGGACAATCATACATCAACAACTTTTTTCCAATTCGTCGATTTCACAAGATGATAGTTTTTTGATTTTATTTTGTGTTCTGGAGTAACCATCGCTTTTAAATAGCATATATTATTGGTGAGTTTGAGTTGTACATAACCCACAGCATTGTCTCCATCATGTTTACAGGCAGATCTTAAACAATACAAAAACAACTTGTACTAACAAGCTAAAAAAGTAAACATAATAATATTATTATAAAGTAGATATTATTAGTATTTTACGTTACAAGTCCGGAAATGACTTATTACAGTACGAGTACTGTAATATGTTGATTAAAATTAAAAAAAAATAGTTCACAATTTGTCTTGAAATTGCTTTAATTGTAATTGCCATAGATACGTGTACGATTGATATACAGCAATATTTATTACAGCTTCTTAAAAAATCCAAACTGAAACCTCCCACCCGCCTGGCCATTTATCTCATGAAAAAGGCGAGTACAAAGTAACAAACCGATGGCCATTTCGGTATTTTTATTTATTATAGTACAGTTTGCCGCTAGTAAAAGAAATAAAACACTGAAAAACCTTCAAATTGTATATTACGTAATTTCAAACAATTACAAAAATCAAAACCTTGTAACATTATTTACTCTTGTACCCTATTTGTATGTGAGGACCCCTCACAGAGACACGCTACTGGGTGCACGAAAGTGAAGACATTTGTCACATCCCTCATTGGGAAAATTTCACGGGGAGGGGAGATCACATTGCCTCCTACCGTCCCAAAACAATTCTTTTTTTTTGTTTCAAAGGGACCGTACCTTAATAGACATAGTAACAATCTTCACGAACTCATAAAAACACAAGAGTTCTTTGTGTAATGTATTATGTATTGTTGTAATTGGTAAGTGAGACTCCCGAATTAACCCTTCCGCACACACAATGGCGCGGCGCTGTGAACGGTCAATTCAACAAATGGTTTACTTGTCCGGGCGCAAATTAAATCTGAATTTTCTTCCCTGGATTTTGAATTGGGGGTGTTTTTGAGACATTTCATTTAGATATTTTTATTTTGTAACGACTTTTGGATTATTTTTCTCTACTTATTTTCTCTTTGGTTTAATGAGCAGTTGTTTTCTAAAGGTTAGGAAAAGGCCTACAAATAATTTTTACGGGTAGATACAGGTCTACAAAATAATTGAGGTTTTCGTCGATGGGTAATTTTACAGGAACTGATTTTTTTTTCTCTGGCTGGTTTTTTATTTATTCTTTCTCGAAGCGAAGGGTAGGTACTGTTAGATGGTTTAGGCGATGGTACAAATTTTCAGACCCTTTACTTCTCATTTTATTCCCTTTTTATACCCAGAAATTATCTCATTTGGTTATCTTGGATAACTGCATTCTAGAGGACAGCTTTTTAGCTATTTTGAGTATTACGAATTCTAAAAGAAATATTAGAAGCGTAAATTTTATACAGGGAAAAATAAAATTAGAATTTATACGTAAAATAATTCTACGGAAATAGAAAAATATATGAAAAATAGTAATTAAAAATGGAAATTAATAAGACATTAAGTGACCTAGGGTAGGAACGTTTCAAAACCAAGATATAATATCAAACAAAAAGTTTGAAAACACGATTTAAACATTGTGTTCTAATCTATGTTGCGTGTTTATTTTTTTTACATTATAATAATCGTAATATACCCATTACTTTATTTAATATAATAAATAATATACATAAAATACTTACTACTGCATTTTAACACCCCTCATTTCTGCACTGATGAAATCTCGATTTGTATTCAAATTGTCCATTACCATAATAACGTCAACTTCCGGCATATTTTAGGAATCGGCCTTAATATAATTTGCATCACACATTTTGTATATTATATATGAACAAATATGATTAAGAATCGATATAAGTTTGAAATAATTTACTACGGCAGACAGCGTAACTTTTGAAGGACCACCTTAATACAGAGTATAAGGATTTAGTATTTTACCACAAAAAAATCAAATTATTTAAGTGAACTGTAAGGGCTATTTACTCACCCATTTATTAGCAAACCAACATTATTAATATTAGATTTTTTATGGCATTATTCTTATTAGAGCAACTGCTCTCACTTCTACAAAACAAATTTACAATTTATGTACATTTTTAGACTCTCAGAAAATTTATTATATTATTAATTTTTTGGATGCGGTCAACCGCTTTTTATAACGTCGAGACATGATATGTCAACTGAACACTGATGAATATGATGAGGCTCTCTTAAACTATTAGACTGTTTTCCTATTTATAGATTTATAAGAGGGGATTTGTAACGGTTTTCTTCTTTCCGATAAGAAAACCGATTACAGGTATTTCTGGGCTTGTGGCTTTTAGAAATATTATATCGCTTAGAAGGAGATGGCAATATGGTGAATTATTTTGTACAAACAATATTTTTGCACTCGACACGATAGCTATAGTGACGTAAATTCCTAATAACAATCTATTTTTAGATTATGGAATGGTGAAATATACAGCACTGGCCAAAAGTATAAATTAAAATGAATTATATTAAATTTAAAGGAGATATAAGTTTATTTTATGAATTCTGGATAATATTCCAGTAAAATTTATCCAATATAGATTTAGAAAACTATCCATAAAAATAACACTAAATAATCTAATTTATTGTGCAGTGCAACGGCAACTGAGAATGAATGTTATTATAGCTTGACCACAGTAGCTTGACACTTGGATGTAAACGCAAAAGAGACAAACAGTGCGTAAATAGAGATAAGGGACGATATTCCGACGGTACGTATAGTCGCCACACGATTGTCGTACATGAGGGCTGCTTGGGTTGAGTCTCCCTCCCAATAAAATTTTCTAGTACTTCACACCGGAATAATATAATTAAATTAAACATTTCAAAAATAATCTGAGGTGTTATTAACGGTGTGTTTCAAGTGCTAAAAATGTTTTTATTACATCAGTTAAATTATTGTATTTAAGTTTGAATTACATTAAGTTATGATCATATAAATAAATAATTATTATAATATTAAATGAGTTCCTTCGAAATTTTTGTATATAGGAGGAGAGTCAGGTAGACACAAATCTCTTATCCAAACTCTTCCTTTCCTTCATTAAAGGAATTATTTTCTTTTATCCATAAAACACGTTTTAAATAACTACCTGATTGTGATAAGAAATCGGACTTCTAGATAATTTATGACAGGGCATCAGAGGCGGATCTCAGGTAAAAATTTATAATTTCTTTTCGATGCGCCAGTTTTATTGTAAAGAAAATTACAATACATTTATTTAAAACTTATCGTCGTTTAATGAGGTAAAACCCAAGACGCTATACTTTGAGATATTCTTTACTTTTTTCAAGAAAATCATCCTTTATTGGTTAAAGATAAGAAATAAATAAGATATTGAAACCAAATAAGTAGGAAACAATTTTAATAATTCAAAATTCCTTGTTAGTGCATATCTATTATTTACAAAGACAAAATGATTTTAAATGGTTTTCAGCTGGATTTTTATGGTTATGTAGTAGAAGTACCTTTGATGTCTCCAAAATTTAAAATTCTTGTAATAATATAAACCTCATCTTCTTCAGAAAAATATTCGGGCTCAGACTCAGATTCACTTTCCTTACTTTAATCATCTTGCAAATCTATAATGAATTCATCTATAACTTCATCAAATAGAGGTTTTTTTGCCATATATTCATTTTCAAATTTAAGTGCATGGTCACATCTGGATTTCCACATTTCCACTGAAAAATCTGTTGAAATTAAAATCCACATTTTTTCCGCAACGTAGTGTTTCATTGAAGTCCAAACAAATTCAATGGGATTAATTTCCGGGTGATAAGGGGGTAATGCACAACATCAAATCCATATGGTATTAATAATTCGTAGATGCGGTATAGCTTGTATTTGGGTTTATTATTCTTGTTAATTGCATATAATTGTGCTTTTAGTAAATTTTTATCAAATAAAATATCTCCGTTCCTTAACCATTCTTGCATTTCTTGTTTCTTAGAAATGTTGGTATTTTTGCAACCTGTTTGTTATGATAAGATGCATTGTCCAGCACAACAACACTTCCCATCAGCAAATTTGGTATCGGTTTTTGTTTTACCCATTTTCGAAATTATCGTAATTCATGTCGTCATGATAGTCTCTAGATTTGCAGATTGATTTTCAACGGACATATGCATCTGGGACAAATCCTGCTTCACTGCCTGCATGTACAATTATCATACGAGATCCTTTACTTTTAGGTTTCATTATTCCTAAAGTACTGTTATTGCTCCAACTTTTGTCATGAGTGTGACTAGAATGAATATAAGTTTCATCTGTATTCATTCACAATTTGCCTTTCATTTTCCCTAAAATGTTTAATTTTTCTTAAAAATTGTATTCGTAAATGTCGTATTATATCACGTTCCACTAACACTTTCCGATCATTTCTCATTTTTCTCTATGGAAAACCTATCATTTGTATTTCTTTTCATATCGATTCTTTACAACATTTATATTCAAATTCTTCACAACAAATTTTATGCATTTTCTTCAGCGTAGGTACAGTTTTATGTGTTATATGGTAATCTAAAATTGACTTTCGTAATTGGGTCTTGCCAACATAAACTAATAACACTTTTGTTTTTTTGTTTGGTCTTTTCTTCTGTGGGGTAGAAAATGAGGTAACCTCGTGTTTTTTCACTAATTTGCTTTCATTACAAATTAGAACTATTGTTCATAAACTAACGACAAGAGTAGTTGATACACATTATCTATTAAATTTCAGACAATGAAAAAATATTTTTTTTTGTTTAACCATTTCCCAGTGATTTTGCCAAATTCAACAATTCATTTTCGCATAAGATGTGCTATGGAAAAGGTAAAAATGGTTAATTTAAAACACTTACTTTAACCAAAGGTATAATGGGTTCCTTTCGGGTTACCTCTTCCTTCATAAATTTTAATAGATTGCTAACTAGTTCACAGCTTTGACCATTTTAATTCTTTAAACTTAACTAAAGCCACACTAACTGAAACTAACCACTAATAATTAAAAAAATAAACAGAATAAAAATACCGATGGAATTAATGCGATGTTAACCGTTTGCAAGAGTAATAATAAATGAGTTCCCCACTACTGTCTATCTACAGCGAGGTTTGTCAATGTGAGAGAGATGGTATGACCTCACAGCGCTAAATTTCCGATGCATTAAAGGTTTGAATATTTAAAACCGCTTAACTTTTTTAATTTTTGTTCAATTAAGCTGAAATATTTTTTATGTGGTATATGTAATACTTCATAAAAATGTAAAAAAAAAACGTGATTGATGAAATTTCACTGAACAACCCTATCGTCTATAAGTACCATTTATAATTAATTTGTCGATTTACTTTGTAAAATAGGCGGCTGCAAATTCACTTGGACGTAACATAAATATAATATAATCAACGTGTGGCAGCTCTGATATTAAAAACTTATAACAGCAATTTTTTATTTTTCTCATACTCGCTATGCTGAAAATGAGCCTCGATGAAATGGTGGCATTACAATATCTACTCCGTTGCCACTTTCGTCCAAGCCTGTTTTATTTTTAGGAAACCTTTGTCTACAAGAACAGTACGCCTTTTTCTAAGCTTTCTGGAAAAATACTTTTGTGTGTTATTTGAGCATCAGTAGTTCAATTTTCATCTTGAATAAAAATGTAAGAAGTCGATTCTCTTTTGTAAAGTGAAATTCTTTACATTCACCTAAACGTTTCAACCTTTTTCGTGTATATATTTTTATATTCTAGTTTTGTAACGCACTTCGGTCGTTACGGTTCACTTTGGCGCCTTGGTCCAGGTTTCTTCGTTTAAAGTGTGAAGGTCACTGCACAGGCAGCGTCAGTGGAGAAAGAAAATACTCCAGGGGTCGTGTGGTACCGACAAGACCATTCAAGACAGGAAGGGTGGTTTTTACTTGCCCTACTGGGCATTAGCTGCTGCTGGTATCACAAATTAAAATCATAAACAAAATTACCTTTTATTAAATTATCAAAATCCGGAGGAGAGAAAGGTGTGTAATATGGTTCTTTCTCGGATGATACAGGCACGTATTCTTGGCTGATGACGAATTTGACTCCGGCACAATAGCAATTGACACGCTCCCTTCAGCTTGACCTATCTCTAAAGGTCGACGGCCTGCACTGCTGCTTCAACTGGGACGGTCACAGCAAGTCTGACAACGGGCTGCTACTGCAGCTGCCGATAACGGTTTGAATTGCTTTACTCGATATGAACTTCGGCGTCTTAGAAGTACAGACGAGAGTGTCTCCATCTGCCAGGCGAAGGTTCAACTGATACGACTGACCTTTTGTTCGAAGCTCCTCTCATAATTTTGAGTTAAGTCTACTCTAGTACCGTACGCGATTTAATTTATATATTTTAATTATTACGGAAATAAGTAACTTTGTTACAGTTTTGTACAACATTATTTTAATTAGGTACTTTTTATTATTTATTTTATGTTATTTTCCGTTTTATTGTGTGTAAATACTCATTCCTATTTCACCCTCCTTGTTCATGTAATTCATATACACGATTGAACAATAAAATATATAAATTTAAAAGGTTATCCATTATCTCAAATGTGGTTTAATGAATTGTAATGAAACTTAAAGTCGAGTACCACAAATTTTATTATAAAAACAGAAGATAGTCTAAAGATAAATAATATTATTATAGTATTCCATATTTAGACTTCTGATTGGAGTCTTGCAAGACAAGGCTTTTTAGGTTCCGTACACTATGTAGGCAACATTTCTTATAAAATTTCAAAAGTATTTCGGAACCATAACATTAACACAGCTTTCAAAACTAATAATAATATTTAATCTTTTCTAGTTAATTCCAAGGACAAAATTCATCCTCGTGACCAATCAGATGTTTTTCAGCTCTGTTTTGCTGATTTTTATTCTGTCTATATCGGCCATTAAGGTAGAATACTTTCAACTAGAATTAGAGAACACTTAAGAACCATTCTTAAATACAAAGATACAGACATTACCAATACTCCTTGCTCGTTTGCGAATCACATCCTTTTTAAACATTCCTTCTGCTTTTCTGACTTCGAACTCGTTCATGACTGTCAAAAAAGCAACCTCATTGAGATGTTTAAAATCAACTCTTGTTTTCACAATTCAAATGTCATTTGTCTGAACGATAAATTACGTCCTAAAGAAATATAGATTTTCTTATCACACCATTTTAGAGATTTCCTTTTTTGTTTTTTACTTCTTTTTTGACGTACTTTCTTACCTTTGAAATACTGTCCCTAATTCATTATTGGTCCTTTCTTTTAGTTGTTTCCTATTTCCCATTCACCCTCAATTTACAGTTTCTATATCTCCTGGGACCCTTTGTTTATTATTCCTTATTTGATTCTTAACCTTTTTTTTCTTCCCATTTGTCAGTTTTCATTTGTCAACCTTCTTGCATGTACCTAATCTTCATCAAGCGTTTTACACTTAATTAACTTTCAGAGTTTTCGAAGAAAAAAATTTTATAAAACGGATTTGTCCATCCATCCATCTGTCTGTTAGTCTGATTCGAACGGTGATGGATAGAGACAAACGGACAACGGCAATCGATTCAGCATCGTTAAAAACCCCAAAAATGCTATTAATCTTTGATCTAACTCGAAATTATGGCAAAATTATTGTCATTTTTCATTTGTTTTAATATTGTTTACCTTCCTTTAATATATGTTTTTTAATTTTTTAATGTTAATTTTTTATCAATTTCGCCATTTGCGGGTTAAACATATGTTCTGTAAACAGGTGTTAACTTTCTCTTTTTTCAATAATACTTCTTGTTTAAGTTTTCTTTTTAGTTAGCTTTTCACGTACGCTTTTCCTTTCGGGATTCTGAACTTCCTTTCCAGTAGGTGCTGTCTCTAGATGGGTGATTAGTGCTGTCATCCTCTGGACAGCAACCGCTTCACACATTTTTAATTAGTAAATTTTTTTTATACTATACTTAATGGATATTACACTAGGTGATCAATTGTTCTCGTTTAAAAGTAAGTTCATCTTTACCTAAATTGTAATATTTTTTACTAATATTTGAACATTTGCTCCTATAAGCATAGTGATGGTTAAGTACCGAAACTAGTTATCTTTTCCTTCGAATACAATTAAATTCTTAGGGTACCTTACTTTGAGCTTTATTTCTTAAAAACTGGGAACACATTTGAGATATGGATAACCTTTGAGATTTAAAGTTATTTGATTTACGTGAGAGCGCAACTCCATGAATTAAAGGCAGATTTGCCTAGGTTTAGGCATCACAAATACTATTTTACCTACTCCGATTCCTTATAAACATATTGGATCTTGAAGATTTTTCAGTACCATAGAGTTGAATTGCTTGGTCTATACGCATTGTTTTATTATAACTCTCAACAATATCATCTCGAAATTCTTGCCATGTTTCTATTTGTTAGATTTAGCGTTTCTAATTTTAAGCCCTTTATTTATTCGCTTTTCTTCCGTTATCGTTATTGTGAGCATGCGCAACGGAAGTTTGAAGTTCCTTTAACTTTAATAACGATAACGGATTTCGTTACTTACGGAAAATTAAAGATAGAGAGTGGTTATGGCTGTCGTTATGCGTAACAAAGCACCGTTGCCACACGTTTTAGATTTTCGAGCATATTAGATAATTTTGAAAAAGGAGATGCATGTACTGATTAAAATATTTAACATTGAACTATTTAAAAAATATATCTGTTTCTTTAACCTACGGATTATTTGTTATATTTTTTCTTTATATCCTAATAATATTGTTCAATGTTCAAATTTCACGTTTAATTTTTTTTGCAATTTCGTGATTGTAAAATTTAAATTGAGTATATGACAACGCGCAAAAGTGATATTAGATTCTTGAGAAAAACATAACCTAACTACTGTCAGAGTTCTGTGAGATTTGACGTTGGCCTGCGAAAACGTATTTTAATTGTGTATAGTTTGTGGATAATATTTAGGTATGTGAATAGAAAATTAGAGTTGAATTATTAGAATTCCTTTTTTGTGGTGAGAGAAATGAGCATACAATTATGTTTGTGTATACTAACATACATGATTATACTTCAACCGTGACTAATATAATAGGGTAGTATTTTCTTTGAATTAATATAAACAAAATTTATAGAAAATGAGTGAAGACATAGGAATGCTGTCTATACCAGTAAAGAAACGGATGAGATTTAGGGAGGAGGACGACATAGCTTTGCTAAGAGAGGTGGCGGGGCAAAATCCGTTCTTAAATCCTGGTGTTTGGGACGTCATTTAAGAGCATGTCTTTTTGCTAACGGCAAAGAATTTTTCTGTGAAATCGTTAAAGGACCATCTTGATTTATTAATAAAGTTATGGTTGAATAAAACACAACAAATGAAGTACAAGTAAGTTATAGTTTTCTTCTCTAAAAGTAATTTTTTTTTATCATATTCCTATTGAAATGATAATATTTTAGATCTGGTACAGAAGAAGATTATACTGAAAAAGAACAGCTTTGTCAAAATATATATGACTACATGAGCCAGTTCAGAGATAAACAAAAGAAAAATTGTTTAAAGAAAATGGACATCAAAAATGGAAAAAAATAGGGATGAATGGGCTCGGAATCTTCATAATGAAAACAATATAAAAATCGAAGTCATAGAATCTGCACTTGTGACTGATAAAGATAATTTTACGATTGAGGAGTTGGATGACAGTATCGATATCGAACCAGAGTCGATAATAGATGTCAACAAAGCATTACCAATAGAAAGTAATTCGGCTGCAATAAACACAAGCACCCAAGTACTAAACACAAGAACCCAAATAAAAAGCGTTCCAGAGACCACAAAAGTCTTTCGTGAGTATTATACACTGTAATATTAAGATCTTTAAAACTACATAGGTTGTTTTTTTTTTATTAAAAATATACAAAAAAAAGTTCTGGTCCCACACACTTACTGTCAGTGCATAGAACGTTCATTAAAGGTTCAGTAAGTAAAGGCAATGACGTTTAGAATAAAACGTTAAAAGTTTGTACAATTATCACAATCTAAACGTTATTATCATTACTTACAGATTTTTTATAGTTTTATCTACTGACAGTTAGACTTTATGTATGCCCTGGTTTGTTTCACAAAAACCTCATGATTTTTTAGGTCCTATAAGAGCCCGAAAAAGAAAAATTAATGTTCAGAGGCAAGGGCTTTCTTATCTCGAACAGTATGACCAAAGGCAACTTGAAATTAAAAAACAGGATCAGATACTGGAAAAAAGAAGAATAGACAACGAAGAAAAAAAAATAGCAGTAGAAGAAAGAAAAATGGAATTGGAAGAAAAAAAGTTCAATTTAGAAGAATACGAGAGAAAGAAAAATTTAGAAATATTGGAAGGCAGATTGGCAAATGACATAGAACAAAGAAAGGTGATGTCAAACATAATTGAAAGACAGGAGAAAATAATTCAAATGTTATTATCTAATATTAAAAAATAAATACATAAGCAAATTGAAATTTCTTAATATATTTAATTAAACAATTTTGTTGATAAAAACAATACACTATCATATACCTATATTTATTCTTTCTTAAATAATAATTTAACATGGTTCAACAAATATAGTATAGAATATCTTATTTACAATTTTAACATTCTCACACAAGCACTTCTTGAGACAATTTGGAGATCTATAAAATATACTCTTCTAAGGTAGGAGATACTACATTAAAATACTGGGCAGTTTCACTGCTGTACAGACATGTATGGCAGTTTATTAATATTACAGCTGTCTTAAAAATACATTCAATGTCTTGTAAAAGAAGTTTTTGATTTTTCTTGAAATCTAAGAAGGCAAATTCAGTGACAATTTTTTGAAATCCCCATTCCACGGCTTGTCGTACTCTACTCATAGTCAAATTAAAATTTTGTTGTGCTTCGTTTAGTGCTTGCCCAGGATAAGGACACAAAAGCAATTCTCTTATACCATATGCTTGGTCACCATATATAATATAATGCCCATCTTCGAATCTAGTGTTCTCTTCCAATTGATTGTATAATCCGCTCTGACCAAAAATAAAAGCATCATGACGCCTTCCTGGAAAGGCCCCAAGGAGGCTCACTAAAATTCCATCTGGACATACTAATGATTGGTATTTCACACAATGAATACGCTTATGTCCAGAATAATACTCTTCTTGGTCATCTGTTGGTCTACATATTGGTCGGGCTGTCCCATCTATAAATGCCCAACAATTCTGAACAGCACCTCCCTTTTCAATAACTGCCTAAAATATGATACTCAATAATTAGTAAAGATCTATCAGTCATCAGTTAAGGTATAAACTATTGAGACCTTTGATTAAGGTTAACTGATTAGTGAATCACATTCTCCGCTGATTTTAATGTACGTACCTGTGCATAAAAATCTAATTTCGCTCTATTCAGCCAAGGGAGGTTACCAATGTCTTCTAATAAATGACCATGATTTTCATAAATGTTACTTGAGATGAAATTGCAGATTTCAGATAAAGCAGCTGGAGATCTTTTAAAAATATTTTCTAAATCAGAAAACCTATTTGGATATGCTAGCCGCCTTAATAATATACAAAGTCCTTCAACAGCTGAAATATGTAATAAAGATATATCAAATTTTTGTTAAGTATAACGCTGCTGATTTATGCCCGGTTGCACCAACGTATCCTAGGATGCATTTTATCTAGGCTCGACCTAACTGTGTGATGGACTTATGATACAGATGTGTTGCACCAACGTTATAGAACGTCATTTTACGTAGGATGCATTTTATCTGAATTTACAATGGCAACATTGCAATATTGTCAAACTACTGTATAATAGATGGCGCTGATTGTTAATATCGGTAAAGCAGGTCATGCAATTATTGGTTGAATGTTTCTTTTTCTGTTTTATAATCAAGGATGTTTATACACAAATTATGATTTTCGATATTACATTTTATTTTTTAGCAAATTTTAATTTTTTTCCTCAAATTTTTCATCTTTCAAAATTGTATAATTTTTATTTATTTTTTTATACTTTTTTAATTTTGGAACCGATAACGATGAATTATTTGAGGAAAAAATTGAAATTTGGTAAAAACTAAAATATCGGAAATTTTTCAAGTCCATAAATACGACAAAGTGAAATTCAAGGAAAGACATTTTTATTTTAAATTTTTTAATTAATTGATAGCATGAATCTAAACACAATTTTTAATTTTTATTAACATTTTCAAATTGTCATTTTTTTGTAAAATTAATAATAAAAAATTTTCAGACATACTGTATATACAGTATGTCCACTTAAGTTCGCGACATATGGGAACTAAGACATATAAAAATATTTTTTATAAATTATGTCATTTACAAATACAAATATTTTACGATATTTTCTTAAAATATTAATTGAATATACTTGTAGAATATTTTTTTTTATTTTTGTTCAAGTGTTATTCTTTGTTATATGTAAATAAAAATAGTTTCCTGTAAAAATTACTTTTTCTTCAAGCGTATAATAATAAATATATTACTTTCGACACCATAGACCGTATAAATATCCTATTGTTTTACTAGTACAACAATAATGAGAAAAGATAGCAATGGGCTTTATAATCGAGTAGGTATGAACTGTCATTTTAATATTTATTTAATTTTACGTTTTTCAGTTTTGAAAATGTCTATTTTTTGCTACATACAACTTGAATTATTTCTAGACTTGAAGAAAAAACTAGTATACTAGTATATGTATATTACTCCTAGAAGAAGCCTTCATTATTTCTGTTTCGCTCAGATTACACTGCCTCGATCGTAAACTTCTAAGCTCAACAAATAATAAGCGCCTTCAACTCCTAGTAATACAATATAATATTATTTATAAGTACCAATGGTAAGAGATTATATAGAATATTATTTCTTGAAAATTTTAATATTATAAAATGTATAAATAAATAAAAAATGAATATTCCTACATTCTGGCAAAATAATTATTTACAAGATATCGTAGGTAAACAAAATGTTCATTATTATTGACTGGAATTAGAATATCTTCATCTCTTGGCGTTTCTTGGAGGTGATGTTGCATCACTTCCACTTCATCGGGTGATAATTGGGAAGATATTATTCAACTTCATTCTACATCCATATGCCATAATAGAAAACCGTTTCTTCCACACTCCGAACAAATTTTCTACCGTTATATGGCTTCTGTTGAAATTTCTCTCTCCTTCGTTGAGTGGTTCCAAAAAAGGAGTAAACAAATATGATAAATTCATATACCCGCTCACCTATATATTACAAAATAAAAATGTCATAAAATAATCAGAATACATAAATATCCAAATATCGTTTACCTAATAAAATTCCATTGGCAAAATCTTCCTATCTTAAACCGTGCTTTTAATCTGGAATTGTTGAACAAAGTAGATCTGCACTCGATACCGCTTGGACATTTAGTGAAAAGTAGCCTTTTCTATTTCTAAAAATTTCGCCACGAAGACTCACTGTAAAAAATATGTATATAGATTATAAGGAACTGAAAAATAAATGGGTGGTGAAATCAAACCTTGTGATAAAATTCTTATGTGAGTGCCATCATTTTTCCCTAAAACACGAGGAAAAGCAGCAACATTGAAGAATTTATTTTGCTCAGCAGCAATTTCAACTTCATTTCTTGGCATTATATGTATTTTTCTTTTAAATTGGCAATTATTCGTGATACTTTTGATACAATTCTTGATATATTGGATTTATCAGCTCCTATAAAATCTCCAGTAGCTAGTAGATGACCGCCAGTAGCAAAAGTTCTTATTGTTAAAAGTAATTGATTCACTTGACTTAATGAATTGTTTCTGAAAGTTGTATTTATTGGTACTATTTGTAATACATATATTAAGTAATTGAAAGGTAGTCCCTTTTTGTGATCGAAACCTTTTAAAAAATTCTTCCTCTGATATAGTTTCGAAATAATTCATTCTAGGACGAATTTGTCTTGGGAGAGCATTTAATTCTTCGTCTATATCATCCGTTACATCCACAATATCCACAATATTTATATCTGCGTCTAGATCCATCACTTTATTTAACTTACAAATTACAACCGAACTTTGCAAACTAATACCACTCTATTAATACGTAAAAGTCTTTTTATTTTTGTTAATATGAAATATAATATTCTACAGAAAAAATGTTTATTTGTCTCGTTTACATTCACTTTAATTAACTTTCTAGCAACTGTTTCTAGTAAATGTCAAATGACGTATATTTTAGAGGTTATAATCCTCGTCCTAAGTCATCGAAATCGACCGCCTAGGATCTGTGATCAGGTTATATCACAGGCCAGAGATTTTTCGTTGGTGCAACAGTATAAAATCGATTTTAGACTTAAGTCTGACTTAGGATAGGAATCCGTCCTAGGATGCATTGGTACAACCGGGCGTTAAACACCCATACCTGTTGCTACATAGTGTCCTGATCTTGTCCTGATATTATTAGGAATTCGAAGAACCCTTGCTAATCTAAATATTTCCGGCCTTTCGAACCTGAAATATGGTTTCACAAACTTATCCTCTATAGCATTAAGATCAAATTCTGGGATTTCCACTATCCCAATCTCAGGCACGTGGAAAATATCTCGAAGTATAGCCTGCCTTATTAAATCCGCATTACGATCTCTTCTATTGATAACATTTTCCAAAACATTCTCCATTTCAAAATTAAATATATAAGTATATTCTTTCAATTTTAAAAACACCAGAAATTCTGAGGTTAGAAAAACCAAAACAAAATAACCATCACCTGTCACTTTGTGAAGTTTAAAGTTGGGGTTTAAAATGTCTTAATTTCATTGCCGTGCTTATTGTTATGGTTAACAAAAATAACCACAACAGCACCAAAATAAGGAGATTTTTTAAAGGGCTCAAAATCTCGCTATTGACCAAAAATTACAACACTTTAAAAATATTTGGTTTTTAAGCAGTATATTCTATTAAAGGTCACAGGAAACGATTTTCCAAGTTTCAAGAGTGCACATTTTATAAATAAAATGGCCGATTTCCGGTTCTACCAAAAATTCTACTAAATTTCATTTTTTAATGGGCCACCCTTTATATTTTGTTTTTTTAATCTCCGGTTCAAATTAAACATGGCAACTAGTAGCTATGGACACTTTTATGATGGCGTGAGTATTATGAAAGTGGGCTGTGCGAACATATAAATGGCATAGCGTGGGGTTTGTGAACAAGTTAATGGATCCAACACTTCTTTTGTAAAAAATGTCTTTTGGTCAATTTTTCTTAAATTTTATTATTTTGTCCATCTTAACGTTATGATTAAATGTCTCCATGGACTCAACTCAATCGTGACTCAAAAGTGAGAGTCCCTGTAGATTTTTTCAATCAGTGTAATCATCTCCAAAATATAAAATATTTTGTCTATTCAATCATCTTCGTATCTCTTATGGTTTAGAATATAGCAATATCAAGACATGATAAAAGAAACGGACCGTAAATCCCGCTTGTATCTAATATTTGAAACACCCTGTAGACATATAAAAAATAATGCTTCTCAGACGCAATATCTTTTACATCAAATTATAATAGTCAATGCGTTACTATTTTTAATTAGAAGTTTGTTACAACTACTGTTAAAGCATCATATTTTAGGCGATTTTGAACAAAAAATAGATTTGGAAAGCCAGTTTTCGGTCTGTCGGTAAGTTTTTAAAACTAACTTAATGCAGTTTTCCTTTGAATAATGACCTGTAAAGCATATAATTTTTTTATACAATCTGACGGAGTACGTAAACTCAGCACTAAATCATTTTATGACATGTAATCTGAGGACCATTTGAAACAGGGATTAATAATCCGACATGTAAACTGAGCACCAAATGAAAACAGGTAAAAATTACAAAATTTCCCAATATTCCAAATTTCTTGAAATTATTATAATGGCACAATAGTATGAAGGCTTTTTGCAAACATAATCTGAATTTAGTATATTTTATGCCAATTGGTATAAACAGAGTATTTAGAATATAAAATGAGTGAATTTGAGATTATAACAAGTCAGCGCGGCTGCAAATTATTACTTTTAAATGGGTATACATATTCAAAAAAAAAGTTTTGAAAAGTGATGAAATATTTTTTACTTGCACAAATAGTAAATGCAGTGCGAAGATTTTAGAAGCACTATACATTTTTTATCATTGTACACGAAATATTTTTTCTTGAATTTTATTATTTTTTAAATAACTCTGTATAAGTAATATGCTGTGGTGCTAAAAATGAAAAAATAAATAAATGGTCAGTCTTTTTCTTAAATAAATCTGAATTTTGGTAATCAGATTATATGCACCCAAATCTGACCGTTTGTTTTACAGTTATTCGGAATTTATCAAAACTCAGGATAAATGGTTATAGTAATTTTAAAAATAAATTAACTCCACTGACTTTTTGTTAAACCCTGTATAATTTACATATATTTTTAAATATCTAATTCATGACTAAATTCTTCCATAAATAAATTCAAAATACTATACGACGAAGACGAAACTAAATTTTAGTTTTACTGTGACTTAGAAGCCAAAAGGTTTAAACCAAAAACAAAGAGCGAATCAGTTTCATAGGGATGAAGCGATGTTGCCGCCTTTAAATTAAAATAAGTAGTACAAGAGCTATATGTAATATATGCATTTTTTCTCACTCGCAATTAATGTACTTTCTTGTAAGACCTGTTTTGAAAACATATTTTTTATTTATTATGGTTTATTTATTTAATAAAGAAAATTTTTGTAATATTTTAAATACCTCAGGTCAGACCGACTCTAGGTATCTTCAATTCAATCGTTTACAGGGCTGCAGCATATGACAACACTGCTTAAATTATCAAATGCTCGGAAATTATGAAGGCCTTACTCTTACTACTGGTTATAAACCATTTTAAAACCGAGCAATGGTAGTTTTAAGTCGAAATGTTTAATTTTAATTTACCTGCTCCTTTGACTCTATGGTCAGTCTTTTTCTTAAATAAAAAACGAAGCAACCAGACTTTAAAAAATATTTTTTTTTTTGGTATAAAACCTTAGATATTTTTAATCACAGCAATGAAAATTTAATATAAGAGAAAATAAATAAAAAAATATGTTTTAAGAAATTTTGTGATATTTTTGTGATAATCTGTAATTCTGTATGCTATTAATTTTTTATATCAATAATAAGTTAATTATTCACACAATGTGTTGTGATATTCGACCGATAACACTCTTTAGTTTCTTGAATCCATAAAAGTTGATATATGAACATGAAGGCTTACTTTAAGAGGTCGCACACCACGTGACTTTTGGGGTTGTCGGTTAGATAATTACCCAAGGAAAATGTGCTTGTATAAATTGGGTGTTGCAATAAATTTTTTTTAGTATTTTCCGGTTAATGTTAAGTAATCCTACCCTCTAGCCCAATTTATTCTGCCCAGAACAGGCCAGAGCGCCACAAAATGTAATTATTCGTTTTTGGAATAGTTCTCGCCCAATATAACAACTAAAAATATGCGGCTGTTGTCATGATATTTAAAATGTTTATTAGATGAGCGCACCTGTGATACTTTTTACCTCTCGCCCTTCAGATAAGAGAGGTATAGGAATCATGCTAAAAATTGGGTAGTGAGTTTTCAATGAATAAACACGTTTTAGGGTCCCTAGAATACGATTTTAATATTTTCGCGATGATGTCTGTGTGTATGTGTGTTAGTGTGTGTGTGTTAGTGTGTGTGTGTGTGTTTGGATGGATGTTGTAGTAACGATAACTCAAAAACTACTGAATAAAAAAAATTGAAATTTTGCATACAGGATTCTGATTCCCTAACTTAGATCTTATTAGATTTTGGTGCCAATCGCACAACCGGAAGTGGCAGTTGCTATGGGTGATGACGCCATTATTATACAAAACGGCAATAAAGTTTTACACATATATTTTGTATGCCCTATAGTTTATTTTCATCTCATTAAAATTTTCGAAACTTTTGCCATTGTTGCCAGATTTACAAAAAAATAATTTTTTTTCATAGTTTTTTGTGTCAACCTGTAAATTTTTGATTCAAAAATGGCGAGAGGTCATGTGCTGGCCACATCAGATTTTTTAAATTTATCTAGAGAAAAAAGTTGATAGTCGTATCACTTTTCCTAAAAATAATTAAAAAAAAGCCACATACGCGCTCTTAACAATTAAATATAGAAATTATTAGTGAAACCCGCAGCTTCCTATCTATAATATTAATGGACCGTTCGTCCAAAAACCATTACAGGCAAGATAACATTTGATATTGGCGCCTCTTAAGTGAGAAAAAACAACTTTATGAATTTTTTTAAGTTAGGTGGATAATTAATTTTTTAAAAGGTAGCATTTTGGCAAAAAGAAAGTTATGAAAACTTCATAAATGTGCATGCCATTAGAGATGGTACCGACAACGTTTACCACTTTTGACCCATAAAAAATAATTTTTTTAAATATAATTCTCAAATATTTTCTGATGAAAATAATAAATAAAAAAATTAATGGAAGTGCCAAAATGAATGAATTTGCATTTAAAGATTGTTTTCTTAACCATTCGTTAAATTAATTAAAATTTATTTATGGTAACGCTTTTAGTTTAAATCGGAAAAAAGTGCAAATATTTAAAAATAATTGGTAAATCAAATAGTACAATGATTGAAAAACGTCTAAAAATTAATTTTTCTCTAATGTGAAAAGTTTAAGTTTTTAAAAATAAATATGCGCGTTATATGGGGATACAACATATACTCTCTATAACATTTGTTTAAAAACTTAGCAGCTCTAGCAACAGAACAGATGTGTACTTACTTTATTTCAATAAATTAAATAAAAAAGAATTGTATTTGACTTATTACAATGGTTAATGTTGGTATTCAAAAATAGTACACCATCCAAAAAAAAAAAAATAAAAAATAAAAATACAGCAAATCACTATGAAGCTGATTTTTCCCATTAAATTTAGTATTTGTAAGATTTTTTTTTCGACATTTCCAACATTAAAATATTTTTTAAATTTTGAATCTGTAGCGCCCTATAATTTCAAATCCCATAAATTATTTTTAATTATTAATTTTGTTTTGCTAAAATATTTCTCCAGATAATTTCCAATTAATTGCACTTAATTGAGCAAAACGTTAAGAAAACAAGCAGCTAATTTGAATATAAACAAATTAAAAAAAATTTTGTAGACTTGCTCAAAGACAATATCTTCTAACTTAGCTATTAAAGGTATACTTGTTAATATGGTTGGAGAAACAATAATAATAATAATAATAATACTCGCCCTACTTTTCACCCCCTTGCGAGTGAACCCCAGAACCAATGGCTTGGGTGGGGAAGGGACGGCTATTATTATTATTTGTCGTGGCGCTCCGGAGCGACTTACTGAGGATTAATGGCGCCATTTGACTATAGGTGTAGGAAAACCCGGAAAACCTCACCACCATCATCGGCACAGTGACACAGGGGGAAAGAAAATCTACGCTCCGCGTTAGACATTAATTAAATTAATATTCAATTCGGTTTACCTATTCGAGCGAAGTAGCTAACACTGAAACTTTTTAAGTTAAAATTTCACTGTCACGAACCCACTTTGGCACTATCAGATAAACAGCCATAATATAACCGAAAGCCAACGATCTGTGTTACCGACACAATCATCGGTAACGTTATGACGCTTACGTATAAAAAATATCTCACAAACCGCTTGTTTAAATATAAAAATCAACGTGTTTCAGGATTATCCTCCACAGTTATCGATTCAGAAAATAAAAAATCTGACATACTTTGATATGCCAATCTAATATTTTTATATAATTTGTTCACATTGTTACCATAATTATTAGTTGTGACACCCTGTATATACTTATTACTGTAACCATTTATTAACAAGGAATGGGACGCCTCCGTGGGACATACAAACGTGGGCTTTGCGAAAAGAACCTGTTACGTGGGGCTTGCGAAGACGCATACCTGCTTTAATCTAAGGGCTGACCATCGGCGGAACTTGTAAACAAGACCATGATTATAACTATAAAACTATTATTATATGATATTTCTAAATTATTATATGAAAATGTTTAAAGGAAAAATGATAAATATTAATAATTGATTGTATGGCTAAAAGCACAATAAATAAAATGATTTTTAGTTTACCTAAATGATTAACAAACTTTACAACAAATGTTATTGAAATAAAATTTTTACAATCCTAACAGCTGTACCATATAAATATAATTTATCATTGAAATAATAAGAACATAATCAAATTCAAAGAAAGATTAAAAATTTTTCATTATGTTTACATACCTATAAGAAAATAGGAAATAAATGGATATATTCAAATTAATTAACACTTGATAGTTAATCTTTGAAATTGTTGCTGCTTTAATAAAATATTAAAATAAAGCGCACATAAAATTATTAAAAAAAAATTGCAAAAGTTGTCACCCGCTATACAAATGCATTAAAATCCGAAAATAATAAAACAGCTTTACCTGAAACCACATACCTCCTACGACAAAAGCTACCCTGACGACGTTACAGCCGAAAACATCCGAAAAATAATAATGTTTATGAGATCCACAGTTATTAACATTCCAGCAAATTTACACAATTTACCACAAATATTAAGCGCTGAAAATTATACACACATTGTAGAGGGCGCTCAACGCAGCAAAAGTGTAAGTAACCACAAATATAAATTTAGAGGTAACATGCTAAAAACAATATTTTTGGAGCCTTACACACCAAAAAGTAAAAGTAGGTACCATTCGAATCAGCTCGAAGTGAAGATAACGAAAAACTATGAAAGAAATTGTGGTATACGTGTGTATGTATGCCACAATTCGGAAGCTATCCACAAGTACTGTCTGTGCACGCACAAGTATCCACAAATATATACGCTCCTACACACACACAGACCGACAAACAGACCTCCATCTGAAAATAGTCTCAATCGTCTCAGGGGACCCGAAAATGGATATTTCCGTTTTTATCTCGATTTTTTTTTTAGCTCGTTCACAATACTTTCCTTTCTAGGAGGTGTGTCTGGAAAGTAAAATCAAGATACTATTCCAATGATAAAAAATCAATTCAAATTTTTTAAATCTTATCATCAGAACACAAAATATAAAATAAATTCAAAAGTAGATATACAACGTTAGTTCTGGCGCACGCATGTGCAGAAGGAAGCTATGACCTCACGCATGAGCAGACACCACCCACCTAAGCCACGTCCCTCGTAAATCGCACCACTTTCCTAAACCACGCCCCTTTACCAATTTTTGCTAGTTTAACTAGTATCCCACAGAGGGCGTAACTACAACATTTAGAAAAAATTAATTTAACAAAAAAAACATGCACAGAAAAACTGGGTCTTGTGGCATACCAAATGAAAGGTATTGACGTGTACATCATGAAAATAAATCCATCTGTCAATTTAAGAGAAAAATCATATACAGAAGGAACGTTTAATCTCTAACTTCGTTGGTGAAAACGGCGATTTATTTGAATTGTGACGTTGAAGAATAATTTCCTATTTAATCACCCCGTTGCACCCGTAGCTTCACTCAACATTGTTAAAATGTCAATTGTGACATATCGAGTTATAGGTATTGACGTGTACATGACTCCAAGAAAAATAACGAAAAATTCCATCTTTCAATGTGAGAGAAAAATGTGCTTAAAATATCAGTTTGTACAGAGCGAAAGTAAAATAATAATTTTTATATAATTTAAATATTCGCAGTTATAATTTTGTTGTCGCTACAAAGTCGGGAAATAAAATCCGCAATTCTTTCAGTCCTAATAAGAGTGCACTTATTAGCGAGAGGCTTCAATCGGAATGTACACGTGTTTCCGTTTTAATGTCTCTCACAACAAACATTTTTAGGAATAGCTCGCGATGTAGGCGAACACAATTTGTCACGTAGATAATGTCGTGTGCAAAAGTGGATGTTAATAATACAAGTCGATACCGCCAACCGATCATTTCTCGTCTGTCAGTGGTTCAGTGAAGTTCAGCTCTCTCTCTCTCTCTCTATAGTTACTTCAGTGTTTCAGTGCTACACTGCGCATGCGTGACGTCATAGGTTCCTTCTGCGCATGCGTGCGCTATAACTAACGTTGTATATCTACTTTCAAAAATCCAAATTTAAACATATAATTATAAGCACATTTTTTTATTAATTGGGTAAAAATTTCCATTTCCCTTTAAGATAAATGGCAACATCGTTATTGCGACATTCCTCGAAATATTACTATGCAGTCTTTGTTTGCTTTTTTATTTTTTAATAGTGAGCTTCAAAGAAAGCACATACTTTTGAAATAAGATAAAGTAACTCATTGTAAGCACGTCTTCCTAATAGGACAATTCGATACTTTTTCCTCGTTCACCTTGTCTCCTCTTGTGAACTTTAACATCTTCTATTCTAATGGTGTAACTGTATAAATTTAATTGTCTATGTTTTTATCCTGAGTTCTCAATGTAATTTGACGCCCTAAGCGTCTTTTGATACAAGAATGAAATTTTATATTTTTCAAGACGACGAAACATCGGTTTTAAATTGGTTTAATATACTTTTAAAGACACAAATATAAAAATTTCAATTCATTTTTTGTAGGCCAGGCTGTATGGGCCAAAAAAAGGGGGTAGGCTAATTATTTCTCGGAAAGGTGAAAACGATTTTAATCTCAGTATGTAAAATGAGTTTATTAAAATTTGTACCAATTTTCTACTTGTACGGCATGAGGGGTGTCACCTTAGATCCATAAACAACCACAGAGAGGCCTGACGCCTAATATAGAAACACTGTTTTGAACTGTAGTTAATTCTGAAGATAACTCTTATTCTTCTGAGATTGCAATCAAAATAAAACACCTATAGCATAGGGCCGTGCATTTTAAAGCAAATCAAAACAATTTTTAATCTCTGCAAATATTATGTTTCACGAAACCACTGCACTACTATGAAAAGTACCCCAAATGCCACTAAAAGTTGTACCGAAGTTACTTTTTTTCAGTAATAATTTAAATGTAGAAATAAAATCGCGCACGACACTGGACTAGAATTAACTGAAAATTATGGAAATGTGAGATGCTTCAAATATAAGGCCAGTCGTACCAGTTGTAAACCCTTGCCAAAAGATGAAGTCACTCGCGTATTCCTTTCGCATACCCAGCCGACCTTTAGGTATACGAGAAAATTTCTTCACAATAAATATGTCAAGGCACCTTTATTAGTATATCTCATAAATAATTGTTTTCAAAAAGGTCAATTTCCTTCGGAACTAAAAAAAGGAACTATTCTCCCTGTTTTTAAAAAAGGTGATAGAAATTCTATAAATAACCACAGACCTATATCTCTAATTAGCATAATATCCAAAATTTTAGAAAAAGCTGTCAAAAAAGGGTAATTGGTTTATAGAAAAAAATAGCATTCTGTCAAAATATCAATATGGGTTTCGCAGAAGGCTTTCAACAGTTGATGCTGTAGCTGCCTTAATTAAAAATATTTATGATTCTGTCGATAAATCAGAACCTACTTTATGAGTGTTCTTGGATCTTGCCAAGCCATTTGACACAGTATGTCACACTCGTTTGTTGGAGGTCTTAAAGGATTCGGGAATACGGGGGATGGCATTAAATTTTTTCAAGGATTACTTAAGCGATATAAAGCAACAAGTCAAAATTGGTGATAGTCTGAGTGAATTTGGACATATCTTATATGGAGTACCGCAAGGAACACTCTTAGGGCCCATACTGTTTAACCTTTATATAAATAACATACTTTTTTAGAAACGTCTGGAAGAACAATTATGCAGATGATACTGTAATAATATATAAAGCAAAATCTTGGGACTTACTTAAAGAAATAGCAGAAAATGATTTATTCCAAATTTTCGAATGTTTTAAATATTAAAAAATGACCGTCAATTATGACAAAAGTTCTTTTAACCCCATTACAAGTTACAAGAATACTCTTCCGAATTATAGCTCTTTACCAATTAATAATTTAGATAGGGACACTGCAACACTTTTTTTATATGATGTTAATTACCATGAAAAAGTTGATTGTGTTGACATTATGCGAACGGATGCTGTTCACCGGTAGAGCGGTCGTGAATTCTATATTATTGAAAAATTAAAGTCAAATTGTGGGCGCCACGAGGCTTAATAATTAAACTTTCAAACAACAAAACGTAACTTTACATAGCCCCGAAAAGTAGAGTATTACAAAAAGATTTTACATAAATAGTTTGAATGTTTTAGTAAATATATGCATAAGAAATCAAACACAAACCTAAAAAGTGTAAATGTTTAATAAAATAAAAAAATAGAAATATATAATATGAGAGTACAAATAACTCATATGGCTGAGTGTATAAATACTAATATTTTAATAACTTTTCAAGTTTTATAATATTAGGCGTAACATGATAGCTTATTCGACTAACAAATGTAAATTTTTTTGACAATACAGATTATATCAAACTATATTAAAATTATTAAATTTATATTTTCACCAATGTGGTGACCCAACCATAGCTGTGTTTAGTTTACAGTAGGTAATTTAAAGAGTGTTGTACATTTACGTATTGTAAAATTTAGAAAAATTATATTCTTAATAAAAAATTAAATAAATGTTAAATTTATTACTAAACCACATGAAAGTTGTCAAAACTCAGTGACATTAAACCCAAAATAAAATGAAATAAAATAAATGTTAAATTTGAAATAAAAACACCTTACTTGGTACACTGTAGTGATAGTTACACTGAAAATGTTCCACAATTTTCAGCACCAAAAAGGAATGTTGAAAAGGTCTCTCTGATCAACATTACGAATACGATGGACGATGATTCAAGTTCTTGAATCCAAAAAATGAAGTTCACAATGATGGTTTCAACAGGCATAACCCATGGTTACAACTAACAGTTGTACAAAAGAACGAAAAGTGGTAAAACGTCATGAAACGATCCCAATGGAACTGCAATCCTACTACCAGTGATTGTCGGTAAGACAAAGGGGTTTCATAGATAGAAAATTATCCAAAACAAATATCAGAACATTACAAAATGTCCAGAACGTAGATTGTCCATTTCCAGAACGTATATCAAAAATGGTACTTCATGAAACGATCCCGCACGGCACTGATATCCTGCCACCAGTGATATTGGTGCACAACGGGGGTTTCATAACATCAAAAAAAAACCAAAAGCCGGTATCGACAAAATGGCTGACGACATCAAAAAATCGGAGGGCCAGAAACGTCCCTAATAAGAACAAATAAAACTGGTAAAACATCACGAAAATATTTCTACCAACAGCTACTAATTAGCGAAAGTAAATTAACATACCTTTTTAAAAAAGGGAATTATCAAAACCATGGACACAACGAATAAAAAAGTCGCGAAGACTTCTTCGACTTGCATTTGTGCCGATCCAACGCCAAAAGGAACGTTTGTCGTTCAAAGACAGAAAATCTGACCTAAATGGCCTTATACATCAAAGGTAGTGAGGTATTTTAAGTGGATTACCACTAAGAAAAAGACCAAACTTTCATTAATGGGAAAGAAGAATGTAAACAAACTTACGGATTCGACCTTCGACAACAATTTGGCATTAATCATAACCTAAGTTATTAAAAATCAAAACAAACATTTTTATACCTGGAAATCTAAGGACATAAAATACTGAAATGATTTGGATAATTAGAATTATATTAGATTACAAGTACAAAGACTTATCAATCGATATTAAAGTCTGCATGGTATAATTAAATCATTTTCATACGATACCAACAGGTATTTATTACAAAAATAAGCAACGATTCTAATAAATATTTACCAAAGTTGAAATTAAGGGAAGATAGTGTAACAGGTTAGTACTATATTATACTATTGAGTATAAGTATTTCTGTTTACATGGAATGCTAATTTTTAAATGCTACACCACCCCTTTCTTTCGAAAAAAATATGTTAACCTAAGTATTTATTAGTTGACATATTTTTATAAAAACAAAAAAAAATCGGACACATTATTAACACATACTCCAAAAAAAATGAAATATTTTATTTTCAGGAATATAAAAATATCCTTGCTATGCTAAAAAAATACGATAGAATTGTAACAAAAAAAATTAAGAAAATTTCAAGAGAGAGTAAAAAAAAATATGAAACAACATAGATTAATTTATTTTACTTAAGCACTTGAAAATTAAAGAAAAGTATCCTCTTATTTACTTTTAATGTTTGGTAGCTTCATGTACCACACGTCCAAGAAGGAAGTCATAATCAGGAAGCCTAATTCAGTAGGGGTCATCCTCGAGAAAAAGTCACTATCATGAAATGTTTACATTAAAGAAATAAGATTTAACAGGGGAGGTACGATTAACACTTTAATAGATAACATATAATAATTTTAATATCCTCTTTATTCCTTATAAATCTTCATTTAACAATTATGCTTAAAAATTAATTAAGTTGGTCTAAATCCCACATTAACTCACTCAAACTTCTTTTAGACGCACTTTTTCTCGACATTTTTATGTATTAATTCAGGTCCGATACCGATGGGTACGAAAAACAGAATGGAGGGTGTTATTAGGAGCGCTCATAAAGCAACCGAACGATGAGTTCGGTTTGGCTTTAAAGGCGTACCGATGGACATGATAGACATGAAACTACAAACTAATCATATCGGATGACAAGTGAAAGAAAATTGATATCAATTGTGTGTTGTGTACTGTATTAAATTTAAATAAAGATTAGAGCAGCTATTGGGTTTTAGTCATCAGCTCTTGTCAAAAATATGCGCAACCCATGGTCTTCAGTAGGGAATGGGCAATCTGTCTTGTTGAATAGTTGGTGGCCTTATGCACAATAGTAAATATTGTTAAAAATATTTACAACTATATAAGAATGTATATTTATTTTTTAATCAATAAAAATTTATTGTTATTATTAATATTACATGTTTGTTGACGAAAGCGGCGTTCCCAAGAGTAATAATCTTAAAATTTTTCACAGTGACCTTTATTTTATCAGTTAAAAACGATATAGATGTTCGGCATTGAAGATTTTTCCACACACTCACACACTAACACACACACACACACACACTAACACACACACACAGACATCATCGCGAAAATATTAAAATCGTATTCATGGGACCCCAAAACGTGTTTATCAATTGAAAACTCACTACCCAATTTTTAGCATGATTCCTATACCTCTCTTATCTGAAGGGCGAGAGGTAAAAATGATAAGAGGTTATTAAATATAAACTCTGATTGGTGAATTTCCACATCTCACGCTACTGAAGCGATATTGTTAACTCTGATTGGTGGATTTCCATATCTCACACTAATGGAATCATATCTGTACAGTATACTGCTGTTGCTTATAGATACGTTCTGTAAAGTGTGCGTAAAATCGACAATGTCCATGTGGGTGTAGAAAAACATATTATTCTCTTCTAAATTGGAGCACATTAAATTATGCATTGAATAAGTATCATATATTTAAAATTTTATAAATTTATTAGGAAGATATGCGCGTTCAAAGCATAACAATTTTCTCAAGATCGTGTATTTAATTTTTAAGATCTTATTTCCGAATGGAATAATATGAAATATACAACATATTTGGATATTACTGTATATTCCCCAACAACGACAGAATGAGAGTCGCCCAATAGGGAGTCTGCATCTATTCTTGCAAAATATTATATTTATCTTATAGTAACTAGTACAGGACATGACCTGTTAGACAGTATGTCGGTTACTTTTTGTTCCTAGTAATAATATACAACTAAGAATACATATACGTTTTTTGAATTACCTAAAGGTAGTTAACTATATAGTACGTAACTGGACACAATTGGAAAATATGTAGTGCATATAGTAGAATGTGTTAGAGGCAAAGAGTGAGACAGAATGACAGTTTTGTGGCATCTCCATCTTTTTCTGAACATTGGCAGCGAATTATTGAGTGACGTGAATTTGTTTACTTAATTTTTTACATTTTTCTGTTCAATCTTTTTATTTTGGTTCTAGTTTGAGTGTGTTTTTCAAATTAATTTTTATAACTTTAATATTTACAAAAGATACGTACAAAACTAAAATAAGTGGACAATGGTTATCTATTGCGAGGTTTACGACTGCAATATATGATATAAAAAAACTGTTTCATTTTAGAGATAATTAAAGTTATGTATTTTTGAGGTCGTTGTACTTTTATTGTTATTAGTTGTAATTATTATTATTGGTGTAGGTTTCAATTTAAACGTCCAGAAATTTTAAAACTGTAAATAACAGCTGTTAGAAGAGAAAACTGGTATCCTTCAAAACCTAGTAGGATTTATGGCTAACTACTAAATGCTGTGGTTTACCATTTTTTTTAAAGACTGAAACTGAAAATTTAAGCATCAGTAAACAAAAGTGTGCCTGTTTTCCTATTATAGTATTTATACTAGCAGCAACGAACATGTCGGAACATGCACGACTTAGTCACAACCAGTTGAGTGTGTAAATAATAATTTTTTCATCTGACCTGCGTCTGTTTTGTGTGTTTTTGTGCGTTGAATTTCAATTTATATCGGACGTACTCGTTCTCCACATTTTCATCAGAATTTGCTTGCACAGTAATCCTAGCCTTAGACGGGACAACTGAGCAGTGGACTGAACCAATAAAATCCCATAAGATCGAAGGTCATCATGAAAAAAGAAAATTAAAATACCTAACAGTTAATAACCTAAGCTCGTGTTTCGATATTTTAACTTTATAATTTCTCGTTTTAGTAAAACAAATCCGAAATATATACTTAACAAAATAAAAACATATTTTATCTTTTAATAAAGATGTAGGTTATCAGTTTCATTATTCTATTCTATATAAACTTTTTGGTGGCATACAAATATGGCATAAAATATACATGCACACAAAAATGCATAATTAACTCATGCGGAAAATTTTTACGACACGTTTAGTTAAAATTGCAAAAAAGAGTCAGAATCTGCGATAGTCCCGATTATATATTTTTACATGGAAAACCTATTTTGAAAAAAAACTTGAACCTTAATAACCAGTTCACGTACATATGTGACATAGATAGCAATCTGTATGTGGATATGAAAACCATGTTTAAATATTTGTGTTTTGGTTGAATTTTCATTTATCTCATATTTGTATACTCGTATTAATCAGATTATTTCTCGGAATAATTGTATTAAAAAGAATACTGTGATATAGGAAAGTGTCTTATACTTTTCCAAGTAATTCTTTTACAAATTATTATATTTTCTTAAATTAAAAAAATTAAATATATCAAATAAAGTAAATAATTCGATCTCGTATTGTTTATAGTTATTGTTCGCACATTCAATAACGCTAAAGTATACGAGGTCGTTCAGGCATCTTGTAAAAACAATATCGATAATGTTTCTATGGAGAGAACGTGTTCTACAGCCGCCCTTCGATAATTGTGATGTGCACCCTTAAAGCATTGTTGTAAGAAACTGTTATTTAAATTATATTTTACCCTTTCGTATTGACTGATTATATATTTAATATTTTATTATTATATCCATTGTTGTTGGTAGTAAACCGAACCATATTTGTTGATACCTGAGTTTTATTAACTTTCCTCAATGAAGCTGAGCCCTCATACCGTTGAAGGCGTAACAATACTGCTCGATTGAAAATTTACATCTTAAATTTGTTACTTTCATACTTA
Organism: Neocrepidodera transversa; assembly: GCA_963243735.1. Taxonomy (NCBI): domain Eukaryota; kingdom Metazoa; phylum Arthropoda; class Insecta; order Coleoptera; family Chrysomelidae; genus Neocrepidodera; species Neocrepidodera transversa. Next base: position 35,777,030 of record OY725337.1, on the reverse strand, counting down.
AAAGGATAGAATAGTTATTTGTATACCTAAGCCGCGAAACACCTTTTTGGGATACCGAAAGAAAAGTTAACGCTAATGCCGCTTGTGTAACCTCCTACCCCTGGCCTATTTATCTCATGAAAAAAGTGAGTTCAAAATAACAAACCGACAAATTTATCACAAAATATACCTGGTCGTCTAGTATTCTTAAGTTAGGACCCACGTTGTGTTTAATAATCATAGTAAGAATAATAGCATTATTATTAATAATTGTATAACCCCAGAAATTCTTTTAAAGTTTGGTGTCAAGTGAATATAAATCAAAACTCAAAATCTCTAGAAAATATTTATTCATTAGGAAAAATTACTGAAAAATGATGGCGCCATTTGGCATAAAAGGTATAGGGAAATCCGGACAACCTTAAAACCTAACCATCTTTGTAATGAATGTATTAATTATGAATTAACCAATTATGTTGACAATAAATAAATTAGCAATCAATTGTAAATAGTCTTTTTGAAGCTTATAAAAGCTCCATCCAACAAATACCCACTACTGGGACATTTATGTATAAAAAGTTCTTAATAACTTTAAATACCGTACTGTCTCTTTCTGCATTATTGGCAATTATTGCTCTTTTGGTGTATCATAAATACCTCTTTTTTATTATTATATTACGTGTATGGACAGCCCTATTGAGTTACTGCCAGATCAGTACCAGCGATGTAACCCATACTTCAGGCTGAATATTCGTTGGACCATAATGTAGAAATGTATAATGTGATTGACACATATATTTAAGAAAATCTGATGTGGCCGGCACATGACCTCTCGCCATTTTTGAATCAAAAATTTACAGGTTGACACAAAAAAGTATGAAAAAAAATTATTTTTTTGTAAATCTGGCAACAATGGCAAAAGTTTCGAAAATTTTAATGGGATGAAAATAAACTATAGAGTATACAAAATATATGTGTAACACTTTATTGCCGTTTTGTATGATAATGGCGTCATCACCCATAGCAACTGCCACTTCCGGTTGTGCGATTGGCACCAAAATCTAATCAGATCTAATCTAGGGTATCAGAATTCTGTATGCAAAATTTCAAATTTTTTTATTCAGTAGTTTTTGAGTTATCGTTACTACAACATCCATCCAAACACACACACACACACACACTAACACACACACACACACACTAACACACACACACACAGACATCATCGCGAAAATATTAAAATCGTATTCTAGGGACCCTAAAACGTGTTTATCCATTGAAAACTCACTACCCAATTTTTAGCATGATTCCTATACCTCTCTTATCTGAAGGGCGAGAGGTAAAAAAAATTATTAATTAAGGTGGTATAAACGTCACCCCAAAGTATTTAACCTTTGGCTCAGGGACTATAAGAAGTTGGCGTATTAAAATGGTTTACTAACAGAGTAACCCTACTCTGGGTACCTGGGCACGAAGGGGTGGAGGGCAATGAAAAAGCCGACACTCTTGCGAGAAGAGGTGCAGGATTCGAGTTCATTGTGCCGGAACCATTTTTCGGCATAGCCAAAAGCAGTGCCAAAGACACTATCTGGAAATGGGCCGAGGAAAAACCCTCTAGCACTCGGAAGATATTCCTGGGTTAGCTCACTCTAAGCCGTTCATAGTCAAACCCTCAGGGGCAGATCCTAGAATGAAGTAGAAGTGATCTGGGCATCCTAATTGGACTGCTTACAGGACACTGTCGTCTGAGTTACCAGAAGAAGCTAGGTCTGAGTTAAACATCGGACTGTCGCTTCTGCAGTGTGGAAGACGAAACGGCGGAGCATATTTTATGCTCTTGTCCTGCCTTCACCTAAATCAACCATAGACTTCGTAAGATGGTGTGGATTGTATGGTAAATTATAACCCATAGGGGTGAGCCACAAGAGGCTTCTGCTGGCCGCAGTGGAGGGACGAGCAAACGCTTCACTTGCATTGAACATAACCTAACCTATTCTGGTTTATTTTTACGAAGACCAAATAAATCCAAACGAACTAAAGACATTTTCGTTAACGATGAGAGACGTAAAAATGGGTAGACGACGAAATATTTTGCGGGACGAAGAGCGTCTAGCGTTGTGGAATGGCGTCGAATATTGTACCTTGAATTGAGGGTGTTCGTAGTTTACTTTGTGAAAATATACTAGGTTTTGAAGAAGTAAAACCCAATTCTGTGGTACTACCGTGTACTATTTGTTTCTCTGTAAATACAGACATCTTGGGAAAAATTCAAATGAATACATAATAAGATATAACTAACAATAATGAGTTTTGATAATCTACATTCAGACAGATCAAGTTACTTGAGAAATTAAAAAAGTCTAAGAAGAAACAAAACACATTAAATATAGTTGGCTAGCGTTGTGGAACCACAAATTTGATTAATATTCAAGAAGGTTCTCAACTAGTTTCAGCAAGGGTATGGGTAAGGGGGTGAAAACATAATCCAACTTACCTGAAAGTTAATTTTAAATTGTTGATATTGCTTTCAGAAAGAGAAAATATAATTATTTTTTAAATGGAGGTTCTTACATTGTTACCCTCTTTGCCGTTGCTTATAATTAAATTTTCAGCTAGCTCTATTTTAAATCAATTTACTCTGGAGAGGGGGTGGATTCTAAAATCAATGTAGTCACAACGAACAGAGGTTTTGAGTCTCAATATAGCCAAAGAAAAAGATATAATTAAAGAAATCCCATACATGTTTATTGTTAGTCACACTTTTTAATCGTTTAATCTTTTGGTAAATCAATTAATATACATGAGGATAAAACGTTAACCCCCAATTGGTACCAATTAGTTCACAACTAATCAAATTTATGCGTAACTTATGGTAATTGAAAACAATAATTCTAGAATAATATCTTGGGTGGATGTAGCCAAAGTATATCCCCAAAAACCAAAGTAAATTGAAAGCTCTTACTTTGTGTATATCTATGAAAATGTGGTGGCGGTCAGCCAGAACTAACGTACGTTTTCAGTAATCCTTTGGTGGTAGGAGTACTAAACTACGAAGATGATTGTTGGTAACCATTTAGGTGTCTCCAGAACCCAAGCGAAGAGCCACTCAGTATGTCAATCCCTGCAGTATTCGATTGAAGACGATCAGGACCAATAAGGAAGATGTTAACCAGAGAAAAGAAATAAATAAGGCCTAAAGAAAACAATAAGGAAAGTTAATTTACTTCCAGGATGGATAAAATGACGACTTACCGGAGATGTCGCGTGTGGCCTTAAAGATATATTAGATTCCCACAAAATCCACAAAGGTTAATAATTCTCTTGAATATTTGAAGGGCAACGATAAGTAAATAAATTACATTAAAAAATAAGATAATACAAAACCTCAGGATTTCAACTTAAATAATTATAAACAAGAGATCTGGTGAAGTTACAGGAAATGACCATAGTCTGCCAAAAAGAAAGAGAAGAAAGGAAAGGAGAACAGGAACAGACGAAAGGGGAACAAGAAATCTCCGTCAAATATAGCGAAGTAAAGAAGAAAATGAAATTCATTTGACATTTGGACTAAGGTGGTTTATTTAACTTAAGGAAAGATAAATAAGCCAACGAGGCGAGAGCAAGCAAGAATTAATCTAAAACGGAAGTAAAACGGAGAAGGTCGGGAATGCTGTTGTGGGCGAAGGATAGACAGCAATGGAAATAATCAAATGAGGTCTTTGAATTTGTCTATTAAGAAGGTCTCAACTATTCCTTAAGGTACGTTACTGAGTTATTGTTCAAACATTTCGAGGAGATTAAGTTTCTTGTCTTGTCCAAATCATGTAAAAGAATGAAATAAAGAGGGAGTGTTGGTAATGTCCGAGTTTCTATATTTATCAATGTTACTAATGTGTTCTTTTATTCTAGTTTTTTCAAGTCTTCTACCTGATTGACCCACATAGACTGCGTAATAATCATGGCAACTTAGTTTATAGACGCCAGTTGTAAGAAGGTAGGGGACTACATCTTTAGTGTTGACTAGAAATGGGCAAAAGTTGGAATTAGTTTTGAAGGCTACATTGACATTGTGTTTTCTGAAAGCTTTTGCCATTTTGTATGATATATTACCTATGAAATTATTAGAACCGTAAAAAGATGAAACTTCTTGTGTGTTAAGAGAAATATGTGGAGAATTTAATCTAAATTTAATAAAGAATTTTGTACAAAGTTTGTTAATATATAAAGTATAATTGTTATTAACCGCAAGGTGTTTAATAATATTAATTTCAGAAGTAAACGCTGTAGGAGTTAAAGCCTGATTTCCACTTACGTAACCAAGACTTATTAGATCCTTAAAATTATTATCGGCTTCTTGATTTTTGGTGGGGTTGTAAGTTATCTACAATTGATATTTTGTCACATTGCGAGAACGCGAAAAAATGTCTAATTCTTATAAAACCAGGTTCATTATTAAGATCATCTATATGGAATTCTTCTTCATCTCGTTGCAACTTATCTTGATTGTAAGATCGTACCCGGTTAACTTGGTATAACTCGCCAGCTCCTCGTTAGCGTCTAAAATAAGAACGCGAGGGTGAAACTTATAGATTATCGCTCCAGCAATACGATAGGAGCAGCCAACATTTTGGGTTAGTCGCATTGCAATTGTTTGACCAAGAAACTGTGACGCGTTTTTTTTCTTCCAAAGAGATTTGCCGTCATTATGACACCCACGGCTTCGGTATTCTACTAGATTCCCTCGGGCGCCAGATTTTTGGGATGATTTACTCCACTTACTCTCGATATACTGCGTCAAGAGTACCAGGGTAGCAACAGATGGAGGTTACAGTAATTCCAGGGGTCTGTTGTCGTAGACTGTTTAGCGATGCACGGTGTAAAACAGGCTTTAATTGTTTCACAGTACCGAACCTGAATTTACCGGTTGCTTTTATTAAAATAATTTAAAAAAATTGCAAATAACTATTTATCTTTATAATTACTAACTCATGTCTATGCTTCACTAACTACGGAAAGCTATATTAAAATTTGCGGTCTTCTTAAGCAATTAATAAACAAATGCCCCAGATTAGTTGCAGATTAAATTCTTTTTTTTTTAATATGCAAGCAAAAATCCTTCGGTATATGATAGGATAAATAAAAGCAGTAAAAGATAGCGTGTAATTCTACAAAATGAACAAAATATATGTGCAAATAATTTGCAGTTCTAATGGTGAAAATGATATATATCCAGAAAATCGTTATTAGGCAATATAAAATAGATTTTCCGTTGTATTTGTGTCTAAAATGCAGCTATGCCGGTATTAATAATACACAAATCAACATTAAGAAAAGTAATTTTAAAAAAAATAAATTGTACTGAATTCAAAAAAAAACAGCAAAATTACCGATCTTCTAAATTTGGTTCAGTGTTCTCTGAATAAGAGGCCCCCTATGGTCCAGCTCTATGCGGAGACCACTAGGCGATATTCCCGAACCTCTGAACCCAATTCCCAAAAACCAGCTTTGCACTTTTAATTCGCAGCGTTTCGGATAAACAGCCGTGTATGTCCCTGCTCTATGCAGAGGACACCAGGGATATCACTCCAAAACCTTCGGACCAATACAGTCAAATGATATTTATTGTTTATTTTATTTATTGTTTAATCAGTAAAATAAAATTGCACAAAAAAAATTCTTACCTTTGATAAGAAACAAAAAAAAACAAGAACGCACACAAATCAGTTCGGTCGGTCGGTCTTAATTTGAATCGGCACCAGCAGAAGTAGAAGAGCAGAGTCAAGAGACGCTTTCAACTTTTATTTGCCATTTTTTTTTGCGGCATCAACTGCTTGGTTATTAGCCGTAGGTAGCCATGGACGTTCATCATATTTTTGAGTAATGATTGATTTTTTCAGATATCGCAAGATTCGATCAATATAGGATGGGTTGTTGAGGCATACATGAAGACTTTTTGGTATTTGTTCTCGTGTCCTGGACATTCCAGTAGCAAGTGTTCCACTGTTAATGGGACTCTACAGTGATCGCATGAAGGTTGATGCTGACCAAGTAATAGATATGATGATGTCATGTGAGTGTGCCCAATCCTTAATCTTGTTATGACTACTTGATCTCTTCTTTTCAGAGTTCTGGCACGTTGCTCAGGTATCATTGTGTGTTTGATCCTCGTCAAATGTGTATTCTGATGAGACCACTTTTCTTGCCAGAGGGTGAGTATCTTGTGTTTTATGTGTACTTTTATGTCATCTTGTCGCATTGCTATATTGTCAGTATGATCTGAGTTTGCGGCTTCTCTTGCCGCTTCATCAGCTCTCTCGTTTCCGATTATTCCTATATGATTTGGTATCCAAATGAAAATCACTGTTTGTTTGTTACATAGTAGCCAATGAAGTGTAGATAAAATATGTTCAACGAGAGGGTCTGAATTGAATGTGTCTGAAATTGCTTGTAATGAACTGAGTGAGTCTGAGCAGATTACTGTTAAATCTAGTTTATTTGTATCTACATATTTCAGAGATTGCCAAATGGCGTACATTTCAGCGGTGTAGATACTGGAGGAGGGGTTCAGTGTCCAATGATGATTTTCTTCATCAATACAGATGGCACTGCCTATACCTTTATTAGTTTTCGACCCATCTGTATAAATTGTAACTGCATTAGGGTATCTGTCTAAAATCGAACGTATTTCTTCATAAATGAGTTGTCTAGGGGCCTCATGTTTTTTATATTTCAGACAGTCGAAGTGTATAACTGGGGGCTTCATTTCCAATGGTGCAACTTCATATGCTCCCAGATTGTATGTTTCTGGAGGTTCCTCTTCCAGCTAAGACATCAGTTCACCAATTCTAATTGTAACGGGTCTTGTTATGGTCGGCCGGTTTTCATATATTCCACGATTTTCTTCTGAAAATATATGGTGGTGATTCGGGTGATCAGGTGTGGACCAAAGCTTTATAGCGTAGTTGGCTATCAATTGTTTCCTTCTGAAATCTAGAGGTGTGACACCTGCCTCACAGCACAATGATAAGTAAGGGCTCGTTCTGAAGGCGCCAAGCGCAAGTCTCAGTCCGGAGGCTTGTATTGGTTCTAATAGTTTTAAATAAGATATTCTCGCTGATGCATACACTATTGCACCATAATCCAGTTTCGATAGTACTATAGACTTATATAGATTGGTGAGTATTTTATTATCACTTCCCCAGTTTAGATTGGCAATCGACTTTATGATATTTAGTCTTTTCTTGCAGTCAACCACTAGGTATTTTATATGTGCTCTCCAATTGAGCTTTTTATCTAAAATCAATCCTAGAAATTTGGTGGACTCGCTTACTTCTAAGTTGTTGCCATAGAGGGAAAGGTTTGGTTCAATGTGTGGTGTTCTCAGTCGACAAAAATGGATGCAATGGGTTTTATTTGAAGATATTCTGAAACCATGTTGATCTGCATAGTGTACGATTCTATTGATGGCTTCCTGGAGAGTGTTTTCTATATTATTCATATCGCGTGCTGAGTAATAAATAGCCAAATCACCTACATAAAGACTTCTCCCAACTTCTGGTTGTATAACTTCCACTAATCCATTGACTGCTATTGCAAATAATGTTACACTCAGGGTGGAGCCTTGAGGGACTCCGTTTTCCAAATCGTGTTCTTGAGATAGGTGTAGTAGACCATAGCGAACTCTAAATTTTCTGTCAATCAGGAAATTGTTGATAAAAAGAGGCAGTTCTCCTTTGAATCCCCATTTATCAAGTGTTTTCAGTATTCCAAATCTCCAATGTCGAAAAGTACTGCTACAGTATGATTCCTCTTTGCAAAACTCTTTTGTATGGTGTTTTCGATTTGAACCAGCTGATCTATTGTCGATCTATTTTTTCTGAAGCCCATTTGAGAATCCGAAAGTAGTTTTTTTTTCTCCAAGGTCCACATCAATCTCAAACTAACCATTTTTTCGAAGAGTTTGCCGATACAGCATGTTAGCGAAATCGGACGATAGTTGGCTGGGTTTTCAAGATCTTTTCCAGGTTTAGGTATTGCTATTATCACTGCTTTTTTCCATTGGTTTGGGTAGGAACTTTCTTTCCATATTCAGTTGAATAATTGCAATATGGTAAATTTTTTATCTTCAGGTAGCTGCTTTATGATGCCATATGGTATTTGAACATTTCCCGGAGCTGACTTATTCACTTAAGACAGGGCATGTTTGAATTCAGCCATTATGAAAGGATTATTGCATGAATATTTTCAGTCAGTTTTGAAATCGATTGGGTTATTTTCTTCTTGAAGTTTTGTTTGTTGGAACGCTGCTTCGTAGCTATTCGTAGAACTTGTGGTATCGAATTGAGTCGCTAAGTGTTCTGCAATATCATGTCCTCCCGTGATTTCTCGACCATTCACGACTAGTATTGGGGATATTTCTCGAAAGTCTTTCCCCTTGATATTTCTGATTTTTTGCCAGACTTCTTTCATTGGTGTTTCAATTGCGATCGATGAAACATAAGTTTCCCATGATTTCTTTCGACTTGACAAACAAGTTTGTCTTGCCTTTGCCCTTAGTCTCTTGAAGTTGATGAAGTTTTCTTGAGTGTGAGATCTTTTGAATGCATTAAAGGCCTTCTTTTTCTCCCTTATTGCAGCAGCAACTTCATCGTTCCACCAGGGAACCCTCTTCTTTGGCACCGTTCCTTTAGATTTTGGTATGGCAGGATCTGCTGAATAATGAATGGCTTCAGTTAATTCAGTTACTCCCTAGTTTATTGTATTTGCCAATATATTGAAATGATTCAACTTTTCCCGATACAGATCCCAGTTTGCCTTATCCGTGATCCATTTTCTTGGACTTCTATTATCTATTTTTTGTACTGCACATTCGATAGATATTAGAATGTGGTCTGTGTTTTGTTCTTCCAGACGTTGCCACTTTAAGACGGGTGCGATTTCATATGAGCAGATGGTTAAATCTAGGTCAAGTTTATCGATAATTCCTTCAATAGTTCTGCCCATGGGATCGATATTCTCAGATCCCCACAGTGGGTTGTGAGCATTGAAGTCCCCTAGAATCAAGATCGGAAGTGGCAGTTGTTCTATGCAGTTTTTCAGTTCTTCTCGGGTCCAGTTGAAGTCGGGTAAACATAAATTACATATAGTAATTTTATATGGATGTTTGATTTTAACAGCAACTGCTTGTAGGTTGGTGAGGAGTAAAACTTCTTCCAGTTGGAGGTTGTCCTTAACAAAGGTGATCACACCTCCTCTGGCTCTCAGATTGGGGATTACATCTTTTTTGAATGACTTATATCATCTGAGGGTAAAATTTTCATTGGGTTTCAAGTATGATTCTTGTAAACAGATACAAAATGGCTTTTCTTCAAGGATTAGAATCTTGAGTTCAGTGTAATGATGTTTGCAACCATTACAATTCCATTGAATTATGTTTTCGTCCGTAGCCATTGGGAGTGAAATAGGTGAGATAGATAAAATAAGTAGGTAAAATATATGAATATATAAATAATATTGGTAAATAAAATATATGTGCATGTCTAAAATCAGTGTAAATAGTTTTATTTTATGTCGGTAGCATTAAAATATAATTTTAATATCACAAGGATTGTTTGAATTCAGACTAGGGAGGATCCATCTGATCCGTATCCGTCTGGGAGTTTTGGGTATGGGAGGAGGGATTTACTTTTCTAGGTTTGCCTTTCGGCCAACCTTTTTTTGTCTTCTTTTGGGGTTTATGTTGATATTCAGAAAAATTCTCACTCGTCATGAGCTATCGTTTCTGTCACGTTTAGATGCCTGGGACACAGGACGACTGAAAGCATGATCTGGGGGTGTTCCTCGGAGTGTGGGAGTAAAACGTCTACGATAAGACGATGTAGAGGGTGGTGGAAAGAAAGTATCTTTGAGAGCATCAATCAGAAGCGGGAGAAGTTCTTTGACTATATCATGGGGAGATGGATTTGAACGAGGAGTGGAGGCTTGGGCATAAGATGTATTTGGTTTTGGGGTGTGTACAATGACTTTCTTTCTTGCTTCACTATAGGGTATATTCTTTTTGATTTTCATCTCTTGAATTGCAATCTCCTGTTTGTATATTGGGCAGTCTTTTGATCTAGCGGAGTGGGCACCTTCACACTTTACACATTTGATTGGCTGTGATCCAGTATGAAGGGCATTTCCACATACACAAACTTGATCTTTTGTGCATCTTATAGCAGTGTGGCCAAAAAGTTGGCATCTGAAAATTCTTAATGGAGATGGGATGAACGGTCGAATTTTTAGACAATTAAAGGCAATTTTGACTTCTCTTGGTAGCGTGGGGGAATTGAATGTCAATATATGATTAGGTGTATCGGTAAGTATACCTTCCATCTTACTTGTTATTCTCCTGACCTCAGTAACGCCTATGTCTTTTAATTCTTCTAGTATTTCTTGTTCCGTACAGTTTAGGAGGTCTCGACAATTTACAACACCCTTAGCGAAGTTCAGCCTCGCATGGGGTGACACTTCCACGTCGTAATCTAGAAATTTTGTCATTTTTGATATCTGTTTAGATTGAGCTGCAGATGTCGTTTCGATGAGTAAACCTTCTTTGATCATTCTTAAATTTTTCACATGTCCAACTTGTCCATAAGTGTATTTCTGAATCAAGAAGGGATTTGTTGAAGCAAAATCTCCCTCTTTAATCTTCACGACCAAGAACCGATATTGTGGTAACGTCCCCCCTTGGCTCGTGTTGCTGTTGCCTCTGTTTTGAGAGGGACGCACCTCTGTTGGGGTTTTTTGGTTTAAATTTGCCATTTGATTCCCACGAGAAGGGTAGAAAATAAGGTCGACTGCAGCAGTGCTCCCTTACTGCAGCAAGGCTAATTACGAGTGAGTGTCGCCTGGTGCTCACAAGACATCGTTCTTGACTCCTTTATGGGTGAGCCACTCATCTTTTCGGCACGATGGTTGACACCTTAAGATTCCCAGATTTCTTTACAGGTGATCTCCTGTGTGAAGGAATGGGGGGGAGGATTTGGATAGGACAGCGGGCAGCTGCTCCAACTAGTCGCCTTTTACGACAGGCAGGAGGTACCCCGGGCCTATTCTACGTTGGAGGTCCCCGAACCCAGAGGGGGGTTTATTTGTTATTATTTTAAATTATATTAATGCCGGTACATATTTCTTTTATTTACTTAAAAGTTCATATCTTATCATTATAAATTATTTGATTTCTGTGTGTAATACAAAAAAGGGAATCTAATTTTTAATTTGTTTTTACAGGTTGTCTTAAAATTTAATTCATTTTAATTATTTTTGTATTTCATAATTTGTTCTAAAATTCATGTTTTTCATTTTATTATTATCATTGTTTTACACTCTTTTTACCTCTCGCCCTTCAGATAAGAGAGGTATAGGAATCATGCTAAAAATTGGGTAGTGAGTTTTCAATGGATAAACACGTTTTAAGGTCCCTAGAATACGATTTTGATATTTTCGCGATGATGTCTGTGTGTGTGTGTGTGTGTGTTAGTGTGAGTGTGTGTTAGTGTGTGTGTGTTAGTGTGTGTGTTTGGATGGATGTTGTAGTAACGATAACTCAAAAACTACTGAATAAAAAAATTTGAAATTTTGCATACAGGATTCTGATACCCTAGATTAGATCTGATTAGATTTTGGTGCAAATCGCACAACCGGAAGTGGCAGTTGCTATGGGTGATGACGCCATTATTATACAAAACGGCAATAAAGTTTTACACATATATTTTGAATACCCTATAGTTTATTTTCATATCATTAAAATTTTCGAAACTTTTGCCATTGTTGCCAGATTTGCAAAAAAATAATATTTTTTCGTACTTTTTTGTGTCAACCTGTAAATTTTTGATTCAAAAATGGCGAGAGGTCATGTGCTGGCCACATCAGATTTTTTCAATAACAGAGATCACGAAATCTGATAATTTATAAGATTTTAATCTTATATTCACTCTATGTGAACTTTTAGGGTTTTTGGTTTTTTCTGCTGGTTCTCACGTCTGACGGTCAAGTAAGCCGGGTCCAAGAAGTTTTTTTTTTTGGACAACTGAGGATGGGACAGCTTGGAACGGGATAGTTTACATCTATAACAACAAGACCCTCAACCTACCTTAAAGAAGCTAAGTTTTATTTTAATGAAGAAAAAAGAAAAATATTTTACTTCTGATATATTTCAAATTCTATTCGTAGAACGAACCCATAATATAATTTGAGCTTAATCACATTAATTATTTTTAATAACTTAAAGTATCGTTTCATTGGCTAGTACTGAATATTTTAAAATTTCATAATCCAAAAATAGATTATGTTATTCCATTCGTGCGTCATTAGCTTCCATACCATATGTAAAAATCTAGTTTGTGAAAAATAATTCACCCTATCTTTTATGGTTTTTATTATTGTTTTAAATTTACGAAATAAAATTCATCCTACAGTATTATAGGTATAAAATATTCATTTCTTATTCTTATATTACTGCAGCATTCAGTATATCATTTTCATCAAAAAAACTTATCGTGACATTTCAAAATGTATATCTTACGTCTGTTTATCATTTTTTCATCTTTTTTTTTTTAAAAATTTAAATCTTTCTCTTGACATAATTACTTAATTTTTTTTTTATATCATTTTCATTTTTTTATTTTCATAATAATAATAACGAAATAATGATGTGCTCAAAAAAATTAAAAGACTTTATATTTCACAATTGTTGATTTAGAATAACATATACCAATTACTTTAAATAAATTCTTTAAACTCAAACTTTTTTAACAATAAACTATGTTTATAAAATTAAAACAACATAAAATTATTTATGCTATCAAACCTTTTAACAATTAAATAATAATTAACTTTAAAAAAACAACTCAGAGTATTTCATTAAAATATATAATTCTTTCACGCCCTCTAGCGGCGATAAAATGCTGAATTCGAAAAAAGTAGGGACAAAATTTGTAGAAAAATTTATCTATATATATTTATTACACGCTCTCTACTGGCCATACTATGCCGAATTCGAAACAAAAGTACAGAGAGAATTTGTAGGAAATTTGATGTTCTACAATTTTGATTTCTTGTAATTTTTCATAAAAATGCATCATTTTGACTCAAAATCTAAAAAAAGGCGCAAGTCTATATATTTCTTTCACGCCTTCTACAGGCGAATCTATGCGGGATTCGAAAAAACAGTAATGACAAAATGTGTAGAAAATTTTATGTTCCAATTTTCTGTAATTTTTCATACTTTTATACAACTTTGTTGGGTTCGGAAAGTAAAAAGAATGGTAATGAAAGAGTAACGGATTGCAATTTCTGTGTACTATGTATAATATAAACATTGTAAGTTATTTTTTATTTGTTATGTCGCATCTTTTATATACAGACATAAAACAATCTTGAAATTTGCCTTCCTTAAAATTCTAAAACTCGAACAATGTTCTAAAAAACCAAACCAAACAAAACTCGAAGACCAGACGTCGCGGCGCATGGCATGCAGCACAACTAGAGCGCCTCAACAAAGTTTTGCTTTTACCTTATCAGTTCGACGCCAACCGACGCTGAATTTGGATCTGCTTCGACGTCGTTTCGAACAGACCAACGCACGTGACAGGCGATTTTTTGAATAATCATCGGTTCGGTTTTATCTTGTGTTTTGTTACTGAAGAAAAAAACATTTCGCAAAAACAAATATTTTAATTAGTATAGTTAGTGCTAAATCTGGATTTATTTTATTTAACGTTGTTAGCGATCTTTCGAATAATTATCGGTTCGGTGTCCTTTCGTATTTTGTTAATAAATTTTAAAGAATATTTTTAGTGCTTATAGATAATTAAAAAGTAGTTTGTGAAGTGTGGTTTTTTAATAAATAACGATGAAGTTTGAAAGTGCACTATTTGTTTTTATTATTATTGGTAAGTTTGTTAATATTTTTTAACATTATGTTTAAAAATCTTTTAATTTAAATATTAGTTTTTTATTATCACTTATATGCATCTTTTTAATAATTCAAAAACAATCAATTTACGAGAAGAAAAAAAGAACAAATAGTTGGATTTTTTGTTAATAAATAACTTCCAGTCAAATAGTTGAAGGAAATTTCAATTCAGTTATTTTAAGAAAACATCAATATTACTCCTGTCTAATACCGAATTTATAGAAGCATGATATACAATAATCCATTAAAAATTAATTAATATAATTACTGCTATTTAAATAAATGTTTTTTCCTTAAATAATTACATATTTCCTACACCTAATTCAAAACACATAATTTTTCCCTTATCAACAATGAAATATTATCAGCTGCTTAAGTAAAAAAATTATTTTTATATATTGAAACATAATTATACAAACAAGAAAAAATCGAATTAAAAATTATCTAACCATATAATGATTGCCAAAAAAATAATATTCATAATAAACCAAATCAAACGTTAAGATAAATATAATAATTTATCTAAATAAATAAATTAAAGATCCCTAGATGTTTTTTTAAAAATTTTATTTTAAACTTTACAAAACCAAAATAATAATAAAGGCTGATTCACATCCCCAATGACTCATTCATAACTTTCTATTTGTTTACGCGCCAACATTAAACATGGCCAGTGAGGTGAGAAAAAAATAAGATTTTATTAAAAATTCATCACAATACTAATTACAGCTAACAGCTAAAAGAAAGAAACTTTTATATTATACAATAAAATTTCAAATATTTATTTTAACTACATATAGGACATATTATATCTTAAAAACAACAAAAGTTTAAGTTGATTGTTATTTACCACAAGAAACAAAACTGGAGAATAAAAATACCAATAATTACATTAATACAATAAATATATTGTATACAAATACAGTACAGTATAATACATAACAAAAATTTAATAAACTAGTAATAAATTGTTACATTGTTGAGAAGCTTGGTAGAACTTTTCTTCTTTTTTTTTGTACCTTAAGAAAATAAAAAGGAATGTTATATGGTTCACAAATATTTGTTATGCTGTTTAACTATGTAGGCATTTAATTGATAAAAATTCATTACAATTTTATAATATTTACCATACTATAGACTATTGAGTAGGAACCATAAAATAAGGGAAAATTTCCTTATGAAAAATAGATTTTATTCATGAATTTATTATAAAATTATGTACTTGTGTATATATTTATTTTGATAAATATCACCTTGCAATGGATTATTGAAAAATTTGTGGTTGTAGTGGTTTTTTATTTGTATCTGTCTTCAAGTCTTTAACCAAAGTAGGCTTATACACAAAGTCGTCACTATTATAATGTTCTGAACAAATGTATTCATATTTAGGAAGCACTTTTTCAAATTAAAAACCTAAATAGACGGAGAGCCAAGGCCTAAAAAATTCTCCGAATTTACTAAAGTTCATTTTTTATTAGTCGATTAGAGTATAATAATAATAATAATAATAATAATAATAGTAGTAGTAGTAGTAGTAGTAGTAGTAGTAGTTTATTGTCATTTTTTATACAATATAAGTACATGGTGACATAAGTATTACAAAGAAACGCAGGTTTAAAAATAGTCTACATTATAAAATCAGCAAGAAATATAAAACATACAAAGTAAAATAGGATTACAATAAAATACACAATAGAAAGAAAAAATAAAAATATATAAACATTATAATATCAATTACAGTAGTTACTGAACTCAGATATGGTATAAAAACATTGATTCAATAAGAATTCTTTAGAAAATTTCCTGAATCTTACAACTGTCATATTAGACAAATTTACTTGAAAGTGAAACTTTAAAAATTTGTTGTATAGATTCAAGTCAAGCCTATTATTTTTAGTAATGTTAATGCGTGACAGTAAAGGTACAAGATTCTCAGCATTACGTGTGTTATGCTTATGAATGTCCAGATGAGCAACATGCGCATTACGTGATTTATGGATTTCAACTAGATTTTCTAGGACATACACACATGGTAATGGGAGAATTTTATACTTTTTAAAAAGCGGCCGACATGGCGCATCAGGCTCCGCTCCATCCAATGCACGGACAGCATCTTTTTGCAAGTAAAAAACTTTATAAGCCCTTGAGGCTCTACCCCAGATCAAAATGCCATATAGAAGATGGCTGTGAACTATAGAGAAGTAAACTGATTTCAAAACGAATGAATCGAGTAATGGTTTTAATTGCCTTAATGCGAATATCTGCGAAGAGATTTTAGCACAGACACTGTCTATTTGTGGAGACCAATTTAAAGCAGTGTCTAGGGACATACCTAGTAATGTCACTGTTTCTGATTTGGCCGTTTTATTTGAACTGAATGTGATAGTTTGCGTCTTATATTCATTTAATTTTAATTCGTTAGTTGAGAACCAGTTTTTAACTACTGCCAGATCTTCAGTTGTAGAATTTTTATACTTTTTAAATAATATTGTAGTATCATCAGCAAATATAACAGGGAGATCGTTATTAATGACACTGGGTAAGTCATTGATATAGATCAAGAACAATACCGGGCCCAGTACGGATCCTTGCGGAACTCCTCTTGTGACCGGTACAAGTTCAGATTCTACGCCATTGTAACTGACATACTGCTTTCTATTTCTCAAATAGGATGCAAGCAAACTCAACTCTTTGCCCCGAAACCCGTAAAATTCTAGTTTTTCCATTAACAAATTAATGTTAACGCAGTCAAAAGCCTTAGTGAGGTCACAGAGCGTTGCAGTAACTTCTATGCCCTCATCAAGGCCATCAACCACGCCATTTATTACCTTTAACAAAGCTGCAGTGGTGGATTTGTGTTTTTGGAAGCCAAATTGGTGAGGCGAAATAATCTTGTTTTTATCTAGATAAGAGATTAGTTTTCCCTTTAAAATGATTTCTAGAATTTTCCCTATAATTGGAACAATAGCGATTGGTCTAAAGTTGTTCGAGTCATTAATATCGCCTTTCTTATGAATCGGTAGAATTTTGCTTATTTTTAGATTATTTGGCCAGCACCCTTCATTTAGACATTTGTTAAATAAAAGGTTCAGAGGCTCGAGAAGGAAACAAAGCGTTGATTTTAACATAGGTGCACTCATACCATAATAGTCTAAACAAGTTGAATTTTTTAGATGCAGTATAGCTTCTTTTATATCTGGCTCAATGATAGGGGCCATGAAGAACGAATTCACCTGTCTACGACTATTAGACATTAAGACACCTGTAGTTGAAGCAATATCTATTGATCTAATTATATTATCCGCTACAGACGCAAAGTAGGAATTGAAAGATTGTGAACTGATATCCGTTTTTTTAGTAGAATAAGATTTCCTTTTGATTTCATTATTTACTAAGCTCCAAACAGTTTTATTTTTGTTATCAGCTGTAGCTATGCGGATAGAATAGGCATTACGTTTTTCCAGTCTAATAGCAGATTTATAACTTTTACGCGCATTTCGGTAGATAACCCAATCATCGAACGAATTTGTTTCTTTGAATTTATCTTTTAATTTAAAAACTTGTTTACGTTGGTTTCTTAATGTTTTACCAAACCACTCAGTCTTTCTACGACCTAAACGACATTTAGTTAGAGGAAAACTGATGTCCACCACTGAGTTCAGCGTATTTAGGATGTGTGCTGAAACCTCCTCGCAGTGTAAGCTTACAAGGTCCTGTTCAGGCCAAGTAATATCACTTAATTTGTTTGAAAAAATGCTCAGACTTTGTTTGTTAACTAATCTTTTTTCGATGTATGAAGAATCGCAAAACTTAATATTATAGTCAATAAACATATACACACCAGCATGGTCAGCCATATCCGGATCAAATACACCAGCATGAGTAACTTCATCAGATAAATTTGATAGGATATTGTCCAAACAGGAGCTAAGGGTGGGAGTGATTCTGGTGGGGCTGTGAATAAAATGGTTTAATCCGTACATTGTAAGAATATTGCGGATGTCGTGTATATGATCGAAATTTTCATTTAAGTTATAATTTATGTCGCCTATAATCGAAATAAATCTATACCTACCTGACAGATAATGAAGCAAAAGTGTAAGTTTCTCTATAAAAATTAAGGTATCACCAGAGCTAGACGATCTGTAGGTATTTATAAGTACCATATTTTTATTTACAAATTCAACACCACAAAATTCTGCATGTCGAGCTAGGCAGAAGGTGGAGCAGTCAATACTTTTTAAATTTACTTTTTGATTACTAAAGATCGCTACACCTCCATGCCGATTCTCGGTGCGGCAGAAAGATGCAATTAGGTTATAGTTTTTCAAATTAACGATTTGCAAATTTTGAGAGGTAATCCAATGCTCAGAAATGCAAACAATATCAAAAAAGTAATCGTCAAATAGTAGGTTTAGGTCAATAATTTTGTTAGTCAAACTCTGCACATTGATATGAAAAATTGAGAACATGTTTTTTTGAGATAAATAGTTATTTAATAAGTTTACCGACACTACACTGCTATCCTGAAGGCTTTGTGTGCTTTTTTGATGGAAAAAAGCGATTTAGAATGACATCAGTGGGCCAGACATCGGGATTCATTATAGCAACTGATTCACCAGCCGGTAATGAGATTTTAAATGAGGCATACTTTCCAGGAAAACGTGCATTTAGCTTCTCAACTCTGACATTTGGAGCAAAACCAGCCAAGTATCTTTGTAGTTCTTCATGTTTGGTGTTGGTATCAAAATTTGTAGCGTGATAATCAAAAGTTCTATCCATGGAACTATGAATCCTATTTGCCGCCTTCAGAGTACACTCACTCGAGGTTTTCGTTCCAACTAATAAACTGCTAGTTTTTTTGACATGCTGATTATTTGAGTGATCAGCAGGGCGATGAAGTGCTAGTGGTATGGTTTTTGCTGTGTTCTTTAAGGTTTGTGATTTCATTATGTCATTGTTTATGTTAATGATGGAGTTACATTTCCCTTCAGCATCCCTAAAGTGGGCTTGAGCAGCAGCAGAGTAAGTTTTGTTGTTTGAGGTGGGGGAAATTCGTGAATCGCTATTTTGATCGTCTTTGTTAGCAAAATCAGATTTTTCCAGATCTTGATTTAAAGTGCGTAAGGCTTTATTATCAGGCATTAGCTTTTTTAAGAGTTCTATCTGCTCAGTTAATGCCTTTATAGCGATTTCCTGATTTTCTATAATTTTCTGCTTGTCAATTATAATTCTTTCCAGGTAGCCAACCTTCAAGGAGACATCACTAGCCTGCGAAACCGATGAAACTGATGCAGCCGATGAAACTGATGTAGCCGATGAGGGGGTATCTGATAGTAGCAAATTTTTAGAAGCTGTAACGACAGTGGAATTTTTAGTGGCCGTGGCAACAATGGAGTTTTTTGGAGCTGTGACGGCAGAGGAATCCTTACAACAGATGACCCCATCTTTCCTATTTACATCAATTTTTAATATTTCCAGACAACTTTTGTGTGATAGTTTATTGCAACGAATGCATCTAATTCCCGTTTTAACGGTACTATTGCACCTTTTGCAAGAATTGTCATCAGCAACATCACTTCCGCCCATTTCTATACAAATTTTCAAATTGTCAATCAAAGTTTTATGATGTTACAACGGATTTTCAGTAGCATTGAGTGCAGTTTGCCGACACCTTTTCTATCGATAAATTGGTAGTTGGCAAAAAAACTTACAAACAAAGCAATTCTTGATAAATTTTAGCAATCAATTTGGTCAGATTTACGTATTACTTGGATTATTTAATTAGTTTACTCACTTCCAGTAGTATCCCTGTAGGTACAGATCTGCAGGTCACTAATACAGTATAAGCACAAATTTTTAAAATTTAAGAGTATCTGTTTCAGCTGAAATATCTACTTTAAAAGGATAGCTCACAGAGATACATGTGCATAGGAAGGCACCAACTGCACTAATGAGGCACCAACTGCACTAATAATAATAATAATAATAATAATAATAATAATAATAATAATAATAATAATAATAATAATAATAATAATAATAATAATAATAATAATAATAATAATAATAATAATAATAATAATAATAATAATAATAATAATAATAATAATAATAATAATAATAATAATAATAATAATAATAATAATAATAATAATAATAATAATAATAATAATAATAATAATAATAATAATAATAATAATAATAATAATAATAATAATAATAATAATAATAATAATAATAATAATAATAATAATAATAATAATAATAATAATAATAATAATAATAATAATAATAATAATAATAATAATAATAATAATAATAATAATAATAATAATAATAATAATAATAATAATAATAATAATAATAATAATAATAATAATAATAATAATAATAATAATAATAATAATAATAATAATAATAATAATAATAATAATAATAATAATAATAATAATAATAATAATAATAATAATAATAATAATAATAATAATAATAATAATAATAATAATAATAATAATAATAATAATAATAATAATAATAATAATAATAATAATAATAATAATAATAATAATAATAATAATAATAATAATAATAATAATAATAATAATAATAGTAGTAGTAGTAGTAGTAGTAGTAGTAGTAGTAGTAGTAGTAGTAGTAGTAGTAGTAGTAGTAGTAGTAGTAGTAGTAGTAGTAGTAGTAGTAGTAGTAGTAGTAGTAGTAGTAGTAGTAGTTTATTGTCATTTTTTATACAATATAAGTACATGGTGACATAAGTATTACAAAGAAACGCAGGTTTAAAAATATTCTACATTATAAAATCAGCAAGAAATATAAAACATACAAAGTAAAATAGGATTACAATAAAATACACAATAGAAAGAAAAAATAAAAATATATAAACATTATAATATCAATTACAGTAGTTACTGAACTCAGATATGGTATAAAAACATTGATTCAATAAGAATTCTTTAGAAAATTTCCTGAATCTTACAACTGTCATATTAGACAAATTTACTTGAAAGTGAAACTTTAAAAATTTGTTGTATAGATTCAAGTCAAGCCTATTATTTTTAGTAATGTTAATGCGTGACAGTAAAGGTACAAGATTCTCAGCATTACGTGTGTTATGCTTATGAATGTCCAGATGAGCAACATGCGCATTACGTGATTTATGGATTTCAACTAGATTTTCTAGGACATACACACATGGTAATGGGAGAATTTTATACTTTTTAAAAAGCGGCCGACATGGCGCATCAGGCTCCGCTCCATCCAATGCACGGACAGCATCTTTTTGCAAGTAAAAAACTTTATAAGCCCTTGAGGCTCTACCCCAGATCAAAATGCCATATAGAAGATGGCTGTGAACTATAGAGAAGTAAACTGATTTCAAAACGAATGAATCGAGTAATGGTTTTAATTGCCTTAATGCGAATATCTGCGAAGAGATTTTAGCACAGACACTGTCTATTTGTGGAGACCAATTTAAAGCAGTGTCTAGGGACATACCTAGTAATGTCACTGTTTCTGATTTGGCGGTTTTATTTGAACTGAATGTGATAGTTTGCGTCTTAGATTCATTTAATTTTAATTCGTTAGTTGAGAACCAGTTTTTAACTACTGCCAGATCATCATTTGTAGAATTTTTATACTTTTTAGATAATATTGTAGTATCATCAGCAAATATAACAGGGAGATCGTTATTAATGACACTGGGTAAGTCATTGATATAGATCAAGAACAATACCGGGCCCAGTACGGATCCTTGCGGAACTCCTCTTGTGACCGGTACAAGTTCAGATTCTACACCATTGTAACTGACATACTGCTTTCTATTTCTCAAATAGGATGCAAGCAAACTCAACTCTTTGCCCCGAAACCCGTAAAATTCTAGTTTTTCCATTAACAAATTAATGTTAACGCAGTCAAAAGCCTTAGTGAGGTCACAGAGCGTTGCAGTAACTTCTATGCCCTCATCAAGGCCATCAACCACGCCATTTATTACCTTTAACAAAGCTGCAGTGGTGGATTTGTGTTTTTGGAAGCCAAATTGGTGAGGCGAAATAATCTTGTTTTTATCTAGGTAAGAGATTAGTTTTCCTTTTAAAATGATTTCTAGAATTTTCCCTATAATTGGAACAATAGCGATTGGTCTAAAGTTGTTCGAGTCATTAATATCGCCTTTCTTGTGAATCGGTAGAATTTTGCTTATTTTTAGATTATTTGGCCAGCACCCCTCATTTAAACATTTGTTAAATAAAAGGTTCAGAGGCTCGAGAAGGAAACAAAGCGTTGATTTTAACATAGGTGCACTCATACCATAATAGTCTAAACAAGTTGAATTTTTTAGATGAAGTATAGCTTCTTTTATATCTGGCTCAATGATAGGGGCCATGAAGAACGAATTCACCTGTCTACGACTATTAGACATTAAGACACCTGTAGTTGAAGCAATATCTATTGATCTAATTATATTATCCGCTACAGACGCAAAGTAGGAATTGAAAGATTGTGAACTGATATCCGTTTTTTTAGTAGAATAAGATTTCCTTTTGATTTCATTATTTACTAAGCTCCAAACAGTTTTATTTTTGTTATCAGCTGTAGCTATGCGGATAGAATAGGCATTACGTTTTTCCAGTCTAATAGCAGATTTATAACTTTTACGCGCATTTCGGTAGATAACCCAATCATCGAACGAATTTGTTTCTTTGAATTTATCTTTTAATTTAAAAACTTGTTTACGTTGGTTTCTTAATGTTTTACCAAACCACTCAGTCTTTCTACGACCTAAACGACATTTAGTTAGAGGAAAACTGATGTCCACCACTGAGTTCAGCGTATTTAGGATGTGTGCTGAAACCTCCTCGCAGTGTAAGCTTACAAGGTCCTGTTCAGGCCAAGTAATATCACTTAATTTGTTTGAAAAAATGCTCAGACTTTGTTTGTTAACTAATCTTTTTTCGATGTATGAAGAATCGCAAAACTTAATATTATAGTCAATAAACATATACACACCAGCATGGTCAGCAATATCCGGATCAAATACACCAGCATGAGTAACTTCATCAGATAAATTTGATAGGATATTGTCCAAACAGGAGCTAAGGGTGGGAGTGATTCTGGTGGGGCTGTGAATAAAATGCTTTAATCCGTACATTGTAATAATATTAATAATAATAATAATAATAATAATAATAATAATAATAATAATAATAATAATAATAATAATAATAATAATAATAATAATAATAATAATAATAATAATAATAATAATAATAATAATAATAATAATAATAATAATAATAATAATAATAATAATAATAATAATAATAATAATAATAATAATAATAATAATAATAATAATAATAATAATAATAATAATAATAATAATAATAATAATAATAATAATAATAATAATAATAATAATAATAATAATAATAATAATAATAATAATAATAATAATAATAATAATAATAATAATAATAATAATAATAATAATAATAATAATAATAATAATAATAATAATAATAATAATAATAATAATAATAATAATAATAATAATAATAATAATAATAATAATAATAATAATAATAATAATAATAATAATAATAATAGCAAACCTTACAAAGAAATATAAACAAAATAAACGACTTCGCTAAACAACAAGGTTTCGTCCTATCAAAATCAAAAACTCACTGTGTTCACTTTTGCAGACTAAGATTACCCCACAAAGAACCAGAGCTTAAACTTGCAGATCATGCAATAGAAATAAAGACCTCAACGAAAGTATTGGGTGTCATAATGGATAATAAACTTCATTGGAAAAAACATATACAAGACATAATCACAAAATGCAAAAAATACGTAAACATAATGAAATCAGTCGCAAGCATCAAATGGGGATGTGACAGCAATAGTTTGCTAATGTTCTACAAATCCTTCATTCAACCTAGAATAGACTATGGAAGCCTGATTTATTCTTCAGCTCGAACATCAACTCTTAAACCACTAGATTCAATTCAACGATCTGCGTTACTTGTAGCACTAGGAGCATATAGAACTAGTCCATATATGTCTCTATGCTGCGAAGCGTCTATTCCACCAATAGAATATAGAAGAGAACAACTCCTAGCTAATTATTGCACTAAGATACTATCACAGCCTAATCACCCAATATATAAAATCTTTACTTCTTCGAATGATGATATTTTTTACGAGCGAACTTCCATCACTAGACCAGCCAGAATACGATTTAAAGAACTACTGGAAATATTAAATGAAACTTACCCAAATATATATAGCTGCCAAGAATATGAAATCTCACCATGGGTTCTTAATAGTCCGGTTATTCACTATGAGTGCCTAAAATATAAAAAAAATGAAACACATCCTGATCGAATAAAACAGGAATTTCAACTAATTCTAAATACTTACCCGCATTGTAAAACAATCTTCACAGATGGCTCCAAGAGCACTGATCACGCCAGCAGCGCATTTAACTGCGAAGAGATTATCTCATCCTGGTCATTACCAACAACTGTAACGGTTTTCACTACAGAGCTATATGCAATCTGGCAAGCGCTAAAATTTATAGATATGAGTTTTAACAACTTAAATAACATCATCTGTTCAGACTCACTCAGTTCCCTCCAAGCTCTTAGCAATAATTTCAGCCAAGACCCTCTCATAAAAAATATTCTTGCTTCCTTACATTATCTCGAATCAGTAGGAAAAAGTGTTATTTTTATATGGATTCCAAGTCATATTGGAATAATAGGTAATGAAAAAGCCGACCAAGCAGCAAAAGAAGCTCTTAATAGAAACCCTGAAAATATTCCAGTACGAGCAGACGACTTTAAGAACTATTTAAAAAGAAAAATTCTGAACAAATGGCAACAGAAATGGATCCAACACGAATCAAAACTTAGCAGGGTTAAACGATTTACAGATCCATGGCACCCCCCGTTAAATCTTACAAGAAGAGAGCAAGTCATTTTAACTAGAATCCGTATAGGGCATACTCGTCTCACGTCATCATACATTTTACTTCGGGAAAACCAACCACAATGTGAAATATGCAGATGTCCTCTCACTATAGATCATGTATTATTAGAATGTCCAACACACAATTACTTACGACGTCAAATGTTAATTCCAAATAACATCCGCCTTTGTCTGACAAATACATTATTAATTAAAAAATGTCTAACATTCCTAAATAATGTTGGTATACTATCAGAGATCTAAAAAGCTGAATTTTTTTTTAAAACTAAAAAGTCTGAAGGCCAATGACCTTGCAGTCGACGCCTTATACAAAAAAAAAAAAAAAAAAAAAAAAAAAAAAAAAAAAAAAAAAAAAAAAAAAATAATAATAATAATAATAATAATAATAATAATAATAATAATAATAATAATAATAATATAAGCTTTATTCAGAACATTGGTAGTACAAATTAATTATAAACATATATTTTATATTGGGATAAAGCTGAATGCTGACAAGTGTTAAAAAAATAAACAAAATTGAGCTTTGTGCCCATTGAGACTTTTATTCAGGATGCGGAAACGAACAACATATCCAAATTTGAGCCAATTTGACCGGGAGCCAATTCCCATAAGGTTTGTGCGGGATTCTTTATATACATACAGAAAGCTAAGAAAAAAATATTAATATTATTCAGATCAGATAAATAAATAATGTACTGATGATGGTGAACACACTAAATGTATGGTAACGAGTGAAAAGAGTAAGTCAGTGTGTAAAATTTAATCATTTATTAACAATTCGGTGGAGCGCTTTTAGCTTACACAGCCATCATCAAAGCCTAAGACGGATAAAGTCAATAAATAGGAGTAAAATCCATAGTTATACGAAAAAACCAATTCTTGATTTCGATATTGATTTTAAAGCTTAGATTATTATACACACAGCATGGCCGGTGACAAGAGTGTACTGATTATTAATCAGTACTATATTTTATCCTATTGTTTCATATTTTACTTTGTTTTTCCATGTTTTACTTTATTTTTCAATGTGTATCCTATTTTATTCACTTTCCTCATTTTCCCCTATTTTTTCATTATAAAATTTCAATTATTTTGTTGTCGTATTTAATGTTCATACAATCTATCCAATCTACGAATCTACCGACCGTGCAAAAATGACCGTAGTAATCAAAGTAACTATTCACATTTGAAATTATTAATCGTTACTTAAGAACGAATAGTTACGTTTTCAACATCTCTATTTTCCGTTACGTTACAATATCTGATTATTAAATCCTACCGCAAGCCACGTTAAGAAACATAGTTCAAACAATTGTCGCCTCGGTTAGGCATCAAATTTTTCTGCATTATATTCTTCCTTTTAGTTAGCGTCATATCCTTTACTATTGAAACGATACTTTATTTTGTTGATAATAAATAATTAATGTGAATAAATCTTTATATTATGGGTTCGTTCCACGAATAGAACTTGAAATATATCAGAAGTAGAATATAAAATAAAAAAAAATGTTTTTGGCGCCAGTCAAATTGATTTTTTTATGTAATTAAAAACAATTGCCAAAAAAACTATGATGTATTTTAAAACCCGTCCTTTCTTTTTTTTCGGGTTAAGGAAATTAAACGAAAATTAAAGATTATATTTGTTTATTTCATAAAAATAGGGATCCAGAGATTTTTTTTTTACTTTCTTTTTTACTTTCTCTTTAAAAAAAACTTAGCTTTTCTTGAGGTTTTTTTCTTGTCTTCCTTCTCCAAAGGAAACTTGGTCCAAAGAACAAACTGAAGAAACTGTAGTCCAAAGAAAAAAAACTTGGTACCAAGGAAAAACGAAGTCCAGAGGAAAAAAATATATAATTCCCAGGAAAAAACTTCTTGGCCCAGGAAAAAACTTCTTGGCCCGGGAAAAAACTTCTTGGTCCAGAAAAAAACCCCTATAGGATGAGAGGGAGAAAAAAAGAAATCTTCAGTAAGCGACACAAACGATATAAAGTCAGTTATTTTGACTGAGTAGGCAAAGAGAAGAACATTATTAGCATGGGAAAGACATTTTATAGGAAAACCAAGAGAAGAGAGGGACACGATTCGAGGAATTAAGAAGGGGATATCAAGCGAGTATGAAACTAAAATATATTGAGTACAGGAATAATGAAAATACAGCGTGGCATCAAGGAACAGAATGTTTGAAATAATATTAGAATAATTCGTTTCTAATTTAATATGAGAGTAACAATCACTCAACATTTCTTATAATTTATAAAAATAGTTTCATGTACAGGGTACTAAATAATTAATTGCAATAAATCTTTCTAAAAACAAGAAAAAAATTGGTGTGGCCAGCACATTACCTCTCGCCATTTTTGAATCAAAAATTTACACGTTAATATCAAAATCGTATTCTAGGGACACTAAAACATGTTTATTCATTGAAAACTCACTACCAAATTTTTAGCATGATTACTATACCTCTTTTATCTGAAGCGCGAGAGGTATAAATACTCCACATAACCAGCGGGAAATTGGTATATTGGCCACAATTCCTTTTTTGATAATAAGGGTTAAAATAATCCAAATAATGTTAAATTAAAATGACAAAATATTAAACATTTTTTTACGATATACACTTTCCTTTCGATAAAATTTTGTTGTATATAGAAAGTATTAAAAATGATAAACATGGAATGTTGTACTCACTAAAGATTTTTATCCGAATAGCATTCCAACAAAATTTCCTGTTGGCATGCTTAGTTCCATTGTTCATAAATAATCATGGCAATTAGAATAATTTAAAGAACCATGCGGTTATTTCCTCCTTCCACTCCAACTTTTTGTTTTGTGACACTATCAAATTAACCTCTAATGTATAAAAAAAAATATGTCACGGATTTTCCATTTAGGTAATATAAACACGGTTCACTAATGATTTGTTTATATACGTGAGTATTTTTGTCATTATTTTATGATGAATCATTTAATCAATATCAACTCGAAGATAGTTTAGTAATCATAATCAATTATTTATAATTTATACTATTTATTACTACATCAAATATTAAACGTAAATTATTGTAATTATTTGATTGGAAAATTGGTTAGGATTAATACGCACAATATTTAATGGATTATTTAGATGTGACATTTTTTTTCTAAAGTGTTAATAAATTCTTTATTCTTTATTTTATTATGCTGAAATAATGAATGGAATAATAAAAGTGTAACCGATCGCCCATAGGCCTATACTCTTGGTGTTAGACCCATCCTGATTTGAAACCTACACGTTCTGTTTAGTAATTAAAGTAGTAATAATTATACCATTGAAAAACCCTTAAAAATCTGAAAAGAAACATTTATTCGTTAAGAAAAATTATTCTTGCGCTCCCGGGCGTCTTACTGATGATTGATGGCGTTAATTAGCATAAAAAGAATAGAAAACCGGGAAAATCTGACCACCATCATATTTAATATATTATTCAAGGCAATTGGATTAGAAAGGCATATAGTGTCGATAACAAAGCATCATCCGGCCTATGGGTACACAAACGTTCCAATATTAGAAGAATACATAGATTGAGAAGGCGAAGTGATGGGAACTTCTTACAATAAGGAGAAAAAAACTAATGAACAGTGGCGTGACAGGATTCATAATGTACGAGTGGGGAAGGACTTTAAATTCAAATAATATCTCTGAATCGGTCTGATAAAAAAATGTGGTTCTCTTTAAAGTATAATTGTTCATTCAGCCAATTGAAATTAGTATTATTGATTTCTAATATCTCCAGAAGCTCAGTCTGTTGCCTTTTTGACAGTTTCAAGTCTGGGACGGAGAAGGAATAGTGAGAGGAAAGGATGTTGTTAGAAAAAGAGGAAGGACTATTGGTAATGTCTGTGTCTTTCTATTTATCAATGGTTCTAATATATTCTTTGACTCTATTTGAAACTCTTATACCTAACTGGTCGATGTAGATAGATTTACAATGAGCACAGTGGGCGGCTAAAAAAAGGAATTCTGTCCTTCGAGTTAACTAGAAAGGATTGAAGATTATTGTTAGTTTTGAAAGCGATGTTAATGTTAGGTTTTTAAAAAATTTTCAGATTTTATATGAAATATTGCATACTTAAATAGTATAAAGAACCTAAAAAAGTTTTGTACTGTTTGAGACAAACCATTAAGAAGTGGGGCGTTAAGTCGAAATTTGGAGAAGTATCTAGTATATAACTTATTAATTTACTCTATGGGATAATTTAAACATTAATTGATCTAATAGATTATTGTATGAACGTAGTCAATAAATAAAATACACAGACTAGTACATTGTTGGCCGTGGCGTTAAGTCGAGGCCAACAGGCATTGGTGCTTTTACTATGAGGTACACATACTATTTTTACCTCTCGCCCTTCAGATAAGAGAGGTATAGGAATCATGCTAAAAATTGGGTAGTGAGTTTTCAATTGATAAACACGTTTTGGGGTCCCTAGAATACGATTATACGATTTTAATATTTTCGCGATGATGTCTGTGTGTGTGTGTGTTAGTGTGTGTGTGTGTGTGTTAGTGTGTGTGTTTGGATGGATGTTGTAGTAACGATAACTCAAAAACTACTGAATAAAAAAATTTGAAATTTTGCATACAGGATTCTGATACCCTAGATTAGATCTGATTAGATTTTGGTGCCAATCGCACAACCGGAAGTGGCAGTTGCTATGGGTGATTACGCCATTATTATACAAAACGGCAATAAAGTTTTACACATATATTTTGTATACCCTATAGTTTATTTTCATCCCATTAAAATTTTCTAAACTTTTGCCATTGTTGCCAGATTTACAAAAAAATAATTTTTTTCATACTTTTTTGTGTCAACCTGTAAATTTTTGATTCAAAAACGGCGAGAGGTCATGTGCTGGCCACATCAGATTTTTTCTGAAATCATAATGAACATTAGTATAATATATACAAAATCATAACCTTTGAACAGAAAACTGTCATCAAATCAGACCACCACATCAATAAATGTTCATAATGAGAATTGGTTGCTTGCGTGTATTAATTTTTTGTTTAAAATCTACATAAAAAATCTGATGTAGCCGATTATCTCACACGACTTGAGCATGTTCAGTGGTTTCTGCAACAACAACAAGTAGACAATACATTTATTAGTAATGTTATTTTCACGGACGAATCCGGTTTCACCAGAGATGGATTCATTTGCACTTATGAGATGATGAGAATCCACATGGCATTATCCAAACAAAGAACCAACATAGATTTATAGTAAATGTTTGGGCAGGAATATTTAGAAATCATTTGATATGGCCATACTTTATTGACGGTACTCTGACTGGCCAGAAATATTTGATTTTTTGCAAAATGAGTTTTGGAAACTGTTTGATGATGGTGCCCCTCCTCATTTAAATTTAGTTGTACGGCAATATTTAAATACTAAGTTTCCTAATAGATGCCACCGCGATCACCAGACGTCAATCCTATAGATTCCTTTTTGTGGGGTTATCTTAATGATTTATTGGATGCAACACCTGTGCAAACAAGACAAGAAGTAATATACAGAATTGTTTTTCACTGCAGTGACATTCGCAATAATCCGGGATTGCTTTTTCAGGTGCAAATAAACAACATTCCAAGACTTAGAAAGTGCGTGGACTTGGGGGGAGCTCATATGGAACACTTATTATAATAATTTTACTCGTTTGCTGATTAGAATAGTATATTATTCAACAAGCATATAATGACGGCTATTATTCACAAGGTGTAGTTTACGACACGAGCCGCAGGCGAGTTTCGTAAATCACCCATGTGAATAATAGCCATTATGTGCGAGTAGAATACTGTACTTTGTCCGCGACTGTTAGGAATTTATTAACAAACTTTTATTCATTCAAACATTGATGGAACATTACTTTTAATATTTATAACATAACTAGATAGAATATTTATATTATATAACTACAATTTAACATCAATTATTTATGTTAATAGTTACATTTGAAAAATTTGTTAAGTTAATTGCAGGAATAGGATTAACGTCAACATTAATATTCTGATTATTTGTTGAAATTTTTGATTGCTGGCATAAGAATTAGAATCATTTACTTGTATGGAGTTTGATATTTACTTTTGGCGGTGCCGGTGTTAAGCACATTTCATTTTCACTGTCTCAGTCCATTATTTTATTACAATTTAGTAAAAATTTTAATAAAATATTCTGCGGTCAAAAGTTTGACATTTCAATTTAAATTATTAATTTGACATTCAGATGACAGTCGCGGCTTACTAATAAAATGGATAAAATTTATAATCGTTGTATCACAATGGTAGAAGATCAGTGACAAAAAGTAGTGAATAATGATTATTCACTGCTATTAGTGCATAATACATACCATTTTAAGTTAGGAAATTCTTCAAAAATGGCTTCATTATAGAACAGTCATGGACAAATTAGTTTTACGTTTATAACTTGTATTTTTTTACGTTTTTTACGTTGTTTGCATATAGTCAAAGTAAGATGTCTAAAACCCTGGTGTTTCCACTTATATCTGTAAAAGTTTGGGTCAAACTGGGAGATCTCTACCTACTTGATGTCGACTGATGAACGCAACAGTGGTACTCCCAAAAAGTTCGAAACAAAATCGAATCCGTAGATACACCAGGGTTTTTAGATATCTAAAGTCAAAGCCAAACAAAGTTTCGCGCACATAATTGCCGATTGATGGCGTTTTAAATTTACAGTTTTGTCAAGTTAAACAGGAAATATTTAATTTCCCAGAAAATAATATTTCTTATTCAACCACAAATCAATACAAATGACTGAATTGCTGTTTGCATAAGTAACGACATTTTTGATTGTTCTCAAATTTTTTTGATAAGTAAATGAAAAAATAGATAAATAAACAAGTAAATACTTAAATGATTTATTAAACCGTAGCCATTTCAAAATATTCACTAAAAAGCGTTAAAACCTGATTCATTTTCTGAATCTGATTCATCATTAGTATCTTTGACATCATTTTCAAAATTTATTATCAAAGATATTTCCATGAGTCCACGTCGTGGATTATCCTTTAACCATTTAAACCCAAGTTCATTGTGCTATCTTCTTAAAGAAGTGGTACTGCCATTAAATAATTCCCTATCTTTTAGTTGGGACCAGAGGGATTGAATCGTTATGTGTTGTTCTAAAACCATACAGCAAAAAAGATTTCTATTATATTAATGTCTACCAATTTAATTTTATAAAAGGCAATTGTACAATGTAGATTAGCCGTTGTTACTTACTTCTTTCGTACATATTATAAATAGTATCACGAATACCACTTATATTTAATGTTGCTGTATTTGTAACTCGTTTAGATTAGCAACAATCCTTTATAAGTGACTTTAATTTTTCATTGTTTTTTTCTATTTGAGATATTTTGCTTACTATTCTTAAACTGACGTTTAGAGCAGCAGCTACACGTTGCAATAATATTATTAAATTACTTAAGAGCACAACTATTTTATATTTATTATCCAAATGTTATCTTTTGAACAGGAGTAATTAACATCACTAACAGGATTTAAGGGTCAGAGAGCCATTATTTTCCCTTTTTAATAATGCCACGAGTTCTTTGCATCGACTATCCACTTGCTTGGGCATTTTGGCAACCGAAGAATGAAAATACAGATCTGACTATTAAAAATTGTTGACAAAAATCGATTAAATATGCATGTCATAATGTCACGTGTAACCTCAAAATCTCGATGAATAAAAGATGGCAACACAGCACCACTTTTGGCAGGGACTATGTTTCCGTCGTTACTTTCTAACCTGTTGATTAAAATCTTTTCACAAAATTTTACATCGAGGGGCGTCTAAACCCAACAAAAACAGGCTTGTGCACAGACATTATTTAATTTCAAGAATCTTATATTATTTGAATTACTTTTAGAGTTGTTTTTTGTATAAATTGTATTATACAATATGCGACAGAAAAGTAGTACAGTATTAATGTTGTTACGTTATACTATCGCTAAATTGTTTAGTTATACTTCATTAGGCGAATCTTGGGCATTGTATTATTAAATTAGTTTTACTTCGCTATCCTTAAAAAAACTGGCTAATTCGCAAATTGGTATGTAGTGCAATAATAAAATGCAAATATCAGCCAACCAGCTATTTTTATCGAATTCCAACAAGAGTAACTTTTCGTTTGCTTAAGGTATGAGGAAGCCAAAACGAGGGCCCGTGTTAAAAAAGTTTATATGAAGTACTAACATTATTTTAGCTCCAGCTATATCCTCCCGACTTTTTTCCCATTAGTACCAGGACACCCTGTATACAACAGTAAAAGAATACTAACAAAAGTTTGGTTTTATATACATATAGAACATTAATATATGATTGTTCTTTAAAACTACAACAAAACGATATTGATAATTTGTCACTGTAGATTTGGACAATGCCAATCCGTATCCAAATCTAAACTAATGACTATGAATTTATTCACTAATTGTGAACCGGGTTGTGAAGAACGAAGTAAGGAAATTTGTTACTCTTGATTGATCGTTGTATCTTCCACTCATTGTATTATCTATCTACGCTAATGTGGATTTAGTTTTAATTAAGTTACATTTTTATTTTTATTTTAATTAATAAAAATTATGTACTAAACATCTGGGCAAGCTATTCTAGCATGTACCACACAAACTCCTGTTTTGGAATCTGTAGGTCTGTCTGCAGTTTAATTTTTTATTTATAATAATGAATAGATATGCTTATTAGTTGTGGTCCCATTTCACTATCTATTGGACTCCATGCGTTAGTCTACTAAAAGCTGGTACTGTATTGGGACCAGTTCCCCAATTCTGAAAACAGTGTCAATCACTTTTTGTGAGGCAACGTTTTCGATAAGATTGTACAGATCTATGAAAATTTCGAGAAAGGGACTTCAGAAAGTCGATTCGAGTATTACAAATCTTTCGAAAAGTTATCTGTAGCGGCAGTAGTAAGTAAGTAAGTAACTTTATTTATCAAAAGATAATAATATACAAATATAAATATAATAGCATATAAATAATTAAACAATAATACCTATAATAAATATAAATATAAAACTTCATAGTAAATTCAAAATGTAGTAAAATTAAATTAGTTTTCAAAATTATAGTACATAACAACATACTGTAACAACATAACAATAATACATAACAATATACATAACAAGAGCGCAAGTTCTTAAGCTAAATAAAAGAGAAATTATTTAAATTTTTTTAAAATTTTATCTAGTTAGTGAATAATTATTTTTAACATAATAAATGAGTTCATTCTTAAAATGACTGGTACTGGTACTACTTTTAATATTCTCAGGCAGAAGATTGCATTGAACAATTCCCTTATAAAACAGACTTCTCATGGAAATACTTTTATAAGTTGTCCGTATATAAAATGTTATTAAGTTTGCTGCTCTTGTATTCCTCTGGTGTACATTTGTGATCGGGATAATTTGACAGTTAAGATATTCAGGCAACAAATTATTTACCATTTTATATATATAAATCATTGTTCGTACATACAGCAGTTTTTCAACATTTAACCAATTGAGAATTTCCAACATTAACTGAATACTTGTATATCTACTACAGCAGTAGGTATACAACACGGGAACCAGGGCACGTTTCGAACTGGCACACTTTGGTGTGACATGAACACTCTGTATACGAGCCGACGTGGGTGGCAGTGACGTAACCTATGATTTTACTTTCGCGCTACTTGTATGAATATTCAGGGAGGTGTCCTATATACAGTTGTCAGTGTGCTGTAACCTAACCTAAGCCATAATTTCACCCATTTTATTTTTTGAATGACCCTGTATGGTATTTATTTATAATAATTGGTATTCATTTATTCATTTATTCATGATCCTAATTAATAACCTATTGTATGTAAATCAACAATGAGTGAATTAGTATTCATGCACTATTTATGGTAATTAGAATGTTGGAATGTAATTGGTTTCTAATGACTTATTTATGTAAATAATAGTAATAATGATGAATTGATTTATGCACATTCTTAACATATGCAATAAATCACGACGAAGAATTTGATCGCTGGAATTGGTTATTTATGTAAATAATAATAATGATGCATTTATTTAGTGGAATTGTTTATTGAATATGTGGTTTATGTGGTATTTATGCTAATTACAATGTTGGTTGGAATTTATTTACTGTAATTAGTTGCTAATGTCTTATTTATGTAAATAATAGGAATAATGATGAATTTATAATGTGGTATTTATGCTAAGTACAATGTCGATTACGTATTCGGCATAATTAAATCTGTTTAATTTCAGGTATAAAAGGAGCAGTCTAATAATGCAATCCTTTAGTTACAATTCATGAAAAATTGTAAAATAAGCCACAAAGTGTTATTTTTGTATTTATCAAATAATTTGATCAAAATAGTTGTTTTTTGTTTAAGTTCATTGGTGCCTGTATAAATCAAGGTAAATATTTAGTTCTAAAATATGAAGAAAGAAATTGTTTTCTTCATTTTAATTATAGATGGATCTTTCAGCTATAAATAAAGAGGCTCAACTTGTTGGAAAACCTGTGGCAAAACTGGCTGATCTAGAACCAAATCATCCATTTCAGATATTTTCAGCAAGGACTGTCAACACCAAATACGGGCCTAGTATTTTGGTGGAACTGGAGACACAAGTAGTGTTTCTTCCCAAACGCATGACAGAAGTGTTAAAGGGCCAAGAAAATCAATTTAAATCCAGAGAATATTGTTTGGTATACGAGGGAAACCTAGACGTAGGCAAGCCTCAACCAGCCCTCAAGTTCAAAATTATCCGGAAAGGGGAATAATGGAAAATACCAAGTATTGTATTGCATGCGAAAAATATTTCTGTT
The DNA here is from genome assembly GCA_963243735.1 of Neocrepidodera transversa. Lineage (NCBI taxonomy): Eukaryota > Metazoa > Arthropoda > Insecta > Coleoptera > Chrysomelidae > Neocrepidodera > Neocrepidodera transversa. The sequence continues at coordinate 35,741,166 of OY725337.1, read as the reverse complement.
TTTGTGAAAGGTCTGTAAATTTACATTTTAAAGAATCATACACTAAATTACCTGATAATAGCCTCTATAATAAAATAACCGAAACTAATCTAAATTGTTCTGAAATTTTAATTGAAAGTCCGTTAAATTCACCTGTACATAAAAAAGTTTGTAAAGAAAAATCTAATTCAAATTTAGATAAGAAATGAATTCTGATGAAATTAGTGCCCTTTCTGATGAAATAATTAGTAAATTTAAAAAAGTAGAAAATGTTCTTAAAGAAAACTTTACCATTAGAGAGGGAGAGATTTGGTTAAGGCATTTAAAACGTAATGTTAGATTGTGTAATAGGGCTATTCGAGAAACAGATATTTCAATTGGAGCTTTAAGAAAATTACAAACAAATTTAGGACATTTAAGAATTTTTCAAACACGTATTCAAAACTTTAGTCAAACTCATTCGGGAAGGGGTTTAGATAATTTTAAAAATAAACTATCTAATCGAGTAAAATGGCAAGATTTGATTTCTACATTTAAGGGTAGGGTTAGAACAGGTGTTATTATAAATTTGAAGCACAAAGATTTAAATCAATTCTTAATTGATTCTCTAGAAATGTTTAGTAATCGAATTAAAAGAATGCTTAGATCTTTGAATATGTTAAAAGTTAACTGTTGCTTTTGTGGGGAATTTATAAAACAAGGTGTAGATAAAGAAAAACTAGAATTTAAATATTTTAATACCAAAAACGCAATAATAGATGTAGGAACGGATATTGCTGACTGGTTTCATATTAATGTGATAGATTCAATTAATAATAAGCTATCAGAATTTAATGAAAAGGATAGCGGATGGGCCTTAAGTAAAATTATTTCATTAGAAGTTAATATAAATAAATTTGAAATTGGTAATGGTGCATCATCTTTTATTACATTACCTAAGCAAATAGAAAATAAGGGTGCATGTATCAACGTGCATAATAAAGATTCAGCCTGCTTTTATTGGGCAATTGTAAGCGCTCTTTATCCGGCTAATGGAAAATCTAACAGACCTTCTTCATATCCACATTATAGTCAAGTTCTTAAAACTGTTGGTCTTGAATTTCCAATGACAATTAATAATATTTCAAAATTTGAAAAGTTAAATAATATTTCTGTAAATGTATATGTATTGGAATTAAATCATAGTGGTACATTTTACACAGTATTACCTAGCAGACTAACCAATACAAAATTAGATAATCATGTTAATTTACTCTTAATTCAAAATATTTATTTTCCTAAAATTAATGACTATGAATCTCTACCTATTAATAATAATACAAATATAGATATTAAATATCACTATTGTTGGATTAAAAACCTATCTAGATTAATAGGTTCTCAACTGAATAAAGATCGTTGTAAAAAGTATATTTGTGATAGGTGTATAAATTATTTTAGTAGTGAGGAAAAATTAAAAGAACATTCAGTGTATTGTTCAAACAGAAATAAATGTAAAATTTCTTTTCCTAAAAATATGATAGTGAAATTTAAGGACTATATTTATAAACAAAAAGTCCCCTTCGTAATATATGCTGATTTTGAATCAATTTTGCTACCCTTTAACGATGAACCAAATTTAAAAATAAACACACGAAAATATCAACAACATAAGGCTTACAGTGCAGGGTATTATATGAAATGTGGTTATGATGATAATCTTTCATATTATAAAAGTTATGAGGGAGTTGACTGCATGGATTGGTTTGCGAACCAAATGTCGGACATAGCCAAAGATATTGAAGCTAGAATAAAAAATATTGTCCCAGTTATTGAAAATCAAATCAATACAAATGCTATAAATTGTCATATTTGTGAGCGAAATTTTTTCGCAAATGACGTCATCGTTCGTGACCATGATCATTTTACTGGTGATTTTAGAGGTTTAGCACATCAGGCCTGCAATTTAAATTTTAAGAAAAAGTTTGTTATTCCGGTAGTGTTTCATAATCTCTCCGGTTATGATAGTCACTTTATTATTAAAGATCTAGCTCGAAGAGGTAGGATAAGTTTGCTACCACTAAACAAAGAAAAATATATTTCCTTTACACAGCATGATTCAAACACGAACATTAAATTCAGATTTATTGATTCATTAAGATTCATGGGGGCATCCTTAGACGAACTAGCATCCTCTTTAGATATTAGGGATCTACATAATTTAAGACATGAATTTGGACGATTAGAATCAGAAAAATTTAATTTACTTACTCGTAAAGGAGTATTTTGTTATGATTATGTTGATGATCTAGAAAAATTAAAAGATACTGAGTTACCTAGTATTGATAAATTTTATAGCAAATTAATGGATGCCCATATTACTAAGAAGCAATATGAGCATGCAAAAAACGTATGGCATGCATTTAGCATTCAAAATCTATCTCAATATAGTCAGCTTTATTTAAAGACTGATGTTTTGTTGCTAGCAGACGTATTTGAGACATTTAGAGTTCTTTCTATGGAAACATACGGCTTAGATCCAGCATGGTATTATACCATGCCAGGTTATACCTGGAGTTGTATGTTAAAATATACAAAAGTGGAGTTGGAATTATTAGACAGTATAGATAAAATAATGTTTATCGAAGATGCTTTGAGGGGTGGAATTAGTCAGTGCTGCAACAGATTTGCTGAAGCAAATAACAAATATCTACCAAGTTATGATCCTGAAAAACCCTCTAAATATTTGCTCTATTTAGATGCAACTAATCTCTATGGATGGGCCATGTCTGAATTTCTTCCATATGGTGGTTTCGAGTGGGTTGACACTAATATTGATGTAACATCAATACCAGACGATTCTCCAGAGGGATACATATTAAAGGTAGACCTTGATTACCCTGAAAATATACATGATCGTCATAAGGATCTGCCTTTTTGTGCCGAGCATAGAAAACCTCCAAATTCAAAATTATCTAAGTTAATGACCACCCTATATGATAAAAAAGAATATGTTATCCATTATCGAAATTTGAAACAGGCAATAGCAAATGGGTTAGTTTTAACTAAAATCCATAAGGTGTTGAAATTTAAGCAATCCTCATGGATGAAGCCCTATATTGATCTAAATACTCGTTTGAGAACACAAACTTCAAATGAGTTTAAGAAAGCAAATTATAAACTTATGAATAACGCTGTATTTGGCAAAACTATGGAAAATATAAGGAAACATAGATTAATTCGTATCATCTCCGAATGGGAAGGGCGATATGGGGCAAAAAATATGATATCATGTCCTCAGTTTTATAATCGAACCATTTTTGATGACAATTTAATGGCTATTGAGTTGAAAAAATCTGAAATAGTATTCAACAAACCACTATATGCAGGTATGTCGATTTTAGACATATCAAAAACTTTAATGTATGATTTTCATTATGAATATATGTTAAATAAATTTCCATCTAGTCAAATCAAACTTCTTTACACAGATACTGATAGCCTCCTATATGAAATAACCTGTAATGATGTATATGAGGAGGTTATTAAAGCTGACATTAGCAAATTTGACACAAGTGACTATGCTCCAAATAACATTTACAATATACCTTTAGTTAATAAAAAAATCCCTGGTAAAATGAAAGATGAAACTAACGGGAAAATTATTACTCATTTTGTTGGCCTCCGTTCCAAAATGTATTCATTTAAAATTTACAAAACTGAAGAAGAAAAACGAAATCGAAAAAAAGAATTAGAGGGTGATCAATTAGATGAGTGTACGATTAAAAATTCTCTTCAGAATTTTGGTATACTAAAAAAAACCAAAGGAGTTAAATTTAATGTTGTAAGAAATAAAATAACTTTTGATGACTTTTTAGATTGCTTAAAGAAAAATAAAGAGAAAATTGAAACCCAGCGAAATATCCGTTCTTACGCTCACAATGTTTTCAGTGTAGAACAAACTAAAATAGCTCTAAGCCCACATGACGACAAACGTTTTATATTACCAAACGAACATGACACTCTTCCTTGGGGGCACTATAGTATTATGGAAGTGAGTTTAAAGTAACTTTATTGACATTTAAAACATATTTGGGAGCACTAGAGTATTATGTAACTTTATTGACCTTTAAAACATATTTTATAGTGGTAATGTAAGAAATAAACTACAAAAGTATTTTAAACGGTTTTTTATTTTTTTTTCACCTTTTTTTTATAAAGTTGGTGCGCTCTAGGATGCCGAGGATGTTGATGTGGTTGCTGAAACAAATAATTCCATTATGAGAGTCTTGCTTAACAGCTTAACATGTCTCAACAAGTTGAATGTGTGTTATAAATGATAGAGAATTGATGATTCATTTGTTCATGATTATCCTTAACATGTTGAAACAAGTTTTAACATGTTAAAACAAGTTGAATTTTAATTGAAGTTCAGGAAAACAAAATCATATTACTAATTTTAAAAACCTATTTATTTAAATCAGCAAATACATTATTTTTATAAAAATAGATGTATTCTCTAAGAGCAAGACTTAATAAACTTTCTGTAGATACCTCACATAACCCATATAAAAGTTCTAATTTAGTCAATTCATTATTGCTCTCTATAAAGTTAGTTTTGATAATATCCAAAATATTATAGTAGTATGAACCAAAGGATAGTTGTTCTAACAGTGATACTCGGTGTGATACTAGGCAGCGGTCAGCTTCCAATATTTCATTAACATCTTCATGTGTGAGATGAATCTCAATACCATGTTTTCTGATTTCAAGAAATTTTATGTCATCGTAGACCAATTGTCTAACTGTACAAAAGTCCCCACACGAAAACTCTATTGGATCATATTCGTCAGCGTAGGTTGGTAGCGGTTGATTAAAAAAGTCAATATTTTTCTGTACTAGTATGTCTATAAGCTGGGACCACTCATACATTCCAAATGATATTTCACTAAATCGTTTCTCAAGCCGAGATATAACGATAGCTGGGCTGAATGATCTAGCTGGGCTTAGGCCACATTGAATTTTTAATGTTCCAAGTTGAATAGCATTTTGGAGCAAGTAATTTTGCTCAGCTTTAGCAGCATTTTCATAATATTGCAACACTTTATCAAGTTCTTTAAAAGAATCACCACTGTCACCACCACTTGAATTATGTATTGACATACTGTGATAACCACTGTCTTGACTATTCATAGTGAATTAGTATAAACTAATTAATTCGTTAGTTTTATAGAGAACTAACAAAGTGGTGGGGTTTAATTATATACAGATTTAGAACAATCTGTTTCATTAATCTGAAGATGGGTGCATATGTGATCAAGATAGCGAGTACTTTAAGATAAAGGAAGTAATAAATTTAAATTATTATGAAGAAGAAGATGATGAAAAAATGATTGTAACAATTAAGCTGGAGTATTAAAATATTTACTAAAAAATTAATGTTTTTATTTTTACAATGATGTACAGTTCAAATTATAGCATTTTTATTAATCCACGAATTGTGTGTATTATCCATTCCAAGCCATTTTACAAGAATTTGATTTCCTTTTCTTCTCACAATTTTCTCAATTAAATATACATCTGGATATTTAACTTTTTGTAACTCTTCAGTATAGAAACAACCTTGAATTTCTTCTTTTTTACTATCTTCCAACAAGTAAGTAGTCGGGTTAGTTAGTTTAACTTTTCGGACTTTAAAAATTTCATTTGTCCAATTGGGTGTATATCCTTTATCGAATACATGCCTATACTTCGAAATTCTAACGTAATCCCCTATTTTAAACTTTGCTTTCCGTTTATCAACCATTTTTAAATGATTAAATGCGGTGATGTATTTGGCATTTTTATCATTTATCGAATTGGGTTTTGCTCCAGTGGTGGAATGTCTTGTATTGTTATACTGATTGACAATTTGAGGAAGTATTTTTACCCATTTATAAGAGCCCTGCATACTGAATTTTTTCCATAATAATGTTTTGAGAGTTCTTATTACTCGTTCGGCAATACTTGCTTTCAGGTTTGAAAAAGTACTGTAATGATTAATACTATACTTTTTCATTAGATTTTGAAATTCTTTATTATAAAATTCTGTTCCATTATCAGTTTGCAAATTTTTGGGAGCAGGCATTTGAGCTAATATTTTTTTCATGGCTGCAACAACATTTTCTCCGGATTTTGTTTTAATAGGTTCAGCCCATACAAATTTACTAAATGCGTTAATAACTACAAGAATATAATTATAACCGTTGTTTAGTTTTGAATATGGTATCATAACCGCTAAATCGGCCTGAATTAAATCATGTAATCCCTTAATAATGACACGTCTCCTCTTGTAATTTAGCCGAGCTGTTTTGTGAAGTTCATTTACAACTTGAGTTTTAGACATCTTTATCGATTCTGCATTGAAGTACAAAGTCAACTGCTATTATGTCCGGTGTACCAAGTTTAAATTCGATTTTATCTCCTTTATGAATATTGAAGCCAACTAATTCATGATATTTATATGTTTTAGAATTTATTCTAACATCTCCATCGGCCGCATAATGCCTGACACTTTCAATTTTTCCGGAAATTGGAAATACAAAGGCTGTACCTTGATTATCCAAAATGTATAACTCTTTATTTAATTTTCTTTGTTTAACACCTTTTAATCCTATAAAACATTTGCTGTGAAAAGCAGTTGGATCCCAAATATAAAGTGGAGTAGAGGAAGTAATTGGTGCATCATTTAAATAAGGTTGATATGATTTGTCTAAATAGTGGCTACCAAATTTATTGATTGGCATTGTTATATGGTCTGATGTATACTGATAAGGAGTTCCAAAGATTTCATTATTTATTCAATTATACCTCCTTCGCGTAATTCTTCAATAATTGAAACAATTTCATTATTGTGGCCTGTATTTCCAGCAGTTTGAGAAGCAATAAGTAGTTTAAGGCGTTCTATAATTTCATTATAGTCATCAAAATATTTGTAATCGATAGGATTATTATCATATTCCATCACCATTCCTTTCCCGGTTTTTCCCCTACTTCGCGTCGATACTCCTTTTATTAAAGCTGAGGGTATAGATGACGCTCTAGGTCTAAATTGAGGTTTTGTTTCCATTCGTGGTTTAATAATAAAAAAGTATTTATCTTTTATGTCTGCTGGAAATTTTTTAATTGGCAATTCCGCCTTATGGTCTCTATGTATCACATTTGTTCTTCTGATTATGTCAATATAGTCATCTATATCTTTTCTAGTATAACTACTTGGTATTTTTTTAAACAGTAATTCATAAAGTCCTGGAGTACCATGATACGTAATTCCTTTAACTTTAATGTTTGAGCCAACAAAATTAAGTTCTGCGTCACCAATGTAAAACTTTTCTTCTAAAGGATTATGAAAAACTCCCAAAATATGATCAAAATCACCTGCTACATCTCTAATCATTGATTCAACGTAATCTCTAGGTAACGGTGAAGCAAATTGATCAAAATATTCTCGTAAAGTTGCAGGATCTGTAATTGTTTGGTAAAACTGGGAAATAGTATCATCTATAAATTCTTGAGACCTGTTACGACCTCCACTATCATCGTTTCCATGTGATTCGAAAGTCTCCTCATTTTCAAGAAAATTTGTTTGATTTAATTGCGTGCTATTATGTGGTTGTCCGCGTCTAATAGGGGATATATTCCTCGTAAGTCGATAGAACTTAGATGGTGTTGTGCGTGGTGTTATAACCTCTTGTTTAATTTGTTCTTGTTTTGTCAAAGTTGAAACTAACTCTTTAAGAGGATCAGTTATTGGGGTATAAGTTTTTTCCAAATGCGTTTGAGATTTGGCTATATCACTTTTTAAACTTTTATATTTTTTCTTTAGTGATTTTCTAGCACTTATTAGTTGTTTGGTTAATTGAGGATTCATTTTAACTAAAAAGGAAATCTATCCGCACTCTTATATATGAATGAAGATATCGAAATTTTTCCTATATTTACCAGATGAAACTGGACAATCCTTTTCAATAGTGAGAAATCCAAATTTATCATTCCAGCAATAAGAACTCAAGTCTTTAAAGTCTTGAAATGACATGTCAATATTAACATGATCATCATAAATATGTTTTAAATTAGTCATATCTTGTTGGAAAATCACTAAAAGATTTGCATTGTCTCTAATCAGCTGTTTAGGTATCGATGAGTAAGTTTGACATAAATAAAAACAGTCAGTATGTTTGTGTCGACCGAAACAAAAATAACCCTGGATAATACTTTGGTCGCAAGACGCTACATCATCAAATATTATAACTGAATGTTCTTTAATATTTTCTGGAGAAGCTATATCTTTTGAGTCGCTGTATTCCTCATACCCAATTTCTTTCATCGGCTGAAGTAGGTTTCTAAGGTAGGTATATTTTGGTTGATATAATGATTTCGAATAAACATAAACATTTTCAAATCTTAATCCATTTGGGTGTTCGATTAACGATAACATTACGTTTGTTTTTCCACATCCACTTGAACCTACAATTAATCCTCGTTTGGGATTGGGACCAAACAAATAACCATGTTTTCCTATTTTTTTATCTTCAGCAATACTATCATGATTTTTTATTGGTAAAGAAATACTTTGCTTTTCAATCTTCATGTCTGAATAAGTCAGAGAATACTAAAAATATTTAAGTCATGATGTAAGTATATAAACCTTGTCACATGTATATAAGCACACAATGGTTAAACGTAAACGACAACGTTCACATCGAGGCAGTGGTTTGCTAAATTCTTTAATAAACAAACTACCATTTGAACTTCATTTACCTGGCTATAAATTCTGTGGACCAGGCACACATTTAGAGAAGAGATTAGAGCGAGGGGATAAAGGTATTAACCCACTAGACGAGGCGTGTAGAGAACACAATATCAAATATTCGCAAAGTAAAGAACTAGCTGATAGACACGTTGCAGATAAGATTTTGGAAAACAAAGCTTGGGAGCGAGTGAAAGCTAAAGACGCTAAATTTGGAGAGAAAGCAGCTGCTTGGGTAGTAACTACAGGCATGAAAGGAAAACGTAAACTTGGTATGGGTTTGAAGTACAAGCCTAAAAAAGGTGGCTCTCTGAAAAAACGCAGGAAGGTTAAGAAACGTATAATTCGAGCTCCAAAAAAAGGTGGTTTTCTACCTTTACTCCTACCACTTTTAGGGGCTTTGGGAGCTCTTGGAGGCGGTGCAGCTGGAATTGCCAAAGCTGTGAATGATGCAAAAGCAAACCAACTACAACTGGAAGAACAGAAACGCCATAATTTACAGATGGAATCAAAGGGTGGAAAAGGTCTATATTTGAGACCGTATAAAGGATATGGATTAAAGTCAAAAAACTAATAATCCCACATAGAGCACTAACTGATGTTGATTTAAAAAAAATTGTTAAAAAACTACAAATACCTAATTTTAGAGGAATTTTTATGAGAGACGCATTACCAAAAAAAATTCATAAATATGAATGTGGCATTTTAAATATGGATTCTACAAGTGGTGAAGGAACACACTGGACAGCGTATACAAAAGAAAATAATAAAGTGGTATATTTCGATAGTTATGGAAACTTACCACCACCATTAGAATTAATCAAATATTTTTATAGCAATGGAGATGTAACTATACATTATAATTACGATAGGATTCAAGCTTTTAATTCATACAAGTGTGGTCATCATGCACTTAATTTCTTATATAATCACTATCAATAAAAGTTTACTTTATTATTAAATGTACTTTTGATCAGTAAATATGTCCCTTAGTTTTACATTAAGTGGAAATTCATCAATTTTGACTTTTAATTTTAGTCCTCCTATATATTTAGAAGATGACATTGAGTATGAAATTGGGTTGGTTAATTTTAATAGCTTTAATACGATACCTAATATAGATGAAACTAATAACGTATTTATTTGGGGTAAGGATGTAGTAAATGTTCACACATTTGAAATTCCTGTGGGAGCCTACGAATTAGATGACCTTATACGTATTTTGAAAGAACACATGACTCAAATGGACAAGGATGCTAAAATAGATATTGTTCCTGACATCAATACCTCGAAGGTATCGATTACAAGTAATCGTATAATTTCATTTAATAATGTTAATTCGATAGCTAAAGTATTTGGTTTTGACATTAAAAGAATTAATCCAAATCAAACATATATTTCTAACCATCCCGTTAAAATTTTAAAAGTCAATAGTATAGGAATTGATTGTAATGTTGCAACCGGGTCATATTTAAACGGAAACCCAATGCATGTTATTCATCAGTTTTTCCCAACCGTCCCGACGGGGTATAAAATAGTGGAATCACCACAAAATATTTTATATTATCCTGTAAGTGTCAAGACTATCAATACAATCACAGTAAAAATTATTGATCAAAATTGCAATCTTATCAATTTTCGAGAAGAAGAAGTTACTGTCACTTTACACATTAGAAGAATTAATTAATAAATATGGTTTTGAAATTCTTTCACCCGTATTTGGAAATTAAAAACTATAAAAGATTATCTACCACAAGAAAGCCAGTTACTTCTGCAAAAACAACTGTAGGAATAACACATAAAAATAAACAGTTTTTAAAATCACAAGGATTTAAAGTTTTAGTATAATGGAAGTGCTTCACGTAACGGGGCAACCTTTTAATGACAGTTCAATTGAAAATTTTGAAATCCACGCATATCAACCGAACAATACCGGAAACATAAATTATAATGATGAGTTACGTATTTCTATTCAAGATTTGGATGCTTATACATTACCAGCAAACAGTTATTTGTATATTGAGGGCAAACTGCTTACAACTGCAGGAACTGTGCCAACTAAACTAAAATTTATTAATAATGGAATAGCATTCCTGTTTCGTGAATTAAGATATGAACTAAATGGAGTTGTAATCGATTCAGTTCGAGATGTGGGTCTAGTATCAACAATTAAAAATTATTTATCTCTTAATGAAAATGAGAGTGTTCTAATGCAAAATGCTGGCTGGTTTCCAAAATACAATCCAAAAGACAGAAACGAAAAAATTCTAGTTGATGCACATGGCAACTTTAATGTATGCATTCCTTTAAGTTTACTGTCTGGATTCTTTGAGGATTTTAAAAAAATTATTATGAATATGAGACAAGAATTAGTGTTAATTCGTTCTAATGATGATAATGATGCAATAACTTCTGAAGATGAAACTGAACACCCCAAAATAGAGTTAACAAAACTTTTATGGAATGTACCTCATATTAAACCAAGTTTAAGTCAACAACTTCGTCTAACTAATATCGCCAAAGGTAATAAAGAACTTCCAATAAAATTTCGATCATGGCAAATGATTGAATACCCCTCGTTAAATGCCACTACCAGACACACATGGGCTGTAAAAACTAGTTCAAAATTAGAAACACCTCGTCATATAATTATTGGTTTTCAGAAAGACAAGAAGGGTAAGATTACTAAGGATATGAGTAAATTTGATCACTGTACCCTGACTAATATCAGGATTTTTTTAAATTCAGAACGATATCCTTACAATGATTTACATCTAGATTTTAAAAATAATAGATTTGCAACTTTATATGAAATGTTTGCAAATTTCCAAGAAAACTATTATCACCTTCGAATGAATCAACCAATATTCAATCCTAAGGATTTTAAAGAGAACGCTCCATTGATACACATTGACTGTTCCAGGCAACGAGAGATTCTTCAACAAGGATCTGTTGTTCTTAGAATTGAATTTGAAACTGATGACGCTACTTCAGTAGATACCTCTGCATATTGCCTCATATTACATGAAAAGGAATTTTCCTACAATCCCACTACAAAAATTGTAAAACAATACTAATCTGAAACCAGTCATAAAACTGATGTAAATATAGAAATTTGATCAAATATGATTATTGATTATAAAGAGACACTTGTTTAAATTCTATCAACAAATTCAGGAACTCATTTCAAATTTGTAAATATGAGGCTCGTAGTTGATATCCAGGGATTCAAAATAGAAAATAATAAATTTATAGTCAAAGAATTTGCTAGCTATGATGGAACTCGACTAAGCCATTATGTTTTCAAACCTCCATTCGGTATTAAATTGCTTCCCGCTGATTATTACAAAGAGGTGATTAGGAACTATAATCATGGAATCGATTGGAATAGTGGTTTTACACCTGTACATCAATTTAGAAATATTTTAGAAGATTTAACTAGAGCTGTCGATATGGTGTATATTAAAGAAAAAGAAAAATTAAATTATATAAAGAAATTTTGTAAAGTACCAATTTTCGAATTTGATGAACATCAACCTCTAAGTTGGTCTGAACCAAGATGCCCCTACCATACGATTACCAAATGTTTTTGTGCTCTATCAAATGTATTATTTTTGTATGATAATTATATAATGAAATGAATAAAAAATATAGATTGAAAAGTATCTGTTTCCTTAATACCCCTACTCCTCTGTACCATGAATATATACTTATAAAGTGGAAATCCTTTATTATTATTCAAAGATGTGTGATGAAGATAAGTCAAAAATGTGTGCTGAAGATTTCACGGGTCCGTTGGAATTATTTGAATTCAGGGTGAAAACGTTTGGAGATTGGAAAGGATTCTTATCTCATATAGAGTTAGCGTTAGCAGGATTCTATTATATTCATTTAGAGGATGTGACTCAATGCTACAGTTGCAAGATTAAAATCCACAAGTGGCAATCTAATGATATTCCTATCATCGAACACCTAAAATTCAGCCCTACTTGCAGATATGCTAAAATGATGTATTCACACCTCCTACAGAGAGGAAGTAATAATATTATCATGAATTTTGAAAATGAAAAAGAAAAATCGAAAGTCAAAGCATATATTGATAACTTCATAACGATATTTAATATAATGTTCGCGATTCGAATAATTAATTACTTCATACCCCAATATATTATATAAATGAATATGCCTCGAAACAAGTCTTCAGTCCAATTTTATTCATGATGAGGATCGCTCTGGTTGACATACAAGGTTTTGTGATTGAGGGAGCTTTCCATCCAAAGGAAATTGCTTTCGAAATCGGTACAAAAAAATTTCATTTTTTTTTAAACCACCTAAAGGGTATAGTGAACTTAATGACCGGGACCGAAAAACTGTCAATTACTTGGAGAAGTACATTCATGGAATAAAATACTCTTCTGGTTTAATTGATTATTCCGAAGTGGATAATATATTGGAGACGTATCTATTCCAAAATGCAGACTACATATATGTCAGAGGGAATCAAAAAGCTGACTTTTTGATGGAGAAATGCAAGGATTTCAATTGTTTTCCTCGTGTTATTGACTTAGCCAACTATGATGATTTCCTTTGTAGAACGCAAGTATTTGAACCATCTACAGAGCCCTGTTTCTTGCATACAACTGGAAAGTACATGTGCTCCCAAAAAAATGTGATTGCTCTACACCACTGGTTAACTAATGTTATTTTGCCCAGTTAAAATGTAGTATTTTGTAATGTTTTACTAATAAAAAATCACATATACATATTTATATTTTAGGAGTTTTATTTCGACATGTATATTTTAAACAGTTTCTTAAAACTAGTAATATTAGAAATAAAATACAAATCAAAACCAAACATGTTATTACAAGAACCTTATGAATTTCTAATCCAATATTTACTTCTTCATTGGGTGGGGGTTTTAGTATCAGTTGTCGCCATTTTTGTGTTTGACCTTCTGTGTTATTGATAAACAACAAAAGAATTTTGTAATTAAAATAAAATTTGTTTGTTTGAGGTAGTTCACAGGAAAATACTGGTAGTCGCAAATCATTGACTGAAGACTGTCTCATCATTATCCATGATGTTCTTGAACAGTCTCCCTTGATATCACTCATATCAAAACAGACAGCTACATTCCTAACACCATATGGTACATTGGCATAGAATGTATTGTTCAATACAGCTGTGAGAATTATAAAATTTGTTGTCAGTATTACCATATTTTGGACCTAAATACGTCTGGATGGATGTTTATTTTCACAAAAATGTTTTAAAATTGCTTGTTGAGTCAGTTGAAGACAATTTCATACTATTAATAAATTTTAAGTTAAATGTAAATTTATATTATGGGTACAGTAGTTTAATTGGTAGTTTCAGATAACCGAGTGGGGGTCAAGAATTTTCTATAAAAAGCAAATAACAATGAAAACCTCTGCTTATATAGTTTCTACTCAATAAAATAATAATGGATTCCATGTATAAGAGTTTAAGAGATTACTCTGATGAAGAATTAAAATCTTTAACTGTAGAATATTTATCAGAAAAAGCTCTCCCATGGGAACTGCTTGATATATGGCATAAATTACCACAGAGTTATAAAACCACATTTAATCTACAAATCCGCCTACCATGTTTTATCCATCATAAAAATGAAATACATAATCCAAACATATTCTATGGACCTGTGTCATCTCAAAATGAGTGCTATTATTGTTTAAAATCTTTGAATTAAAATAAAAAAAAAAAAAAAAAAAAAAAAAAAAAAAAAAAAAAAAAAAAAAAAAAAAAAAAAAAACTTACGAGTCAGTCTAAGGGCCCAGACAAGCACCACTGGTTCCTGTTCGATTAAATAAATTTTGTGCCCTGCTACTTCCCCCAATAGTATCCCCGGCACGTATGGGATCATCATTTCTCCCACCAATATCGTCGCTGGCAATGCCTATCAAAATAAGCCATATTATCATTTATTCGAAAATCCTTAAATGAACTTACCAACAAAAAATTGGGTAACCTCTCCCTCAAGAAGTTCACAATTTGATCGTCTAATGCTGTTAAAAGAAACATAATAATTAAAATATTTATAAAAAACGTTAATTTTAATAAGAAAATAATTGAAGAATATTTTTCCTATTTTCTTTAATGTTTTAATTTCATTGAACTTAAGAAAAGCATAAACATTTAATTTTTGTTAATGTTTTTTTATGGAAATTATACAATTAATGGTTGGAAAATAGTTAAAAGGTTTTTTCAAAAAGTGTTATTTACTTATTTTTAATTGAATAAAAAATGTTTTTAATTCTTTTCTGAAAGTTTTAATTCATTTTTCCCCATATTTTAATTCCCTTAATTAAAAATTCATAAATCGAATTGAAAAGTACACATTTAATTTTTGTTAATCTTAGCAAAATGTTTTTTTATGAAAATTATACAATTAATGGTTGGAAAATAGTTAAAAGGTTTTTTTCAAAAAGTGTTATTTACTTATTTTTAATTGAATAAAAAATGATTTTAATTCTTTTCTAAAAGTTTAAATTCATTTTCTTCCATATTTTAATTTCCTTAATTCAAAATTCTTAATCGAATTGAAAAGTAAACAATTAATTTTTGTTAATCTTATCAAAAAAATTTTTTTATGAAAAATTATAACCCTTTTAACGATTGGAAAATAGTTAAAAAGGTTTTTTTCAAAAAGTGTTATTTACTTATTTTTAATTAAATAAAAATTGTTTTTAATTCTTTTCTAAAAGTTTAAATTCATTTTCTTCCATATTTTAATTTCCTTAATTCAAAATTCATAAATCGAATTGAAAAGTAAACAATTAATTTTTGTTAATCTTATCAAAAAAATTTTTTTTTATGAAAAATTATAACACTTTTAACGATTGGAAAATAGTTAAAAAGGTTTTTTCAAAAAGTGTTATTTACTTATTTTTAATTAAATAAAAAATGTTTTTAATTCTTTTCTAAAAGTTTAAATTCATTTTCTCCCATATTTTAATTTCCTTCATTCAAAATTCATAAATCGAATAAAAATTATACACTTTTAACGATTGGAAAATAGTTAAAAAGGTTTTTTCAAAAAGTGTTATTTACTTATTTTTAATTGAATAAAAAATGTTTTTAATTCTTTTCTAAAAGTTTAAATTCATTTTCTTCCATATTTTAATTTCCTTAATTCAAAATTCATAAATCGAATTGAAAAGTAAACAATTAATTTTTGTTAATCTTATCAAAAAAAAATTTTTTTTATGAAAAATTAATTGTTTACTTTTCAATTCGATTTACTTATTTTTAATTAAATAAAAAATGTTTTTAATTCTTTTCTAAAAGTTTAAATTCATTTTCTCCCATATTTTAATTTCCTTCATTCAAAATTCATAAATCGAATAAAAATTATACACTTTTAACGATTGGAAAATAGTTAAAAAGGTTTTTTTCAAAAGTGTTATTTACTTATTTTTAATTGAATAAAAAATGTTTTTAATTCTTTTCTAAAAGTTTAAATTCATTTTCTTCCATATTTTAATTTCCTTAATTCAAAATTCATAAATCGAATTGAAAAGTAAACAATTAATTTTTGTTAATCTTATCAAAAAAAATTTTTTTTTATGAAAAATTATAACACTTTTAACGATTGGAAAATAGTTAAAAAGGTTTTTTTCAAAAAGTGTTATTTACTTATTTTTAATTAAATAAAAATTGTTTTTAATTCTTTTCTAAAAGTTTAAATTCATTTTCTTCCATATTTTAATTTCCTTAATTCAAAATTCATAAATCGAATTGAAAAGTAAACAATTAATTTTTGTTAATCTTATCAAAAAAATTTTTTTTTATGAAAAATTATAACACTTTTAACGATTGGAAAATAGTTAAAAAGGTTTTTTTCAAAAGTGTTATTTACTTATTTTTAATTGAATAAAAAATGTTTTTAATTCTTTTCTAAAAGTTTAAATTCATTTTCTTCCATATTTTAATTTCCTTAATTCAAAATTCATAAATCGAATTGAAAAGTAAACAATTAATTTTTGTTAATCTTATCAAAAAAAATTTTTTTTTATGAAAAATTATAACACTTTTAACGATTGGAAAATAGTTAAAAAGGTTTTTTTCAAAAAGTGTTATTTACTTATTTTTAATTAAATAAAAATTGTTTTTAATTCTTTTCTAAAAGTTTAAATTCATTTTCTTCCATATTTTAATTTCCTTAATTCAAAATTCATAAATCGAATTGAAAAGTAAACAATTAATTTTTGTTAATCTTATCAAAAAAATTTTTTTTTATGAAAAATTATAACACTTTTAACGATTGGAAAATAGTTAAAAAGGTTTTTTTCAAAAGTGTTATTTACTTATTTTTAATTGAATAAAAAATGTTTTTAATTCTTTTCTAAAAGTTTAAATTCATTTTCTTCCATATTTTAATTTCCTTAATTCAAAATTCATAAATCGAATTGAAAAGTAAACAATTAATTTTTGTTAATCTTATCAAAAAAAATTTTTTTTTATGAAAAATTATAACACTTTTAACGATTGGAAAATAGTTAAAAAGGTTTTTTTCAAAAAGTGTTATTTACTTATTTTTAATTAAATAAAAAATGTTTTTAATTCTTTTCTCCCATATTTTAATTTCCTTCATTCAAAATTCATAAATCGAATAAAAATTATACACTTTTAACGATTGGAAAATAGTTAAAAAGGTTTTTTTCAAAAGTGTTATTTACTTATTTTTAATTGAATAAAAAATGTTTTTAATTCTTTTCTAAAAGTTTAAATTCATTTTCTCCCATATTTTACACATTTAATTTTTGTTAATCTTAGCAAAATGTTTTTTTATCGAAATTATACACTTAATGATTGGAAAATAGTAAAAAGATTTTTTCAAAAAGTGTTTTAATTAAATAAAAAACTTAGAATATCAAACTTACCCATATTTTTTTCTTTTTCACTTCAAACTTTGCTTTGATTACAAATAGAAAATTCTTCATATTTATAAACTTGGACGGTATTTTTTTTCAGAGACGTATTCTGATAAGTACATGAAATATTTTAAATCATACATTTTTCAATGAATATACAACTAAATTCAATCCTGTTCAATAATCTTTAATTAATCTATTCAATTCAGATCACGATGTGATAAATTATTAAAAAAAAAAAAATAGCATCCTAGTGCGTTTTACATCAAACTCATAGAATTTTATTATAATGATTTACATACAATTGGTTATTAATTAGGACATGTTTATTGCAGTTAAGAAAATATTTATTGCCTTACATTTCAAGCCTATCCCTCACGAATAAATGAATACCAATTATTATAAATAAATACCATACAGGGTCATTCAAAATTATTAAAAAATAAAAAAATGTAGATTGCGTGAAATTATGGCTTAGGTTAGGTTACAGAACACTATCCAAGATACAGGACACGTCCCCGAATAACACCAAGCGCAAAATTAAATATTCATACAAGTAGCGCGAAAGTAAAAAAAAAAAAAAAAAATAAAAAAAAAATAAAAATCATAGGTTAGGTTACGTCACTGCCACCCACGTCGGCTCGTATACAGAGTGTTCATCTCACACCAAAGTGTGCCAGTTCGAAACGTGCCCTGGTTCCCGTGTTGTATACCTACTTACAGCCTAAAATTACTCTCATTCCTTTATTTTGTAGGACTTGAAGTCTATCAAAATTGGTACATCCTGTATATATTAAAGAACAGCAATTGTTAAAATGGGGTAGAATAAGTGTATTATATACAGTCAATTTAGTTGGAATTGATAGACACGGTGACACCCTCCTTAAAAATCTAATTTTTTTTTCTATTTTTTTACAGATATATTCAATATGTTTATTAAATTTTAGTTCTCTATCCAACATAATTCCTAAATATTTTATTTCTTGAACCATTTCTACTACTTCTTCATTTATTTTGATATTTAAATTGAAATTTAAAAATCTTTTATATAAAAAGTTATTACCAATAAACATAAATTTAGATTTCATCTCATTAAGTTTTAATTTATTTTGTTTAAATTTGGATGCTAACAACCCCAATTGATGGTTAACAGTATTAACAACCTCAACAAAATTGTCCCCAAAATAATAAATGAACGTGTCATCTGCAAAATGTTTTATTTTCCATTTCCTAAGAACCTTTCCCAAGTCATTTATATAAATTATGAATAGTAAGAGCCCGAGCACGCTCCCTTGAGGCACCCCATAAGTGTTTAATTCTGGGTTTGACATTTTATTATTAATTTTAGTCACTTGATATCTATTAAATAAATAATTACTCAACCAATCATAGATAGTTCCCCTAAATCCATATTTTTTAACTTTTGAAGTAGGATGTTACGGTCTATTGTTTCAAAGGCACGTTTAAGATCAATGAAAACTGCACAGATACCAACTCCTGGCTCATCAAGAATATTTTTCATGTCTGAATTAACTAATTGTAGCAAGAATGAGCTTTTCTAAAGCCAGAAAGATAACTATACAGTATTTCATTTTAAGTTATAAAATCCATGATTTAATTGTAGACAACTACTTCTAAAAGTTTTTCACAAAATGGTAGCATATTTATGGGTCACAACTGATACGCCTTATTAGTGTTAGCTACTTTTGGGATTGGAATTATTGTTGGTGTTTTAAATCGCTGTGGAACAATACCCTTTTCTAAACTTGTATTTATTAATTTAAGTAATGGATAACCAATTACATGAAAGAGATTCTTTATTAAATCAAGACCTATCTCATCTGTACTGGATTTCTTTTACTTTCCCTACCCACCTCCTAGAAGGGAAAGTATTGTGAACGAGCTAAAAAAAAAATCGAGATAAAAACGAAAATATCCACTTTCTGATCTCCAGAGACGATTAAGATCATTTTGAGATGGAAGTCTGTCTGTCGGTCTGTGTGTGTGTGTATTTTTCCACGATAGAGGCCACACATTTAATCCGATTGAGCTGAAATTTGGTACAGGGGTTTGGCTTACCCGTCGGAAGAGCCCATTAGTTGTTGTACGACATCTGTCAATCGGAATTACCACTATCAAATAATGACAGATGCAATATGTCACGGAATTGGACATGCAATATGTCATTTGAAAGCTATAGAAAAACTCTATTCAGAACAGTCAAATTTATTTCTCCAACTGTCACCCGTCAGAAATAAACAAATGTCAAAATTTCAAACTTCAGCATTAAATATCTGAAGAAGTATTAATCCGACTGAGCTGAAATTGGGTATATGGGTTTGGGTTATCTGTCGGAAAATACCCATTAGTTGTTGTACGACATCTGTCAAACGGAAGTACCACTATCAAAAAATGACAAATGCAATATGTCACGGAATTGAACATGCAATTTGTCATTTGAAAGCCCTAGAAAAACTCCATTTAGAACAGTCAAAATTATTTTTCCAACTGTCACCTGTCAAAATAAAAAAATGTCAAAAGTTGAAACTGAAATATCTGAAAAAGTATTCCTCGATACTCGTCGGGAAAGTTTTGGGGCAACACAACTGATTTTTTTTCGAGTTTTAATGACTTCATATAAATTACAGCCAGTACCATAATAAATATAAAGTATACTTTAAGGGTAAAAGGTCCCTTTTACCTGTAAAACCCGTACCATAATACGACTTTAAAGGAGGATTAAGCCAAAAAGCCGCCTTTATTGTAAAGGTCCAATTTTGACACTTTTGGGTGGTTAAAGTAAGCTTTATTTTGAAACATAACCTACAAATCATTAAAGGTTATTAATTTTACACCGTCCACACGTGCTTTACTTTAGATTAAAATGGGAGATTACGTATTTGATTCAAGTAGTAGTTCGAGCTCTTCTGAGGACGAAGAAAATATCGTAGTGAGAAGACAAATATATATAGACAGCGGCAGCATTATTTAAATAAATATGACGACATCGGGTTTTTCGACCGATTCCGATTAACCAAGCTTTATCTTTTCCTATGACATAATTTAAAAAAGCTGACGATATTTTAAAATAATGATAACAGTCAACACGCGCTAGTAAATAAACCCAAACAAGTTAGGTTAAGTTGAAAAAATTCTGTCAAAATAACGTCACTTATATCATGAAACACCATTTCTAGTGCAGCCAACACAACAATATTTAATTAAAGTGTCCTTTACCTAACAGGCGATTAAATTTGCATTATGATACAGGCAAGACTTTTAGGTTAGTGAAAGTCGACTTTAACCACAAAGTGTACTTTACTTAAAGGACCCTTAAAGTAAAGTAGACTTTGTGGTTCTTACTATTAACTAAGGAAACGATTATACAAAAGTGGTTATTTGTTTTTTTGCATTTTAAAGACATTGTTCTGTAGAAATATATGTTTTATACCATCTAAAGCCGAGTTTCAAGGAAGAAAATTTGCACCCGAAGGTAAAATTATTTTAATTTGTAAACCAACTTTTTTGATTAAAAATTAGGCATTTTTATTTAAATGTGTATAAAATTGAAAAATGTTTTACTTTGAAAAAAATACAGCTTATTTAAATTACAGAATTACAGAAAACAACGTTTTCACCATAAGTCTCCAAGTAAAAAAAATATATATATTTTTGTTGGAGATAAAAATTAAAAAAGAAAGAAAAACAGTTTTTAACGTTTTTCTCAATACTTTTTGTGAAAAATGAGCAATACAAATGTTTTAGATTTTTTAATTACCTACATATTTTATACTAAACTTTTTTTCATAGATTGCGTATTTCAATCATAAATCGGCAAAAAATCAATATTCAATCCTCATAACGTATATTTACCTACCCCCAACCCCTTCCGAAACTTTTACTGAGTTGTCTTAATTTTTCTTAATTTACTTATAACTTACACTACATTTTCCGACCATTCACATATTATTAAGATTTTTTTTGGTTTTAAAGTGATTGGCCCTGATCTAAAATCTACAAAACAGATCAAAACTCCCTAAGCATGTCTATATCGAAATCACAACTACACCCTAATAATAACAGTATACCTGAGTTACTCTGTAATGATGAATTCTTGTCATTTGCAAAATGTATTAAATATTTGTAGAAGAAGTAGGCAACCCATTCTACATCGTTGCACTCCATGCAAAATTTAGGAATGGTACGAAAGGATACTCAAAATTTTGGTTAAAAACTAACTAATTATTTTAAACTTAATGTCAAATGAATGATGAAGGACCAGACTAAAGCCGTATTAAAGTAATTTTTTTCTCAATTTTGAAGTTTGCGTTGTACAATTTTTAAAAAAAAATGATAAATATGTCCCAAAGTTCTAATCGATTTTTTAAAAAGTCGGAACCAAAGTTTAAAATTGCATTACGATAGATTTGTAGGCTTGGCATTTTCCTTCATGTCTGTTTTTATTTTATACTAGTAGCTTATACCGTTTTCAAAAAAACAAGTTATTTCAAAACCCTTGAAAACCGACTAACGGTGACGGACTCTTAAAGTCCTAACACATTCGTTTCGTTTTAGTTTATAATTCATCCAATCACCTGCTTCATTTGTAAATTTAAATTTTTTGAAAGCTATATTTTTATCTTTAACCACCAATTAATTGCTGATAATACATTACTTATAAAAGTATATGCTAAAACATCAACATCGACTATAGATTAACCCCAATCCTTTTCAACCAATATATTGACCATTTTTTTTATAATTTATATTCACACGAATTTGTTTAGTTTCCTCTAAATCAGTATTAGGGTTTTGTATTTTAACTTGTAATATGGAATGGTCTGATATTATGTAATTTTTTTCTACACAAGCAGCTAAAGTAAAATCCTTTGTTAACACAAGGTCAATTGTTGATTTTGAATCCTTATACACTCTAGTAAATTCAGTGATTAGTTGTTTCATTCCATTATTTTCAATATATTCCAGAAGTTTTCTTTTTTCTGGACAATTTTTATTAAAATTAATTTTAAAATCACCTGTTATAATCACACTACAACTGCTATATGCTTCGACATATTCATCTATCCATTTTGAAAAAGATTCAAAGAATGGAATAATGTTAGCATTGGGAGACCTATATACACCTACTATACAATATCTAGTACCGTTTACTTTAACTTCCATAAATAACAACCCATCGATCCATAATTCAGAATCATTAAACTCACTAGTTATACAAGTATCAGTTAAACATAAAATTAAAGCTATAGCTTGCTGTATTCATACAAGAGAGAAATAAATCATTTTTATTACGGTTTGGACTTTTTTTGATTGCTATTGATAATTAACTATTTCTTTAACTTTGGACACTTGTTTTATATAGCTTACACATTTAGTATCAAAAACGTGGTGATCAATATTAATATTTCTTATTTTCAAGACATCTGTAGCAAATTTACAGTTTGTGCATTCGTACTTACTGGCACTGCAGGCTTCTATTTTATGATTTTTGTTGCACATCGGACAAAATGCCGGAGATTCATATTTTTTCGCACGATGACCGAACTTCCAACAATTAAAGCACCTTAACACACTAACAAACTCCCATCCCATGCGAAGATATTTTTTTCTTTTTAGCAAATAATTAAACTGTTTTGAATTAAACTGAAGAATTAAATTGCAGGTACCTCTCAAACTTTTACCGGTTTTATATTTCCTTACAAATTTAATTCCACCTTTTAAATCATCTGGAAAATTTTGGTTTTCAATTTTTGATATAAATTCGTCAACATTTTGTAACTGCACTTTGTTAATATTAATTACTTTTATTTTGGTATACAGTTGATGTTTGAAATTTGTCGGAATCAAAGTTTAGTCTGGAACATGCAGGAATCCCCAGCATCAATTTTCAGCTGTTACAGTAAACTGTATGGTTTGTTCTAAGTTAATCTAACAGAGTTTCATCTTCAAGAATTATTACTACAAATATATCCTTATTCGTCTTGGTTTGCCTGGACCGGTTCCGCAAGTTTTCCCCCTTTTTGAAGACTCATCAAAGGACTGAAATGGTCCAGTCAAAACGTTTTGCTAGAGCTTCGGGGGCAACTCCGATCACTGGCTACAGTCTACTAATTTAAGAACTCACTTCATGCCAAAACTTAATAAGAAATCGAATTAGACTGATTATATCATTCATAATGTACTAAGGTCCTATATTGTTACTTTATTAATAATCGATAATCATTCACCATACTACTGACTAATAACTGATAATCACACTTGGTACTTTTAATGCTAAGAATCTAGTAGTTATGCTGCCATCTTTGTCTTGCTTTTGTACTGTAAATATAAATTATTTGGGTGTCAAATTTTTAAAATGTCATTAATTCGTGATATAATCTATTGAATACAACTCGTGGTATCGTTTCTATCGATAATCCCATAATCCCGCAGGACGAGTGAAATTAATATTTGACAACACGTTTCGTGAAATAACTTATGAGATTATCGATAGTCAAGATGCCACTCGTTGTATTATATATGAAAATGTTGATCTGAATTGAATATTACGCGGGTACTCAGTATAGTCGAAGAAACTCAAGGCCCGGATCGGCCCTGCAGTGGGTTTTACCATGAAGCTATTGGTATGTAGAACGTTCGTGTCAAAGGGCATGGCGGGATCATTAAGTGCAAGATTTTTGGTGGTAATTTGTCTCTTATCGACCGGACAATATTTTTGACAATTTTGTGAATCATCTAAGTCAAAAAAGCAAACAAACAATCAAGTAACCGCGGTTAATTTTTTATTCCACTTAATACAAAGAGAGTTGATTTTTTCTTTACAGAGTTCTCTTTGGATAACGACATTTACCCAGACTATATTGGAACAAAATAGTATTTATTTAATAATCATGTGTTTCATTGATGAAAAAGCAGTTTAATCTAGGGTATGCTGTAGTATCACAATTTTTTGCCGAAATTAAGCAAATTTTACGTAAATCTTAAAACATGCAATTTTAGATTAATCTATTATTAAAACTTTATTGCAACATTTTGCAGTTCATTAAATATTTCTACTGAACACCCTATATAATTTACATTAATAAAATCACGTTTTATGAATTCTAAAAGTATGTAAATTTTTTGGGGTGAAAAAACTGATTAGAATTTACCATTATGTGGCGAGGAATTGTAATAGATTTTATTTAAAGGACGAATACCTTATTCGAGAGCATTATCATAAACTCATGTAGGCATGTAATTGATATTCTGGATAATCCACTATTCCATTTCAATTTCTGATATCCCGACACTCCAAATCCATACAAATGAGCACAATAATAACCTCTCCTCTATATTAAATCGAATGAAAAATTCCGGGAAGCGTGTCTCAAAGCGAGAAGCAGATTTATAGAGGAACAGGCGGATATAATAAATTCGCCACTTTTCTTTTCCATAGACATCTACAAAATTATATCTAAATATATCATCATCTCCCTCATTACTCTCTAATGAGGAAGGATGATTAAAAACATCAAGATCGTTGGAACCACCGCAATAATGTTTTTCTCGAAAATCGGACAAAGAGATTTAAACTACCTTCGTTATTTTCACCTTCAGAGGCGAAGCTTCATTTTATTCAAACTGTCATTCTTTGTTACTAATCTATTTATTCAGTTTAAATCTTTAAAAAAGAGTCTTTTCTTTATTCTTTATTGTGTGGAAGGTTAAAAATTTTTTTAAGGACAGTAAAACAAGAAGAGGTAAATAATGCTGTGAAGTTGTATATCTGGATCGTTAGAAAACCTTACAAATTAAAGAATTTATAACAGGAAGTATTTAATAGGTTTTGCGATGCTTTCAACTAAGGCGTCATCAAAGTGAAAAAAGAAATCGTTGATTCTCTTTTAAAAGATGTCTGAAATAAAAGCTTCTCGTTATTTAGTATTTATTTTTTCTCGATTTTTATTACAATTTGTGGTAAAAGTACTTTATAAAATAATATCCGGCTTTGTGTCTATACTTTAATTATTTTTGAAAATAAAGTAAGAAATGATTGATTTAATGAACACTTATAGTAAAAAATATTTTAATGTTATTATAATTTTTTAAAGCATTTACAAGAATAGTCTTTTTCAGCGTTCTCGAACTTTACGTCACACATTCATATGAAATAAGTAGGCAGAAGTGCAATATCAGTGGATGGGTTACTCAGTACTATTTCGAGTTGTACTCGAATATAACATAACTTATATCATCATTATTTCTGTTTCCTACATTACACGTTACTAGTTCTGTTATCATAGTACTTTCCTGTTTTATTCGCTTAAAACTACTAATGTTTAATGCATCTACAACTCCTTCCTGTACAGCTGATACTGGCAATAAAGGTACCTTTTTATCTTTCTCCTTGGTGAAGTAATCTAATTATGTTTTCCGGGCATTTTCTTTACAATTTCTTTCAAGTAGGTACATCTAACTTTTGATAAGAGACATAAACGACATATAATGACATTTAGTAATTATATGATGAACAATTCAAGGAAAATACAATACTGATAATCAAATTCAAATTAAGAAAAAAAACATATATACCGAGAGTTCGTACGATGACTGATGGAATAAGATATAATTAGGTAAATTGACTTATTAGTTTTAGCATTTCAGCCGCTAACGTTAACGCTAACGCTAAGCAGGGAGCGCGCCGAAAATGCCATCTGATGGTTGCATAAAATCTGGCTCGATAATAGGCATGTTCGACATTTTTTTTAACTGAAATCGAAAGATTTTGTTATTTAAAAACGATCAAAAAAATTTGACCGCAAAATATTGATATTTACGTCCGCTGTAAGCATTTTAAAATCAAGGATCGGCGAGAAGCTGGAGAACGTACCTGTGCGCGAGACTAGACCGTGTGACGTCAGTAGTCGTGAAAGCCCTGTATTCACGATGTGTGTGTAAAATAGAAAAAATAAGAAAAATGTCGAACCTGCCTATTGTGATAGGTATGTAAGTATTGTATAAAAAATAAAAATTCGTTATAAAAAAATATCATTAGAATTTATAAGCATATAAATAAAAAATGTGATCATATTTTTGAAAGACAAAATTCAGTAAAACGTGTTGTGATGAACAAATGAAGTATAAAACATGTAAATAAATATCAAAAACTATGATTCTTAGGTTGGGTTAATCAGTGACATCCAAACAAATAATACATGACAGTCACAATAATTTCTTATACTTTTTTTTAAATAATTTTTAGGTAATTATTCAATCACACTGGATTTTATTCTATTTAATCAAACCGGATTGGAGTCAATTACTCATCAAATATCATTTCAACCTAAAACGATGGACAAAGAGAAACAGCTTGTCGCGGCTGGTCACGTTATAGACATAGTGGCAAAAGTTATTTAATCACATCGCATAAGAGTAGAATAAAACACACATTCGTCTAAGTAAGCATTCTACAGAAGTAGGTTATACATTACTTACTTTTTCTAATAACTGCATTTATCCAGTTCTTTTTTTCTCTAATTTCCAAATAGGTCTTGAAAATGTGTAAAATCTGCACTTGCTATTTCTCCCTGTATCTTTGCAATAAAAACACAACAACTATTATGAACCATTTTTACCTCTCGCCCTTCAGATAAGAGAGGTATAGGAATCATGCTAAAAATTGGGTAGTGAGTTTTCAATGGATAAACACGTTTTAGGGTCCCTAGAATACGATTTAAATATTTTCGCGATGATGTCTGTGTGTGTGTATGTTAGTGTGTGTGTGTGTGTTAGTGTGTTAGTGTGTGTGTGTGTGTGTGTTTGGATGGATGTTGTAGTAACGATAACTCAAAAACTTCTGAATGAAAAAATTTGAAATTTTGCATACGGAATTCTGATACCCTAGATTAGATCTGATTAGATTTTGGTGCCAATCGCACAACCGGAAGTGGCAGTTGCTATGTGTGATGACGCCATTATTATACAAAACGGCAATAAAGTTTTACACATATAGTTTGTATACCCTATAGTTTATTTTCGTCTTATTAAAATTTTCGTAACTTTTGCCATTGTTGCCAGATTTACAAAAAAATAATTTTTTTTCATACTTTTTTGTGTCAACCTGTAAATTTTTGATTCAAAAATGGCGAGAGGTCATGTGCTGGCCACATCAGATTTTTATATTTAATTTTGACGTGTTTATTTATGACAAGAGCCAGATTTCACGAAATTAAGACCACTACGAGAGCTGGGATCATTTCAGTTGCCTCCACCATGCACTCTGCACCCAGCGAATATGGTAAATTTTCTGAAATATCGTGATATTTTACAGGGCCCCTTAACTCAAATGCATTTTAAACAAATGTCATAATTGACACATGACATAAGATAAAATGCAGAAAAACGCAATGAGCTTCAGTCATCAACTGAGATAAAATTTAGGGCTATAATATCACATATGTGCCAACGTGCATGCGCTTATACATGAATTGCATTGGCATCCTTTCTCGTGGGGAAAAAGGAACGTAGAAAAAAAGGAAAGTTAAGCAAAACGTAGGCGATTTTTATTTTTGAATATTATTCTACAAATGATAATTGCATATATCATAACATTGTTTATTTATACATTTTTATTACAATATATCTGCTGGTGAATATATAAAAATAACAAAAAAAATTTTATGTACGGCTGTGACGCCTATGACTTATCCTAGGCTGCATGAGAGGGAAACGATCCTCTACACTCTATTATCGGTGACGCACTTCTCTCTCAATCTAGCGATATAGGAGTATTACATATATGTATAATATACGATAAAATAAACGCTTTTGTGAAACATTTACTTTGTTTAAGTTCCAAATAAAGCTGAATAAAAATATTAAAATTTAAAAAAGTGTGGTCAAAATGGTAAGTGACGTAATACCAATAAGATTGCTTAATCTGCTGCAATGTTGTAGGAATATTAGTCTATTACGGTGGTACTTCTTTAATACGAGATTATATTGTGATCTTTTTCTATCGGACTGGAAAATAGTTGAACATCTTTATCGCCTTTCGACGACAAAACTAACAATAACATTGACATATATGACAGTTTAATAATCTAACCTAACTTATTTTTAATTTTGATAAGTCAAATGAACGTAACTTGAATGACTGTACTTGGCAACATGGTACTGCCGTGCTTTTCTGTGATTGGATATTAAGGAAAGCGAGATCTTAAATATTTTAAAATTAAAAAGGCATTATTTTAAAATATGCTTAGTATTGGCAGTAAAGGAAATAAATATAAATAAAACTCTCTATTAATAGAGAGATTTTAAGCCCATTAAAAAATCTTCTTATTTTGGCGTTGTTGTGGTTATTTTTGCTAACCACAACCATAAGCACGGCAACGAAATTAAGACATTTTAAACCCCAACTTTAAACTTCACAAAATGACAGGTGATAGTTATTTTCTTTTGGTTTTTCTAACCACAGAATTTCTGGTGTTTTGTTGGTTATTAAAATTGAAAGAATATATATAAATATAAGGTGCGAAGAGTGAAAACGAGTACATCAGTGTGTAAAATTAAATTTATTAAAATTAGGCTAAGCGCTTTCGGCACATTATGCCATCATCAGAGCCTTTGACGAAGGCTCACGTTACTTATACATATTTAATTTTGAAATGGAGAATGTTTTGAAAAATGTTATCAATAGAAGAGATCGTAATGCGGATTTAATAAGGCAGGCTATACTTAGAGAGATATTTTCCATGTGCCTGAGATTGGGATAGTGGAAATCCCAGAATTTGATCTTAATGCTCTAGAGGATAAGTTTGTGAAATCATATTTCAGGTTCGAAAATCCGGAAATATTTAGATTAGCAAGGGTTCTTTGAATTCCTAATAATATTAAGGCAAGATCAGGACTCAGGACTATTCACATACTTAAAAAGTATCCACAAAGTATACACAATTAAAATATGTTTTCGCAGGCCAACGTCAAATCTGACAGAACTCTAACAGTGGTTAGGTTATGTTTTTCTCAATAATCTAATATCACTTTTGCGCGTTGTCTGATACTCAATTTAAATTTTACAATCACGACATTGCAAAAAAATTTAACATGATATTTAAACATTGAACAATATTATTACGATACAAAGGAAAAATATAACAAATTCTCCATAGGTTAAAGAAATAGATATTTTTGTTAAATAGGTTAATGTTAAATATTTTAATCAGCACATACATCTCCTTTTTCAAAATTATCTAATATGCTCGAAAGTCTGAAACGTGTGGCTACGGTGCTTTGTTACGCATAACGATAGCCATAACCACTTTCTATATTTAATTTTCCGTAATTAACGGAATCCGTTATCGTTATTAAAGTTAAAGGAACGGCAAACTTCCATTGCGCATGCTCACAATAACGATAACGGAAGAAAAGCGAATAATTAAAGGGCTTAAAATCTCTCTATTAAAGGGGTTAAAATCTCTCTAATAACAAACTTTTGTGAACACAAATACCATATACGAATGTCACTGATGGAGATGGATAATGAAAAAACTTCTTATATTTTGGTGACAGCTGAAGAATGCTGAAAATGACTATAGTTACTGTATTTTGATGTGGTAAGTCAATGAAATTTTCAAAGATAGATACAGGAAAAAGATGAAACTTAATATAACTTAAAATTTAATTTTATACAGGGCGGCACAAATTTAAATGAACACTATTGGGATTTCGTAAATCATTATTTTTTTCCAAAATTAAAATATCAGGACCGTTTTCAGAGAAATTTGGAGAAATAATCACTGAAGCTGAGGGTAACTAGGATACCAACAACTTGTGTGTATTATTCGCTGGGTGCAGATTGCATGATGGGGACAACTGAAACGATCCCAGCTCTCGTAGTGGTCAACATTTCGTGATAAACATGTCAAAATTAAATATAAAAATCTGATGTGGCCAGCACATGACCTCGCTATAGTGAATACAAAATATATGTGTAAAACATTTTGCTCAGTGATGAC
This sequence comes from Neocrepidodera transversa, assembly GCA_963243735.1. Classification (NCBI taxonomy): domain Eukaryota; kingdom Metazoa; phylum Arthropoda; class Insecta; order Coleoptera; family Chrysomelidae; genus Neocrepidodera; species Neocrepidodera transversa. Next base: position 35,710,480 of record OY725337.1, on the reverse strand, counting down.
GTCATCACTCATGGCAACTGCCACTTCCGGTTGTCCAATGGACATTAAAATCTAATCAGATCTAATCTAGGATATCAGAATCCTGAATGCAAAATTTTAAATTTTTTAGTGCAGTACATTTTGAGTTATCGTTACTACAACATCCGTCTTAACACACACACACACACACACACACACACACACACACACACACACACACACACACACACACACACACACTCACACACACTCACACACACACACACACACACACACACACACACACACACACACACACACACACACACACACACACACACACACACACACACACACACACACACACGCACACTAACACACACACAGACATCATCGCGAAAATATCAAAATCGTATTCTAGGGACCTTCAAACGTGTTTATCCATTGAAAACTCAACAACCCAATTTTTAGAACGATTACTATACCTCTCTTATCTGAAGGGCGAGAGGTAAAAATGGTTCATAATAGTTGTTGCATGTAACGAAATGCCAGTTTTGCACCGTTCTTTAGCGTATTTTGGTTGAATTTTATATCATGCATTATTTCCGCAAAACCAGGTCTTAGTATTATATTCATGTTCTAAATATCAAAATGCCTGCATTTGATTTCGATTGTACGGGACACATTTTTACATTTCAGCCCACAGGTGTCATCACGCGGCAAGTTACTGACCATAGCGAAATAATAAGCAGAGTGACATTTCCAATACTGTCATCAAATTTAATGCGCGTACTACAGCGACACCCTTGGCAACGAGCGCGAAACACACTAGAAAATTACTCAGTCGGTAATGTAGAGTCCGTGATTTATATAAATCTAGGCGGTAAATTTGTAATTGCAGTGTGGATTTTATATTAAATGAAAAGAAACATATAAATACATTATTTACATAATATTACCAAATTTGCATACACAATTACTATGCTACATATGCTTATACATAAACAATTACATATAAAATAAAACTAATGACATTATTTTGTCATCTATAGTCCAAGAACAATTTTTCTCTTTGTAATTTTTAATGGTGCTATTTAATAACTTTATACCACTTAGATCATATTTAACATTAAAATATTTAATATCAATTGTGTTTGAATTTTGTAAAAATGTCTTAATTTGATGTCGAGATAATTTTAAAATATTTTTTTACTTTGAAATTTTATTGCTTTTTTTCTCACAGACGTACCTATAATTTTTTTTTCCATTGGAGTTAAATCAACTGTTCTCGCATTCAATTGACGTAAAATCCCTTTTTCTTTGATTTCTTTAAAGGAGTAGGAGAAGGTATAGTACATTCCATGTGAGACTGACCTGTTTCATTATTACCGGATTTTATTAAAATATTACTTAAAATATTAATTTTTGGTTAAATTTGAGCATTTTGGCAAACTAAAGGGTTAGTTACCGTACATTCCTGGTTAATATTGATAGAAGGCACAGCAAACTTGGTAAGTCTTTTTTTGGTGCTATCACAAAAATCCGAATTTTGGAAATGTTCGACACATAAATATACACGTTTGATTCTAATGTTCAAATGTAAAATTTTAAACCATCGTTTACGTCGTTCCAAATTAAGAGGAAATAAAAAAAATTGGAATGTTTTCAAACTCCTTTTTCATCAAATGGGAATAAAATACGTTCTTACAAAAGAGGGCACAACATTTCATTTTTATTCTTCCCGTCATTAATTTTATGGAATCCATATTTTTAACGTCAAGAAAAATGGCTGTAAAAAGAAGTAACATTTTTAGTAAAATTTATGTATAAAAAAGATGATCCTTACTTGGACTTTATTACATAAACAATTCGAATATTGTCAATACGTATAAAAATTTAGTTTTTATTGATAGAATAATAATTAACAGCAATGCTAGAATATTTTAAATCTACAAAAATTCTAATTTCAAAAGTTAATTTGACATTTGACATTAGTCATGGCCCGCTATTGGCTCGAAGCAATAACGTTCGTAGTTTAGCTCATGGCCACCATGCGTAATGCGCAACGAGTGTCTAATTTGGTCACGGAACGTGATGATAGTTATTTGTATTGGAACTTTCACTCTGCTTATTATTTTTCTATGTTACTGACAGAGAATACACAATAGTTTATTTTTGTATCAATAATATTTTCAAAACTTTTGCCATTGTTGCCAGATTTACAAAAAAGTTAATTTTTTTTAATACTTTTTTGTGTTATCGTGTTAATTTTTATTTAAAGATGGCAAGAGGTCATGTGCTGGCCGCATCAGATTTTTTGTTATTTGTTTTCTTTATTTAGGTGAAGTGGGTTTTGGATATAACAAGTAATTAATGGATTAAATAAATATACTTCATTTATTATAAATTATACTCACGGAAAGATTAGCAAAGAATACGTAGGAACTGCCATGGGCAATTGTCTGCCGCCGTTCTTTGCTAATCTTTTCATGAATAGTTTCAAAGCCCAGATTACTCAGGAGGTTGAGTATTTTCTGAGAATATCATACAAGTACGTGGATGACTCATTGCTATTTTTTTAATACTAAAAAAGAAAATTTATATAATTTCATGGCCAAATTATAGTCTAAACTACCATCAATAAAATTTACATATGAATAGGAAAATAATGGACAACTACCATTTTTAAATGCTTTATTGATTAGAAGTAATAATACTTTAGAATTTGATATTTCAGATTCTTTTCATTGTAGTGAACACAAGATGGCGAGTTTACATTTTCGTTTAATAAATTTCCCTCTCACTAATGAAAAATAAACAAAAGAAAAGAATCTGGTATTAATGGTTATGGGAGACATTTTATAGATGAGCTAATTATTAGCCATACATTTAAGAAAAGCTTAAAGAATACCACTTTTTTCCAACATGAGAGAGGGTTACAAACGATTTTCAATAAATCAGGCCTGAGAGTAGTTTTTAGTGTATTTAGTGTATAAATTGCTTAAAAATGTACGCAATAAAATATTGTTAGGTGCATATGAAAGTATAGAAATAATTGTAAAGATAATTTATATAAAGAAAAAGGACCGATTCCATATCGTCCTTTTTCCAAATGATTTAATATTTACCTAGAATAATTAAAAAGTGTAGTTTGGTTTAGTGGTTCTTCAACATCAAAACAGTTAATTAAATGTCTTAATTTAAAAACCTTAAGACCATATTGTTTTCGGTAAAATGTAGATTATCATGAATCAATCGTTACTCATGTGATCAGGAAAAAAGGTCATGTTGAATAGTAATTCTGCACTTAATTAGGAAAAATTGTTCCCGTTTGCATTAATAAACCAAAAAGCACTAACATCTCCATTACCGTTGTATCACGCGAATGCGTTATTCATAAATACTCTCTACTCTTTGTCAATGTTTTCAAAGAGTAATGATTTGTCTCTCGAACAATTCGGGACCAAAAATTGTCATCGATCACAAAATTTAAATAACTAATTGGTATGTATCCTGAGATATGTGGTCACCTTGTATAAATAAATGCAAATGTTGCACTGATGTATTCGTGAATTGTTAACTTTATTATTCATTTTTATTTATTCCCTGTTTTAATTCCATTCGGTTCAAAAATTATTTAAAAATTAATTTTCAGTTACAGATATATTACGTAACAAGAGTTGTAAAAAGTGAAGTGAAAAGCTTGAGTTCGAGCCGCGTAGTGCGAAAATACTTTACTATAACTTATGTTTTAATATATTATTAAGTTATTTATTCTAAAGTTTTTATTAAACAAGAATCTAGATTAGAGTACAACCTCGAGTGAAAAGGTAAACGGAGTAAAAGTCAAATATCCAAAATTACAAATAAAAATAGGTGAATGATTTGTTACTCCGTTCCATTATTCACCCGATGATTAATGTTCTTCACTCGAATATTCTGAGGCTAATAACACATATTCTCGGCATAAACAAGGAAATATTGAAATTGTGTCACATTACTAACAATACACGTGGCCTAAAAGTCTATTTACATGAAATCAACGTCAGTTTGGCCAGGTATTATATTTTTTGTTTGTATGTATTTAATAATATATTTTTATTTCCATTTTTTTAAATCACTATGTATTCATCTAATAGTTTTTATCCTGAATTATACCATAATAATCATTAGCACTAAAATGGAAAAATACGAAAGAAAAGATTTAATAACAAATGGTAAAATAAAAAATCATACAAAAAAATATGCGTTCCAGACAACATAACGGTTTCTCGGTATTGATGTCCAGTATAAAGCCAAAATAATAAATCACCCTGTTGTTAATGATCGGATTTTTCCACAGTTTTTCTTTAAGTAGATATTCTTCACTTTCAAGAGCTTTTTTTCCCAAATTGGGCGTGGGAGGTCCCACCTGCAGTGAGGCTCTACGCCTATTGTGGCCCGCCAATTTTCACATCCGCCCAGTACTCTTGACAAAGTCAAGAATAGTCCTGATGTTTGCTTTTGCTATCTCTTCGGGTTCAGGATACTGTACCCCAAAGTGCCATTTCCTTTTCCTGTTCAGGTTCCGGCAATAGCATAATATACGAAGAGGAGTTTCATCATCTTTCTCGCATTTCCTACAAAGGGAATCTTCCGATACTCCTATGAGGTTCAGGTGTTTTCTGATCCCGCAATGTCCTATCAGGACACATAGAGCGGTTTTGAGTTCCCGCGGTATTAGACATAGTAAGAGATTTTCTCTGCTCTTGCGTGGACCTTCTATAAGTGTTTTGGACTGTCTTAGTCCCGGAAGTTCCAACCAGTATTCCCTGTGTTTGTCCCTTAATTATTTTTCCAGTATACCCTTTACATGTTGGTTGGAAATACCACATGTGGATTGCGATCCAATTAAAGGTTTTTCGGCTTCTTTACCAGCCAGGCCTCTTCATTTCCATCTATGCCTTCATGCCCAGGCACCCATTCAACTCTTGTTGTGTTCTGCCAGGGCATTTAGGTTTTTATGGCAGTCCAATACTAGTTTGGACTGTATTTCTACCCTTTGTATTGCTTTATGGGATGCTTGACTATCTGTCAGTATACGCATTCTCTTATTTCTAAGATCCTCTCGCAACGTTACGTTTAAACAAGCATTTATCGCAGTAATTTCTGCTTGAAGACCGTTGCCATAGATTCCAGGTTTAGAAAGCAAGTTCTCCCTGAGTTCATATGATAGAATCCAGCACCTGTGCTGTCTTCTGTTTTAGACCCGTCCGTATACCAGACTGATTGATTTTTCTAAGTCATGATCTCACTCATGAGCTACTCACTTACATAAGATCAACACTTGACTTCAACACATCCGATTCCATGGCAATCATAGTGACTTAAATGAAGATTAAATACCTATTTCTATTACTTTATCCCATTCTTTGAACCCGTGTGCTGATTTATACACGGATGAATTAAAATTATGGTTGCTATTATTTAAAAATTCTTGTTCAATTTCTTTATTGAATAGATTTATAATTGAATGAAGAGCTCTTACATATTCTTAAATTTTTCTAAAAACTGTACCATCTCTTTTTGGTTTAATCTAATCTTCTCTTTCCATAAGCTGCACAGATGCTGTAGAATCTTTAAGCTGTAGGTTACTTGTACTTGGTTTCATAAAATCTATGTTAAATCATTTGCTGAGTGCGGAAAGTTTAATAATTGGAGCTACCCAATAAGCTTTTTCATCTGTCACGGACTTTGATTTCATGGATTAAGAGGTATATCATTCAATATTTGTGAATGCAGAACCTACAAAAATAATTGTGAATTATAACAAAGTTAATTTTTTCCGTAATAATTAAAATATATAAATTAAATCACGCACGGCACTGGACTAGAATGAACTTAAAATTATGAGAGAAGCTTCGAATAAAAGGCCAGTCGTATCAGTTAACGCCAAAGTTCATGTCGAGTAGAGCAATTCAAACTGTTGTCGACTGCTGCAGTGGCAGTCCGAAGTCCCAGTTAGAGTTCCAGTCCAGTCCGAGTTCGACCTGAGAACCAATCAGCGACATGTAGAGGTAGGTCAAGCTGGGGTTGAAGAAGCCAAGTTCCATTGTACTTTTGTATCGGAATCATCAATCCAACCACACCAGCCTAGGAGACGTGCCAGTACCGTTAGACATTACCGATAGAGAGCGTTACACACCTTTTTCTTCTTCACCGGAATTTCGGTACAAATAAAAGCTTTATTTCTTGAATCTTATTTTTGTTTCATTCCAGCAGCTAATATACCCAGGCACTCAACCTAGTAGGGCAAGTAAAGACCTCCCTTCTGGCCGCCAGTAGTTTTCGTCGATACCATTGTAACCAGTTTTAATGGCATAAGACTTGAGTTACAATTTGTTGTTAATGAATAGCTAGCTTTCATTTATGACTCAGGATAGTTAAAATTATTTTTAATAATATTGCAAAATAAATAAATTTCCTGAGCGCCACATGCCTGTTATGTCTATCTGAAGAATCCCGACAAGTTGATCCTCCACTAGATAAATTAATTGTTTAGTTATTAAATCAAACAAAAAAAATGATTTCCTGGAAAGGTGTCAAAAATTAAACTTAAAAATAAATTGTAATGAGTTTAATGAATCAAGTTGAAACTGATTTGAGTTCCAACTTTGGGAACTTTGTGGCTTTCTGCACTAATCTTGGGTTTCTTTTAGTAAATTTTACCCAGGAGGTCTTCAAATAGCGAGTGAGACGCCCTACGTTCAAGTGAATGGGTCGTCTATGGCACGATAGCAGTAATGTGTGTCTTTGCAGTCTTCGTTGTTCGCCTGCGAATGATATCCCGTGAAGTGTGGCCCAGAAGATGTTCTATGTTCTGAAAGGTCTTCAAGAAGGCTACTATAGCGCTTTTAGGTCCAGATAAATGAGTAGATGGCTCCCAGAGGGTTTACATGTAAACAGAGAAAGGTTTCAGAGTTAATGACCGCAATCTCACTTGGCTGACTGTATAAATCCAAAGACTCAAGAGTTAATGTGTGGTTACACGCACAACCACAACTTCACTGATTTCCATGAAACTTATTGTCTCAAAGATCGGCAAAGAACTGTAAACACACTGATTGAACTCAAAATTGTCTCACACAGACCGTTAGTGCATCAAATGAATGAAAGTGAATGTTTGTAGGCAAATAATTAATCAAAAGTCTCATAAAAGAAAAAAGTATAACCAATTTTAGTTAACAAATTGGATTTTTAACAATAATCAGTGAAAGCAATGTGATGAAAAGTTACAATGAATAATATATGATTTTAAACAGTAAACAGTATGATACGTATAGTGAAAAATTATAACAATATGTGAAATTGATAATCAAATATGTGCTAAAGTAATCGAACAAATATTATATGTCAAATTGTCCTGGCCAAAGACGATTTGACAATTAAATGAACATGTGACGTTTTATAAATTTAAAGAAAAAAAATCAAGCAACAATTTGAAATATACCCAGAAAGGTTTTTTTTTCGACAAGAAAACAAATGATGAAATACCAAGACAGAAGCTCGCTATATTGTGTAGTGAAACGAAACAATATGAAAAAAAATCTGATGTGGCCAGCACATGACCTCTCGCCATTTTTGAATCAAAAATTTACAGGTTGACACAAAAGAGTATGAAAAAAAATTATATTTTTGTAAATCTGGCAACAATGGCAAAAGTTTCGAAAATTTTAATGAGATGAAAATAAACTATAGGGTATACAAAATATATGTGTAAAACTTTATTGCCGTTTTGTATAATAATGGCGTCATCACCCATAGCAACTGCCACTTCGCGTTGTGCGATTGGCACCAAAATCTAATCAGATCTAATCTAGGGTATCAAAATCCTGTATGCAAAATTTCAAATTTTTTTATTCAGTAGTTTTTGAGTTATCGTTACTACAACATCCATCCAAACACACACACACACACACTAACACACACACACACACACACACACACACACACACACACACACACACACACACACACTAACACACACACACACACACTAACACACACACACACAGACATCATCGCGAAAGTATTAAAATCGTATTCTAGGGACCCCAAAACGTGTTTATCAATTGAAAACTCACTACCCAATTTTTAGCATGATTCCTATACCTCTCTTATCTGAAGGGCGAGAGGTAAAAAAACAGAAGATAACATCGATGGACGAGGGTACAAACGTGTTAATAAGATGTCACAAAATTAAACGCAGTTAAGATTTATAAAAAAAAAACTCTTCAACACCTACAAATTTAAAAGAACATATGATACGTTCAGCTAGAAATTGAAGGGTTTTTTTTATAAAACAAACACTTAATCGCTCTACATAAGCTAAATTGTTACAGAATAAAAGTCAAATTACACAAAGACAAACTTGATTCGGTCAGGCAGCCATGTCATCGTACACGTGAAGAGATAAGAAAAATATGCCTGTTCAAACAAAATCAAAACGAATCAAAATCAAGTAATCAATGCTAGAACGCGAGCTCCGATAATTATCAATAGGTTGACCTATTACAATTGTACCATCGTAATCGAAGTGATATAAAAAGATAATAAATTTTCAAAATGAGATAATGAATTGTAAGATAAGATTAACTTACATTTTCACTACACAAGACACAAGAGAGTGACCTTTTATACCAATTTTTAGGTTAATAACGTCACCAGGTGTAAAAGAGTAAATGACTGTTAATTAATAGTCTGTCTAACAGATGTCGTTAAGCGGCAACTATGAGAGGTTGCTATTTTAAATAACAGTAAATTGGTCTTCGGTAAAATATATATCGTTAAACTACAATATATGATTCGAAATTAATTAAATAATATATCAAAAGTTAACGTATATCAAATAAAATTTACACCATAACGACCCCTGAAGTATTTTCTATCTCCACTGACGCTGTCCGTGCAGTAACCTTCACACTATAAACGAAAGGTGGCGCCCGAGGCAGTCTGAAACCTGGAATAGGGCGCCAAAGTGACTCGTAACGACCGAAGTGCGTTACAGAATCGTTCTTATATATGAATAATTATGTTTTAAGTTTACCTTCACCAAAACAACTATCAGTTCTCACGTACGTTTTGAATGCAACTGTCGTTCCTTTTTTGCTCTGGCTGGATAAATTTCACTGGAATATTATCCAGAATTCACAAAATAAACGTATATTTCCTTTAAATTCAATAAGATTCATTTTCATTTATACTTTTGGCCAGTGCTGTATTTTTTACCATTCCATAATCTAAAAATAGATTGTTATTCGTTATTGTTTGTACAAAATAATTCACCCTATCGCCATCTCCCTCTAAGCGATATAATATTTCTAAGAGCGACAAGCGCAGAAATACCTGTGATCGCCGGACAGGTCGGTTTTCTTATCGGAAAGAAGAAAACCGTTACAAATCCTCTCTTACAAATCTTCTAAAACTATAAATAGGCAAACAGTCCAATAGTTCAGAGAGTCTCATCATATCTAGCAGTGTTCAGTCGATATTTCATGCCTCGACGTTATAAAAAGCGGTTGACCGCACCCTGAAAATTAATAGTCTAATAATTTTCTGAGAGTCTAAAAATGTACATAAATTGTAAATATGTTTTGTAGAAGTGAGAGCAGTTGCTCTAATAATAATAATGTAATAAAAAATATAATAATTATAATTTTGGTTTTCTAATAAACGGGTGAGTAAATAGCCCTTAGAGTTCACTTAAATAATTTGATTTATTTTGTGGTAACACACTAATTCCTTATACTGTGTATTAAGGTGGTCCTTCGAAAATTTGGACAGCGTTAACACGCTGTCTGCCGTAGTAAATTATTCCGAACTCATATCGATTCTTAATCATATTTGTTCACTGGCCTTTAATTTAAATAGAATCTGGAGTTAGGTTATCTTTAATATCCTCACATAATGTGATTTGTAAATGTGTTATAAATATGTAGATAATAAACTAATAAAAGTAACATTATTTCTCTATTACACCCACGGAATTGTCATTGGGAAAACGAGAATTAAAAAAAACTAGGAATTTTTAACAAATAATTAAGCAGTTTCATTGCTCGGCCATATTTTTCGATTTTCCTAATAATGTAATGAATAAGGAGTTTCCGTAATTATTATTTATATGTTTTCTTTTTAAGAGCAGTACTTACTTGACCTGAAGTTCCTTAATATTCAATATAAAAATATCCATAACCATCATTCTACCTTAAAATAGTATCAATAGATATCAACAGTGTTGACGAATAATTGACAGAATATTTAAACGAAATATTGGAGAGAGTATAGTGCCATTTTATCAATTATTTTTGATCTTTTTTCATGTATTTCGTCTTTGTCTCATTTCAAAGCATTTTCTCCCCTAAAATCGTACTAATAATAACTAAGTTATATTTATAATACACTATCTTTATGCTAGTTCTCGCTAAAAGGTTACTGCGCATGATTGTTTTAAGATTTTCAGTTTTAACGTTTTTACAGTTAGTGTGCCACGTCTCCTGTTTAAATTAGAAGTTTGAGAAAATATTAATTCAATAAAATTTGTGTTATCAATATTGCACGCCTAAATTCCCGGTTGCTTTAGATTTTAACATGGATACATGTAAAAATGTCGATTAAAAAGCAATTTGCTTTACGTCAACTCTATAGGGACACTGAGCGTTTAAAATCATAATTAGAGACCTTCGAAACTTTTTTATGATATTTTAGTATCTAATAATAATCTGTATTAAAATGGAAAACTTTAGTTACATTTTACGATAACTACTAATAAAAAGAGGATTCGCTGTAAGAATATGCCCTCAGAAGAATTCATTTATCACTTATTGTACCTGAAAACCTAAGAGAACTTTCTAATAATATATCATCCCTGTAGGGAATTTGCAGTTTTGCAGTGTAAAAATCCCGACATAAAATAAGAAAATACCACCTATCGCAGTATCCAATTTTCTTTCACCGTGTCTCAAGGTGAATATCATACTTCTTTCTGAAATAGAAACTTAGAAAAAAGAAAGACTTCATATTAGTTTTCATCTTTTCGTGGAATGTTCGGCTCTGGTTTGCCGCAAACTACAAAGTGTTACAAGATTACGAACGTGACCAGGGAAACAAAGAAGTTTCGAGATGTGTTGGCCATATGGTGACTTTTATTATTTCGAACCCGTATCTTTCTTTGACATTTTGCTAATTTTAACACCTAATAAGCTTAACTTATGGTATTGACCTAATAAAAAAAGGTTTTATGCATTTCAAAGATTTATAATTAACTGACAAAATTAGTTTTTCGTATTTTATAGTTCATTATTAGTATTATTATTGAAAACGAAATATCACAAATATTGTTGAATTTTTTTGACTATATCAATATGATTCTATAGGAAAACCTGATGTGGCCAGCACATGACCTCACCATTTTTTTTTGAATAAAAAATTTACACGTTAACTCAAAAAAGTATAAAAAACAATTGACTTTTTTATAAGTCTGACCGCAATAGCAAAAGTTTTGAAAATTTTAATGATAAGAAAATAAACAAACTATATTGGATACAAAATGTATGTGTAAAACTTTATTGCCATTTTGTTTAGTAATGACGTCATCTCTCATAGCAATTGTCACTTCCGATTGTCCGATTGACACAAAAATCTAATCAGATCTAATCTAGGGTATCAGAATCTTGTATGGAAAATTTCACCATTTTTAATTCAGTAGTTTTTGAGATATCGCTATTACAACATCCATTCTAACTCACACACACACTAACACACACGCACACTAACACACACACACACACACAGACATCATCGCCAAAATATCAAAATCGTATTGTAGGGACCATAAAACGTGTTTATCTATTGAAAACTCACTATACCTCTCTTATCTGAAGAGCGAGAGGTAAAAAATGGTCACAGGCAATAATAATCCATGACCCTACTGCAAATACTGCAAATACTGATCCCAGGTATCAAAAGATATTGGCAAAACATAGTTTTACAATATTTTTTTGTTTTAATAATATTATCTTAATAATGAAGCCAATATTGGATAGAAGTCGAAGTGTTAACATTTCGTAAAATTAGCTAAATATTGATTAAAAATAATGCCCATTTGTTCGTTAAAAAGAGAAGTTTACTATTCATCATTTAAAGGAACTTAAAGTTAAGGGGATTTACCTCGCTACAAAGTAGTATATGCAAGGGTTTGTCATTTCTCAATTCATAAGTTTGTTTTTTATGTTTAATAAAAGAAAAAATATGTATTTAGTAATTTTTCTAAAAAAAAAAACAAAAAACAGTAAAATAACAAAATCATCATGAATATAAATACTTTATTCGGTTTGTTTTTTCAACACCCCATCTTAAACCAAACGTTATTAAATTAATCCCATCTTCTTTCGTAAGTTTTCACATTTTATAATTTCCATAAACTTTATAAGCAGATCGGCCAAATTTTAGTCCGTCAGTATTTTATATGAATTAACAGTTTCTCTTCCAAATATCTTGCAAAGCAATATTTTGTTTCTAGGTTGTTGGATCTATAATTACTTTTTTCTAAATCTAACATCTTTATACAACTTTGATTGTCTCCTAAAATTAAAGTTCTCTGAGCAATCAGATTGGAAAACGGATATTGCCAATCGATTCTACGACCTCGTAAACCTATTAAACGATGGGTCACTCGGTATCTTTTTTCAGTTTGTCAAAATGACAGTACGAAGGTTTCGACTGATTTCGGTATATTCCACCTTCCTCAAGTGATCTGCAGCGGTTTCTGCCCTGATGGTCGGCTCAATCTGTAGCCTCGGAATCGGCTTTTTCCACAATTTCGATAATCAGCGGTCTTGGTACACCATAAAACGGTCCCAGCTCGGACGCCAAATTTGTAACGCACTTCGGTCATTCTGGGTCAGTTTGGCGCCTTAGTTCAGGTTTCGGATTGTCTCGAGCGCCTCTTTCCGTTTATAGTATGAAGGCTACTGCACGGGCAGCGTCAGTGGAGATAGAAATACTCCAGAGGTCGTATGGTATCGACAAGACCCTTAGCGGCTAGAAGAGCGGTCATTACTTGCCCTACTGAGTTACGTTACCTGGATATTTGCTACTGGGATGTTTATAAAAAAAATAAATGAAATAAATAAATTCGCTTTATTTAATTACCGAAAATCTGGAAGAAAGGTGTGTAATGGACGATACAGGCACAACTTGCTTGGCTGGCGTCGTGTTGTCGGACTGACGGCTCCAGGTTCCGGTCAAATTGGACTTGTGGGGAAGGGAATGGACTGTGGCTGCCACTGCAGCTGACTTGAACGACTCCGGCTGCCGTATACCTTAATGTCGTCTAGGTATGCGAAACAAGTAGCAACTCCATCTTTCGGCGGGAGTTTACAACTGGTACGACTGGCCTTATACTCGAAGCATCTCTCATAATTTTAAATTAATTCTACTCCAGTGCCGTGGACGGTTTAATTTATATATTTTAATTATTACGGAAAAAATTAACTTTGTTACAAGCTACTTCCGTAGAAAACCAAAATCCGATCAAAGGCGAAAAGCTCCTCCTTTACAGTTAAGAATTTTAAACACCCTTACCCCTCAGGTGTATGTACTCATCATGTAAATCCTATCTTTAACTACTTAACGGTATCAATAAATCAAAATTTCTAAGAAAGTTTTAAAGAAATATAAATAATATTATCAAATTTGATTTCGATTAAAAGGTATGTTAATGAGATAAAAATTAAACAGTATGTATATTAAATCAAACAACTATACCACTAAAATCAATTTAAAAAAAAATATTTTAGTTACAGCGAAGAACTCCAATCGATTTCAATTTACATGAGGTACTTATTTTCGAAATAACTTTTATAATAATAATTTGACCAATGTGATTTATTTCCAAATTGAATATATTTACTCATGATTTTGAACAAAAAGTGAAATATAATGTTTTTGATGACTTTACTTGAATGTTGTACTAATTCGATTAGAAACTTTGTTTTTCCATTAGTTTTAATGTTAAATCATAATTGATCTACTACGAAACACGATAATGCCTTTCTATTTATCCATAGAATGCCGTTTTTATTAAAATGGATTTTATGAATATGCTTTTGAAAGTTCCAGTATTATGAAAATAATGTATAATAATAGGTATTATTTTCAGTATTTAGTTTTAGGTTATAATGGTATCGACAGGTTTGTAAATAATTAAATATATAAATAAATTTAAACTCAACGTACAAATTGTCGAGTTAAATTATGTTTGATAAGAATTTTAGGTAGGGAATATTCAAGAAAGTAAATGACCATTTTGTAGCTCCAACAAAACGATTTTTTTTTTATAGTCTACCTGCATCATTTCGATCTTGATTTTACCTCCAGCTTATTTATTTAGCTTTCATTAAATCTACTTTGCTTAATATGTAGTAAAAAGTTAGTTGACGATGGTCGTTCGAATTATTAGTAAAATAATTTATTGATAAAACTTTTGCTTTATAATAATTTTGCAGATAAAATTTTTTTTCAAAAAAATGCTTTTGCAATCTAATCTAATTGTAGTGTAGTCAAGGCAAGGGTGAGTAATTTTTATGGACTTTAAACACAGAGTATGCGTGGGTTTTGCGCCAAGGCCAACTTATAAAAAAGTAAAATAGAAACACAACATGCCCCCATTTTTAGCTACTTCCGGGTAGTGGCAGTGGTCGTATGACCTTGTAAATTGAAATTAACATTTCATATAGTGTGTGCTACAGTTTTTTCTGGCAATGTGACATAAGTTCGGTCCTTAAAACCATTTGTCTGAAAAAAGAAAATTCGGTTTAGGCGCCGAATCTGATAGCAGAAATCTCAAGTAAATGTATTGTTGCATCGTTTGCAATGTCAAAAAATATAAACTGTTCTTTCTCTATTATAATTTAGGATTTGTCTAGTATATACTAGTCACTATTGATTTTAAAACATATAATAGATTTTAAATTCTAACGAAGTTACTAAAATACCAGTAATATTTGTTTCTTCGTCTGTCTTCAATTTATTTTTATATTACCTACTGCTGATCAAGAGGGTACGTGACTGATAAATTAAATTCAGTTACAACTAAGATACCGGCCCGCCAGTCCATTACGTGAGATATTCTAGTACTAATTAAATTTAAAATTTTGTAAAAAATTTAAGTCCGAAACTTCGTTATGAGGCAGTCTTGAAATAAATGCGTTAATAGTAGATTCTGTAACAAGGTTAGAATGAAAAATTCGAAACGAGTGGAAAATTCCGAACGCGAGCGAATGCGAGTGTGAGGAACCACGAGTGTCGAATTTTTTCATTCTGACCGAGTAACAGACTATATTTTCTCCATGATCAAAAAGTATAAATCAAAATTAAATTAAATCTGAACACAAGTTATTTGTTGACATATTTGTATTACATTGTATTAATATTTATAGTGCTGTGGTACACTTACCGAAATTAAAATCTGGTGCATTGGTGTTTTTTCATAATTTACAATTTCAGATATTATTAAATTCTATATCTACTTCACTTTATTTTTCACTCATTATTTTGTTTAGATTAAAACTTGTTTGAAAATAATTATTACCGTCGCCATTTTATATCTGACACTGACACTTTTGAAGTCCACGGCAATCGATATTGTTTAATTCGATTACAGAAAATCCATTCTTTACCTCGATAAAGAATGAAAATACATGCAAAATGCATAAGAGGCAAGTATTATAGAATAAATATTCAGACTCTAGAGTGTGAATGTTTACATTCTATTATTAAAAATGATTTCAGAATTCATACATTCAGTAATGGTCGTGGAGAAAATATATTCCTAATTAAATATAGATTTGTAGTAAGTCCGGCATTCCGCGCTTGCGCAAGATCGACTCCATCTGGGGCTTAAGTCAAAGTGACAAATGACAGGCAGTCGTACCTACACCTTTTAACCACTCATAACGCATGACCATGCCAAGAAGACCGAAAACTAAGTTATTACATCAATTCATAAATGTATTTGTCGTCGATTTCTGAAATTGCGCTACCTCACCGATTCGAGACCAGAGCAATTCTTTCAGCTCCGATTATAGAAAGGAGTCATATTTTAAGATGTAACGAAGTTACTTAATTACCGTGATAATTCAAATATTTAAATTATGTCGCGCACGGCACTGGATTAGAATTAACTTAAAATTATGGAAAAGACAACCTTCTTTCGACAAGGTCAGTCATAACAGTTGAACCTCCGCCAGATTGATGAAGACTCGCGTCAGTGCTTCTTAGACGCCGAAATTCTTATTGAGTATCACGATTCAATCTATTGTAATCAGTTCCAGTTGTAGTCCCAATTCGAGTTGGAGTCGGGATGAGAAGCAGATCTAGTTGCAATATCTGTTCAGCGACCTTTAGAGGTCAAGCTAAAGGGAGCAAAGACAGAAAGGCATGAATAGTATAGTAGAGCCGTATTTAGATCCAATTGATTTTCAGCCGTCAACTGTCCCAATGAGCCGGTTACAGAGAGGACAGGCTGTCGTTTATTTTCCGCTCGACGCAGACGATATCCGGAAAGTTACCCACCTGTCTTTCTCGCCGGATTTTGGTATAAATAAAAGGTAGTTTCTTTTATTCAACGAATTTCCCATCAGTGAAAATCCAGGTACTGGGGCAAGTAAATCCAGCCCTTCTAGCTGCCTAGACATTGGTCGATACCATAACGATTTCTGCAGTATTTTTATTCACTGGCGCTGCCTGGTGCAAATGGCCGTCACATTATAAACAAGTAGCGCCCGTACAAAGAAGTAGGTGCCATTACCAGTTAAGCGACAACCACGCCATTTAGAACAGATCAAGTCAACCTATATTAGAATACCGGTTAGAACCATTAGTAGATATTGAATTTCAATATGTATAATTTTTGTTTAAAATTAAATCATCCATTATCTTTTAAACTTTTTTATGTGTTTTGTTCAATTTTTATGTAAAAATTAAACTCATTACACATTAATATTTGCCACAGTCAAATTAAAAAAAAACGAACTTGGACTTATATCATATCTTTATGTTTGAGAACTAATTTATGGAAGGACTCCGCACGGTTCTTATGGAAAAAGGGTCCAGTCGAATTGGCTGAAAATTTAGTATAATGTAGTTTATGATGCCCTGATCAAATGTCTCCATGGGCCTAACGAGATCTAATGGACAGTTTTTGAGATACAGGGTGTTAAACATGAGGAGGCAGTGTTGTTCTTTACCTTTAGAAAATAAATAGTGTAGCGACTAGTTTGTTGCAACAAATTAAAGATAATAATTATAATATTAATATTATCGATAACAGTTGTAATGAGACTTAATCTACAGGGTGATTCTTTTTCTACCAGCCAGTTTTATGTAATTCTTTGAACAAACTCAGTCAAACGCAAAAGACCGTAGACTTGCCGAATAAGTATAAATATCATTTGATTTTAAAATTGAATGATCTAAGGTTACTATTATATAGGGTCTCTTAAAATTGTCTTCTTTAGTTGTATTTATTTTAATTTTTTTAGGAATATATACAGGGCGAAAGGAGTTTTTATGGCGAAATGGCATATATTCGTTAATTTTTATTGAGGTGGTGTTATGTAAGTCAATAAGGACTACATTTTAAAAATATTTGGAAGTCTACAGGGAGTTCCAAATAAAAGTGCCATACAAAAGTTATGTTTTTTAAATGTAACGCCCTATATTTTTTTACATTTTTAGATTCGTCCTGAAAAACTGATTTCAAAAACCTATTATAAAATGAATTATTTTTTCAATTCTAAATGGTTGCTACGGCCAAACGACATAAAATCGGCTTACATGTCCTATCTTAACCTTTTGAGTTCTACCTGGTGGCATAAGAATGAAATGTATACAGAGTGATCAAAATTTCCGTATTTTGAGTGACCTTGTATAATAGTAACTTGAAATCATCCAATATTAAAATCAAAGAATTACACAAAAATCTTAAAATTGGCTGGTACAAAAAGAATCACTCTGTAGACAGAGTCTCATTACAATTGATATCGATAATAATAATATTATAATTATTATCTTTAACTTGTAACAAACTAATCGCCACAATATTTGATTTCTAAAGATAAAGAACAACACTGCCTCCTTATGTTTAACACCCTGTATCTCAAAAACTGTCCATTAGATCTCGTTAGGCCCATGGAGACATTTGATCAGGGCATCATAAACTACATTATACTAAATTTTCAGCCATTTCGACTGGGACTATTTTTCTATAATAACCGTGCGGGGTCCTTTAACTTCTGTATATGTATATTGTTTCATAGAAACGTTAACTTTGATGCTTTTTAGACACAAAAAAATTAAACAAACAGCAAAGTAACAAGAAACGAAAGAAACAAAAAGAAATTGATCAAAGACCAAAATTGCCTTATTAATTAAAAACGCCAAAAACATAAAAGTACTTTTCACAATTTTTCCTTTTAAAAAAACTCTCATTCTCTACCTAGATCATAATTTTTATTTTACTTTCCTTTGTGCGGAAAATAACTTTCTGGTTTCCATAATGCCCGGTCTGGCGTCTCGTGACTGACAGCCCTACTCGGGGGGCGTCAAAATTAACAAAAGTGGGTTGAGGCGACCCTAATTGTGTCTCGTGCTCTTGAAATAACATTTTAAGAGCGCTAGAACGGAATCAGAGGCTTTGTTATTTAGATTCGAGGTTGAATTCATATTTGCCGGGTTTTATTGATGAGTTTTCCTTTTGGTGTGGTAATGAATTTTTTTTTTGGCAACAAGTTGCGGCGCACTATTAACGATCACAAGGAGAAACCTTCTTGAATATTAGCTAGGGAGAAATTTAGCGTTTGATGTGGCTTTTTAACTTTTGGTCGTTTAGCTTTGGTATCCTTCCGAATGGTTTTGTTTTAAAAAACTAAAATTTCTCAAAAACTACTTTGAAAAAATTCAGAAAAGACCTCATGAATGAAAAATTCTTGAAAAAATCTTTAAAAATTTCTTAAAAAAACCTTTAAAAAATTCTTAAAAACCCCTTGAAAATTCCTATTAAAAATCATTCTATAATCCTGAAACAGTCATTGGAACATTTTTGACAAAATCCTTGTAAAGTCCCTAAAAATCACTGAACCATTAATGAATACTTCTTAAAAAAAAAATTGAAAAAATTGAAAATAAGTAAAAAACACATACTTAGGATAATACTGGACTTCTCCTAAAAATATTTGAAAAATCCACAAAATTTTCTCTTTTAAAAACATTAAGAAATTCATAAAATATCATTGAAAATTCGTTTTAAAAATCCTTGTAAAATCCTGGAATATTCAAGAAAATATTTATTGTCTTTATTTTAAATCGTTGAAAAATCTATAAAAAATCTTTGAAATTCTTGTAAAGTCGTGAAATAATCAAGGAAAATTGTTTTATCTAATTCTTAAAAAATCTTGAAAAATTATTGAATATTTCTTGAGAAATCGTAAATTTGATTGAAAATTTCTTGAAAAATTTTTTAACCCCTATCTTAAAAATCTTGTCAAATTTTTGTAAAAGCCTCAAAAAAGTTTTTGAACCATCATTAAATATTTCTTAAAAATCGTAAATAACCTTGAAAATTTCTTGAAACATTTCTATAAAAAATCTTGAAAAAGAAGTAAAAAAGAAAACCTGGGATATAAACATTGAAAAAACAATAAAAGGGTAAAATTTGTTTAAAAATCTTAACAAAACACTTGGAAATCCCCAAAAATTCTTTCAAAAACTGACGACTGAAAAATTCTTGAAAAATCGTTATGAAATCTTTGACAAATCATTAAAAAATTCTTAAAAATCATTGAAAAATTATGGAATACTCAACGAACAATTTTTGACGAGATTCTTAAAAAAATATTTTAAAATCGTTGAAAAATCCATAAAAGTCATTAAATGTCACTAAAAAATAAATAAAAATACTTTTTTTAAAAATACAAGGAAAATTTTTTAATCTAATTAAGAAAAAATCTGATGTGGCCAGCACATGACCTCTCGCCATTTTTGAGTCAAAAATTTACAGGTTGACACAAAAAAGTATGAAAAAAAATTATTTTTTTGTAAATCTGGCAACAATGGCAAAAGTTTCGAAAATTTTAATGAGATGAAAAAAAACTATAGGGTATACAAAATATATGTGTAAAACTTTATTGCCGTTTTGTATAATAATGGCGTCATCACCCATAGCAACTGCCACTTCCGGTTGTGCGATTGGCACCAAAATCTAATCAGATCTAATCTAGGGTATCAGAATCCTGTATGCAAAATTTCAAATTTTTTCATTCAGTAGTTTTTGAGTTATCGTTACTACAACATCCATCCAAACACACACACACACACACACTAACACACACACACACTAACACACACACACACTAACACACACACACACAGACATCATCGCGAAAATATTAAAATCGTATTCTAGGGACCCTAAAACGTGTTTATCCATTGAAAACTCACTACCCAATTTTTAGCATGATTCCTATACCTCTCTTATCTGAAGGGCGAGAGGTAAAAATGAAAATATTTGAAAAATCTTGAACCATAATTCAATAATTTTTGAAAAATCTTAAATATCCTTGAAAATTTCTTGAAAAATTCCTATTAAAAATCTTATAAAAAAGTCAAAAAAGATCTTGGATAATAATAAACCTGGCAAAGTCTTTAAATTCGTAAAATTTGTTGAAAAATGCTTGCAAAACCGCTGAAAAAACCACAAAATTTCCTGAAAACTCATGAATGAAAAATCCATGAAAAATTTTTTAAAGAACCTTTAAAGAATTTTTGATAAATCATTAAAAAATTCATCAAAAATCCTTAAAAAATCGTTTTAAAAATTCTTGGAAAATCGTGAAATATTTAAGGAATAATTTTTGACGTAATTATTGAAAACCTCTTTTAAAATCGTTGAAAAAAAATTCTTCAAAAATCTATAAAAAATTAATAAATTACTTGAAAATTATTTTTAAAAATTCTTGGAAAATCCTGAAATAATCAAGGAAATTTTTTAACCAATTCTTAAAAATCTTGTAAAATTCTTGAAAATGCCTCGTAAAAGCTTTTGAACCATCATTAAAAATTTCTTAAAAAATCGTAAATATATTTACGTATACCCATGAAAATTTCTTGAAAAGTTTCTATTTAAAATATTGAAAAAAAAGTAAATTTATTTAAAAATGTTAACAAAATCCTTGAAAATCCGTAAAAATTCATTCAAAAACTGGCGACTGAAAAAACCTTGAAAAATCGTTATAAAATCTTTGACAAATCATTAAAAAATTCTTAAAAATCCTTGAAAAAATATGAAATATTCAAGGAACAATTTTTGACATGATTCTTGAAAAAATCATTGAAACATCCTTAAAAGTCATTAAATGTCATTAAAAAATCAATATAAATCCTTCTTTTTATAAATACAAGGAAAAACTTTTAATCTAATTTAAAAAAAATGAGAAATTTTTGAAAAATCCTTGAAAAATCTTTGATCCATGATTAAACAATTTTTGAAAAATCTTAAATATCCTTGAAGATTTCCTGAAAAATTCCTATTAAAAAATCTTTTAAAAAAAGTCAAAAAATACTTGGGATAATAATAAACCTGGAAAAGTCTTAAAAAGGAAAAATTTGTTGAAAAAACCATTGAAAATACCCCATAATATCCTGAAAAATCGTTTTAAAAATTCTTCGAAAATCGTGGAAAAAACCATCCAAAAATGTTTAAAAAATTGATAAAATACTTGAAAATTATTTTTAAAAATTCTTGGAAAATCCTGAAATAATGAAGGAAATTTTTTTAACCCATATCTTAAATATCTTGTAAAATTTTTAAAAAAGCCTCGCCAAAGTTTTTGAACCATCATTAAATATTTCTTAAAAAATCGTAAATAACCTTGAAAATTTCTTGAAACATTTCTATAAAAAATCTTGAAAAAAAAGTAAAAAAGAAAAGTTGGGATATAAACATTGAAAAAACAATAAAAAGGTAAAATTTGTTTAAAAATCTTAACAAAACACTTGAAAATCGGTAAAAATTCATTCAAAAACTGATTACTGAAAAATCCTTGAAAAATCGTTATAAAATCTTTGACAAATCAATAAATTTATCAAAAATTTTTAAAAATCCTGGAAAAATTATGGAATACTCAACGAACAATTTTTGACGAGATTATTGAAAAAAATTTTTAAAATCGTTGAAAAATCCATAAAAGTCATTAAATGTCATTAAAGATTCAATAAAAATCTTTATTTTTAACAATATAAGGACAAATTTTTAATCTAATTAAAAAAAATGAGAAATATTTGAAAATCCTTGAAAACCCTTTGAACCATCATTAAACAATTTTTGAAAAATCTTAAATATCCTTGAAAATTTCTTGAAAAATTAATATTAAAAATCTTAAAAAAAGTCAAAAAAGACCTGGGATAATAATAAACCCGGAAAAGTCTTTAAAATGGTAAAGTTTGTTGAAAAATCTTTGCAAAAAATTGAAAAATACAAAACATTTCCTGAAAAATCATGAATGAAAAATCCTTGGAAAAGTTTTTAAAAATCCCTTAAGCACCAGTGACAAATCATTAAAAAATTCATCAAAAACCTTTAAAAAATCGTTTTAATAATTATTGGAAAATCATGGAATATTCAAGGAATAACTTTTGACGTAATTATTGAAAAGATCTTTTAAAATAGTTGAAAAAAATCCTTCAAAAATCTTTAAAAATTAATAAATTACTTGAAAATTATTTTTAAAAATTCTTAGAAAATCTTAAAATAATCAAGGAAAATGTTTTAACCAATTCTTAAAAATCTTGTAAAATTCTTGAAAATGCCTCGTAAAAGTTTTTGAACCATCATTAAATATTTCTTAAAAAATCTTAAATACCCATGAAAATTTCTTGAAAAGTTTCTATTAAAAATCATGAAAAAAAAAGTAAAAAAAAACTTTGGATATAAAATAATAAATGGGTAAAATTTGTTTAAAAATCTTAACAAAATCCTTGAAAATCCGCAAAAATTCATTCAAAAACTGATGACTGCAGAATCCTTGAAAAATTGTTATGAAATCTTTGACAAATTATTAAAAAATTTATAAAAAATTCTTAAAAATCCTGGAAAAATCATGAAATATTTAAGTAACAATTTTTGACGAGATTCTTGAAAAAATCTTTTAAAATCGTTAAAAATATTTAAAAGTCATTAAATAATGAAAAATCAATAAAAATCCTTCTTTTTAAAAATAAAAGAAAAAATTTTTATTCTAATTAAAAAAAATGAGAAATATTTGAAAATCCTTGAAAACTCTTTGAACCATCATTAAACAATTTTTGAAAAATCTTAAATATCCTTGAAAATTTCTTGAAGAATTAATATTAAAAATCTTAAAAAAAAGTCAAAAAAGACCTGGGATAATAATAAACCCGGAAAAGTCTTTAAAATGGTAAAGTTTGTTGAAAAATCCAAAAAAATTCCTGAAAAATCTTGAATGAAAAATCCTTGGAAAAGTTTTTAAAAAACCCTTAAAGCATCAAATTAGTAAATTAGTTGAAAATTATTTTTAAAAATTCTTGGAAAATCCTGAAATAATCAAGGAAAATTTTTCAACCCAATTCTTAAAAATCTTGTAAAATTCTTGAAAATGCGTCGCTAAAGTTTTTGAACGATCATTAAATATTTTATAAAAAATCGTAAAAACCCTTAAAAATTTTTTTTATCTTGAAAAAATGTAATTGGGATAATAATAAACCTTTTGTTACTTTTAAAAAATATCGTAACGTTTGTAATAAAATTTTTAAAGGGACGCCTATGCATTCTTAAAATTTTATTTTTATTTAGACTTCAATTTGTATGTTTCTTGATCAAAATGACATGTCTGCCATGGAATTATAAATTTTCGTTACATAGGTATTCTTCTTTTTGGTTCTCATCTTCTTTTTTATCAGATATTCCTTCATTGGCCTAAAAACGTTTAATAAAAAAATGTGAAGACCAATAAAAAAATCTAAAAAAGGCCACTGTAGTTTAAAATACATTTAAACTTATCTGTCAAACATTTGTCAAAATCATAAACATCATTCAGATCAACAAAATCATTAGTTTTATCTTCTTAGACTAAACATCATAAAAATTAAAAATATAAAAAAAAATGCAGTCCCAGTTATATCAAACCAAACATAATAATCTCAAAACCAAACAGAAACCTTCAAACGAAACCAAAAAAAAGATTGAAAAGCTATTAAAGATAGAAACAGAACAAGAATTGTGTACTATATTTAAAATAGTATCAGAACTGAATAACTCCAGTACCACAAATAGTGAAACATGTATTGTCACTAATAAATTATCATCTTCGCTTCTAGAATCAAGAAGATCAGATCCTTCTTGTTGTTCAAGTCATTCTTTAATTGATTGTTACCAATTTATGGTTCAACGATTAGTTGGTGAAAGGGAAAAATTATTAAAAAAACAAGAAAATTGTCCATTTTATTATACACAAGGAAAAGAAATAAGGAAAGAAAAAATAAAAACGAAAAAATATTGCGCAGACAATGCATTTAAACAAAAAACAAGTTTGTACCTAGAAAATTTAAGGAAAGCCAGAATTATTATTTCTAAGTACTAATTAGATTTGTATTGTTCTTATGCGATTGGAACAAAAAAATATTAAACACTTAAAATAAGTATTAATTGGTTGTACGTATTTTTTTATTTTTCGGCTTTCCCAGCATTTTAAAAACCTCTTAACTATATTTACATTATGAGTACCAATGTACTAATAAGTATATAGAGAGAACTGGGTTATAATAATCTAAAAAAGACACATAAAGAAGTAAGAATAATATCAATAATGATGTAAAAAATTCCAGTCCATTTTCATGCCTGTTTTGTTTTTTTTTGTTTTATTGCTTAATCTCTTCTCTCTCTTGGACGAAAAAATTAAATGCAATAATTGAATTTAACTGTAGTTTAGAAAATAATATAAAATATTCAAAATTTAATAAAATATAATTTAAAACTGATTAACAAAAAACTGAATCGATTCCTCTCGAGTTTAAGTAAGAAAACTTAAGTAATTGGTATAACCGATCTACCATTTGATTGGATTGAAAATAGTTATGCTCTTCATAGAAAATTAAGAAAAACTTGTATAAAAAACATAATTAGTTATTTACTCACATATGTAGCTTGAAATAACTATGATCTATAAATCTTCTTAGTGTCTGCAAAAATGCGTTAGTTGACGATAGAACTTGTAACGCACTTCGGTCGTTACGGGTCACTATGGCGCCTTAGTCCAGGTTCGGATGGCGTCGGGCGCCACCTTTCGTTTATAGTGTGAAGGCCACTGCACGGGAAGCGTGAGTGTAGAAAGAAATACTCCAGGAGTCGTATGGTATCGACAAGACCTTTAGTGGCCAGAAGGGTGGTCTTTACTTGCCCTACTTGGTTGAGTTACCTGGGTATTAGCTGCTGGGCTGTTAAGACTCAAAACAAATAAATTTCAAGAAATAAAACTTTATTTTTACCAAAAATCGGAAGAAAGAAATGTGTGTAATGTGGTTCTTTCTCGGACAGTACAGGTACAGTTCTGACTCCGGTAAAATAGGAATTGGCTGCTCGCTCCCTTCAGCTTGACCTATCTCTATATGGCGAGGGACTGTACTGCTGCTCCAATTGGGGCGGCCACAGCAAGTCTGACTTCGGGCTGCCACTGCAGCTACCGACAACGGTTTGAATTGCCGTACTCGATATGAACTTTGGCGTCTAAGAATCACAGAAGAGAGTATCTCCATCTGTCGGGCGGAGGTTCAAGTGGTACGACTGGCGTTTTATTCGAATCTTCTCTCATAATTTTAAGTTAATTCTACTCCAGCGCCGTGCGCGATTTAATTTAGATATTTTAATTATTTCGGAAATAAGTAACTTTGTCACACATCCTTCCTACTTCGGGAAAAAAATATTACATACATTTTTTTTACACCATAACTAGAAAAATCAAAGAAAAATAAACAAATTCTATCAGGTGCCTACCCCTGAAGTGGTCGAGCCCTATATTCGTGGCATGTACGCTTTTTACAAAATAAATAACTAAAAATAAAACTTCTTCGACGACTTTAGCTGGTGTCTTCGGTTGAAGGGGTGTGACCATATACCATATGATCAGAACAGGAATACTGGAAGCGTCGGCAGGAGTTTTGTGTTCGGGTAGAGTCGATCCGGCTTCTGACGGTGCTGTTTTCTTCTATACTTCCACCCTCTGTATCTGGATCTGGGAAGTTGAAGCGGTCCCTCGCGCTGTCGATTATTCTGGGTGCAGATTAAGACTGATCCTATTTCAGTGGTACCGATGGGAAAGCATGGTACAGGTCAGGCATCGACCGCGACGTAGCGGTTGTCCACCAAAATATGTCAGAAGTTTGTCCTACATGGTAATCCTCTTGCTGGATCTCTGTAATGGTTACGGTGATTATCAATCAGGCACTACTTGTGTCAGCGGAACATTCCTTTTTCCTGGGTACTTCCATTGCTCGGCTATAAGATCTTCTACATAGGAAATCGTAGCATCACTTTCCATAACGGGATCACTGGTTTCAATTAACATGTCGACGGGTAACGGGAGGTGACTGCCTTCATACGGTATACCGGGTGCGGTATCATAAGGGCGTTGCTGCACAGGTCTCATTTCTTGGCAGCGTTCTAACCGTTCTTCCGACCGCAGACAAGGGCAGTCATGGGACATGATTCCTTCTCTTTTACATCTCGGGCAAAAGATCCGGTGTGCCTCTCTACAATGGCTTCTCACATGTCGCATCTGGCCACAACGCCAATACTCTTCGTTCCTTTCGGTGGATCCTCTAGTGTTTATGGTTGCTGGCATCTGCTGGTATCTCTCACTACGGTCCACCATATTTCCCAAAGTGACGGAGGTGGTAGGAAATGTTCGGAGTAGGGGGGTAGGAATATTTCTAAACGGAGAAGACTGAGGGGCAGAATTGGTCATATACGGAATAAACGGAGTAAGTGGAAAGGATATATACGAAGGTAGTGTAATGATGCTGTGTGGGGTAGGTAAAACGGCTTCGGTAAATTCCTTCAAGTCACTGAAGTCGGTTCTGAGGATATGTAGTCGAAACATTGGATGTAGGTTTCGGTACACAAAATTTAGTTCTTGATCTGCTGTTATGCCACCATGTCGGCGAATAAGCGTCTGCAGGTGGGTGATATAGGAGGCGGCGATTTCTTCCAGATGCTGTGTCCTCCTACTGATGGCGACCTTAAGCTCAATGCGGTAATGGACGGGAATGAAGAAATTTTGGAAGGCGGTGCAAAAATATCCCCAGTTGGACCAATATTGTCGGTTATTCCTGAACCACATGGCTGGCATCCTTTGTAGTAGGTCAGGCATGACCTGCAGGAGTCGGTCAGTGGCGATTCCATAATAGTCTCGAATTTTTACTATTTTTTCTAGAAATGCGGCGAGATCATCAGTACCATCGAAAGTGACACGCCAGTCCTTTACCATCAATAGCAACATTATGGTGCTTCGGACGTCTTACTCGGTCTAGTCTCCAATTCCAACTCTCAAACTTTCTCTCAACGCACAAAAATGTGTCTAACAACGGTAATCAGGTAAAAATGTGTGCTTCTGCGAACTCGGAAGTCCCTCTGGCTCGATAGTAGTCGGAATTCCTCGCTGTATCTCGTTTTAAATCAAAATTACGGCTAGATCCTTGTATTTTGAGAACGGCTTCTCAGGTTGAAAATGGATATTTGGCACCAATCGATTCCACTACCTCGTAAACTTATTAAATGATGGGTCACTCGGTATGATTTTTCAGTTTGTCACAATGGCAGGTCGGAGTTTTTCAATGACTGTATTTTGGCTCCTGGACGAGTTTGGAAGCGATTTGGGATGTATTTGAGCAAAAATGGACAATCTGTCAAATTGACAGGTCTGACGTTTTGACGGATTTCAGTGTATTTTACCCTCCTGAAGCGTTCTGCAGCGGTTTATGCCCTCTAGGATGATCGGCTCAATCTTTATCCTTGGAATCAGTTTTTTCCACCATTTCGATAATCAGTAGTCTTAGTACACCATAAAAACGGTTGAAATTTGTAACGCACTTTAGTCGTTACGGGTTACTTTGGTGCCTTAGCGGCCAGAAGGGCGGTCTTTACGTGCTCTACTCGGTTGAATTATCTGTGTATTAACTGCTGGGATGTTAAGACTCAAAACAAATAAAATTCAATAAATAAACATTTTTCTTTTTACCTAAAATCCGGATGAATGTGGTTCTTTCTCGGAAGGTACAGGCACGTATTCCGGGCTAGCGTGGTGTGGTTGGATGACGGTTCTGACTCCAGTAAAATAGGAATTGGCTCGCTCCCTTCAGCTTGACCTATCTCTAAAGGTAGAGGGACTGCACTGCTGCTCCAATTGGGACGGCCACAGCAAGTCTGACTTCGGGATGCCACTGCAGCTAGCGACAACGGTTTGAATTGCCCTGCTCGATATGAGCTTCAGCGTCTAAGAAGCACAGTCGAGAGGTTCAAGTGGTAAGTCTGGCCATTTATTCGAAGCGTCTCTCATAATTTCAAGTACTCCAGTACCCTGCGCGATTTAATTCATATATTTTAATTATTTCGGAAACAATTGACTTTGTTAGAAACTATCCAAAAACAAACCTTATTGGTTTTCAAATCTATATCAAGTAATTCAAAAACTACGGCATCACGGATTCTAGCATCTAGGAAAGTTACGGCAGGCGTGTCGTGTAAATTAACCTTGTTTTTCCTGCAAGTAGTACATTGTCTCATTACAGATCTCATTGTGCGTCTATATATGACGATCGAATAGTTCTCTCTCAAAATTTGCATCAATGACTCGCCATTATTTGTATGTTCCTCGAAAATCAAACGTCTAACAACTTCGTGGATTGATGGTAAAACATATGGCATGCAAGAATCTACTGAATTATTTTTGCCAAAAATCTTCGTTAGTAATATTCTCAATCCATTCTTATTATAAATCGGACACAACGATGATAGTTTGAAATCTTCTGTTAACTCAAAACTTTCTCGTATCAGCAGACAAACTTCTCTAAAAATAGAGGCAAGGCGTCTTAACTACGATACAATTTTAAGAGAGATAGAGATTGACCCAACCTTCGTTTCATCTCGATCTCTCGAAATAGCACATTTCTCATCGCTGGGCATGTCCATGAGTATATGATAATGAGTATAGCATGTGAAATGTTGTTAGATGAAGATTTACTATTGGGGAACTTTAAATGAACAATGCGCATCCCCTCCACTTCTGAGCACCCTGTGACGTCATTTTGATAGCTCTCTTCCACTCTAGAACATACTTATTCTACCTAGTAGGCGTTTTACCCCATTTATTATCAATCTGATTTGTTGTAGTGCTGTTGGGTGTTTTATTAGAATCTACTTTTAAAATCCTATTTGCAATACCATTTTTCCTGCTTAAATGATTTTCAATGTAGCCTTCTATCGCAGTAGTTGATTTCCAACCACCATATTATTTCATAAATGATAAGTATGCTCCAGACTTAACTAGAATAGAAGCGTACGACCAACTGAAGGGTGACCTGTATATTTTCGGCATATTTAAGCACTTGGGGCTTGTCCCATTTTCTTAATCCCCCATTACTTGTCTAGTATAAGTAATTTTGAAATTATCGCATTTTTCAAGTTTAAGTGATTGCTCCGGGCAAACTATATAAAATCGAATAAAATGTTTTGACTTTTTGAGTTCCAGTCGGTGACATAAGAACAATGTATATATATAGGGTGATTAAAATTTGCGTACTTTTGACATTTTTCTTATATGCTACCAAGGAGTACTTAAAAAGTTAAGATAGGGATATGTAAGCTCTTTAATCTGATTTTATGTTGCGATTTTCAATTGTCTATAACATAACTCGCATATCTACTTCTTTCCTGGAGCACCCTGTACACTTATAATTATTTATAAATTTGTGTCTTTTCTGATATAAATAGCGCTGTGAGAACAAATTTAAAACCACATGTTTAATTTTAGATTTACAGACCTATGCGTTAGTGGTGGCCCGCCCTGTATATAAAATACAGTGCGTGAAGTAAATCCCATGAAATAACATTGTAATTCATGCTCCGGTGTGTGTGAAATTAATTTACAGTATAAATATCGATATGTGTAGTTGATATTTTACACACGGCCGTAGAAAAAAGTATTTTTGAGATGCATTTTTAAAGCGATTTCAAGTGCACTTTTCGATAGATATTAATAATTACTTCTAATTTAATCGTCATAAATAATGTATGAATATTGGAAGTTTATTTTATTATTACAAAATAGTTTGAATATAAATTTTAATTTTACTTAATTTCTGATAAATTATATTATCTGAAAATTGTTTTTCAGAAAGTTAGTTGGATCTCACAATGTGTTTGCTGTATGATTGTGAGGAAAGTCTGGTTTGTTCAATTTATAATTTAATGACTAACTCGACTCTGTTGCTTGATGCAGATGGGATCATTGAAACGTGAATAAGCGGCTGATAATATGCACAAATGCAATGAACTCTAGTATGATTTAAATATGCATGATTGGTTTAACTTCGAAAAATGTTTTACAAAATTTAGACTCCCAGTTTTAATTAAATTCAGATTGGACCAGGTAAATTTACATTTTAAATTTAGAGATTTTTTTAAACGAACAATCGGTGCTTTATTTTTATTATATTGGATCATTCAATTTTTAATCAAAGTTATTTTGACCACATATTAATTTCATTTATGGTTAACATATTTAAATTTCCTTATTCGTCAATTATTTATTTTTTGTTATTTCATTTTTTCAATCCTTTTTATTAGTTGATGTTAAATTTAAACATAATTTACAACCAAATATAAAAATACTACACAGAGAAATATAGTAATAAAATGTCTCATATGCTATTCATTCGAACTAAGAATATTCACAAAAATTTAAAAGAATTTGGTTTTTTATTCTCAAAAAAAAAACTAATATTAAAAAATCGTTTCTAAAAAGAGAATAATTATATACCCTACATAAATTGTTTTAAATAACTTCAAAATATTAACTTCAAAAACTTTTAATTACTGTAAATAATTAAGAATTCAAAAAGTTACAATACAAAACCAACTACTTAAACTATGATAAAAAATAGACAAAACTAAGGAAGCATATAACAAAAAATGAAAACCTAACTTGCTGCCACTTCCAACTGTCTAGTTGGTCAGTACCTAGAGCAGTCAGTCAGAATCTAGTATTCCACCGTTTACAAGCACTCAGTATTGTTATCCGACAATATCAACGCCGGTGTCCCAAAGGGATCCATTTTGTCGCCTACGCTTTTCCTCCTTTTTAGGGTTCCGTATCCCAAAGGGTCAAAACGGAACCCTATTGCTCTCACTCGCGTGTCCGTCCGTCCGTCCGTCTGTCACACCGGTCTAGCAGCTAAACCGTTGGAGCTAGAGACTTCAAATTTTCACAGTTTATGCGTCTTGTGGACCCAAAGCCACATAAACTGTAAAAAATATTTTTGAAAGTTTTCAATTGGGCTCCCATACAACTAAAGTGGGGCGCTGGAAAAAAAATTTGACCTACCTAATCGAGTAAGGTATCGTTGAATAGAGCTCATTGAGTAGATAAAAGGCGTATTTTTTGTTTTAAAAAATATTGAAAAATCTGATGTGGCCAGCACATGACCTCTCGCCATTTTTGAATCAAAAATCTACAGGTTAACACAAAAAAGTATGAAAAAAAATTACTTTTTTGTAAATCTGGCAACAATGGCCAAAGTTTTGAAAACTTTAATAATACGAAAATAAAATGTAGTGTATACGAAATAAATGTGTAAAACTTTATTGCCTTTTTGTATAGTAATGACGTCATCACTCATAGCAACTGCCACTTCCAGTTGTCCGATTGGCACCAAAATCTAATCAGATCTAATCTAGGGTATCAGAATCCTGTATACAAAATTTCAAATTTTTTCATTCAGTAGTTTTTGAGTTATCGTTACTACAACATCCATCCAAACACACACACACACACACACACACACACACACACACACACACACACACACACACACACACACACACACACTAACACACACACAGACATCATCGCGAAAATATCAAAATCGTATTCTAGGGACCCCAAAACGTGTTTATCCATTGAAAACTCACTACCCAATTTTTAGCATGATTCCTATACCTCTCTTATCTGAAGGGCGAGAGGTAAAAACGTAGGCATGAGAAGCCGCCAAAGTCAGCATTTTTAGAAAATTTTGTTCCGATGAATTTTTTAACTTTCCATTGACCTATAAACTTGAAATTTGGTAATAATGTCTATTATTACGTAAATTTTACCAAAAAATACCAATATATTAATAAATATGATTTTTTCATTACCATTCCCTTATTTGTAGGGTTCTGCACCTTCGTATATATGTAAATTGTGATACTCGATAGTTTATTATTTTTATGTGTGGAATCGTATTAGTTTTATTAAAAAATGCATTTTTCATCTTATAATTTTTTTTCTATCTTTGTCGGTTACGCTGATTTTAACAAATTTGTTCGTAGCATTTCAAAATTTGTTAATATATCTAAGTATATATGCGGATTGTGATATTCAATATTTTATTATTTTTATCTGTGCTATTATTAATTTTGTTCAGAAATGCATTTTTCGTCTCATAATTTTGTTTTCCTCGTCGAACGCACATGCGCCTGGTTATTTTTCTTTTCAGTTCTTTAAATCTTTTTACAAAGTATTTTTGGCTTATATTCTACATTTGGTACGGAACCCTAAATGTGCGAAGTTCTAAACGCACTTGACCGATTTTTACTACGGCCCGCCAATACTTCACCTTCAGTGAAATATGGAAAACCGTAGTATTGAAATCGTGCAAAAATCTCAAAAAATTTTTTGCTGCAAATGACT
The DNA here is from genome assembly GCA_963243735.1 of Neocrepidodera transversa. NCBI lineage: Eukaryota > Metazoa > Arthropoda > Insecta > Coleoptera > Chrysomelidae > Neocrepidodera > Neocrepidodera transversa. The sequence continues at coordinate 35,677,469 of OY725337.1, read as the reverse complement.
TAAAATGTCATGAAACGTGGAAAAAAATGATTTTCCGCGAAATAAAAAAAGTCTGTGTGGATGTCTGTGCGCACGATAACTCGAGAACGGTACGGCCGATCCGGAAAATTCTTTCGGCTATCGGTTGTTTTTATTCAAAATAGAAAGGTTCAATCAGAAGATGAGCAATTTCGGGTGACAGGATCCCGGTCAGGCCTAATAAGTGACATCTCGATAAGGAAAGCAAATTTGTCGATACTGATTTCTATGAAGGTGTTGTGTAAGTCAAGACGCACGCGTTAAAAAAAACAAAATCCGATTTTTTCGAATCGGACTTTCTTCCGCTGATGGAAACGGGTCGTAGTATTGAAAAATCGTACAGAGGTCATTCCTTTTACCAGTTTATTATTAGCTTGCTGAAAAAAATAATAAATAATAAAATATCCTATCTGTAGCTTTCCGAATGACAGTACCCTCGTATCCACCTTTGTTTTAGATGGCCGAACAGTGCACATATTCGCAGGTAACAAGAAGTTTAATCTTACTAAAGATCTATAACAATTTTCAGTTTGAGGTAACAGTAACCACCAAGTAGACTTTAATGCTCACTGAAAACGTATCCGGAATTTACAACGCTGACGGTCGTCGTCAAACAGAACATGTATTTTTTGGTTACAATGGTGTTGCACTTGTTCCGTTGGTTTTAAATATATTAGGTAGGTGGCGGTTATGGGCAAACGCTGAAAATTTATCTAGCCCCTCCTTTCTTGCTTTGAATTTTGCCTACACCTTACACCGCTTTACTCTGACCTTTTATAAATGAATCACCCCTCTTAATACAGTCTAAGCTACGTAATTCAGAAAGTTAAATTATTTTCATGTGGAAATTGATAAGGGGCATAATAGACTGGCCAAGAGTGATAGCAGACTTCATTAAATGATAAGGAAGTTTAGGAAGAATTTTTTTAATTAGGATAATGGTAAACGGATATAGTAAAAAAAAGCAAACACAGACCAGTTTATTGTACAAAACAAATAGAATAACAAAACAAATAATATTAGTATCTTCTATTTCAATTATGGCAATTCTCATTAAAAATAAATAAATTTCCTTCTTGTACGCCTCTTTGCCAAATTTTAATAAAGATTGAAGTTAATCGCAGACAAACAGTAGCATATATACATATACGCAATTTACAAAATTATTTTGCCAAAATAAAAGATTCGATAAAGTACATATTTCGATTTTTTATCTATATATTTATCTATATTTATGTGTTTTTATTCTTGAATTTTGATTTTTTGGGATATTTTTTGGTTTTGAACATATTTTTTTTTCAACAGGTACTAATAAAAATATTTTTTTTGCCAATATCTTTTTAAATGAATAAATTCATCTCTGAGACGAAACAAAAGTTATTGATTGATGTTGTTCTTGCCAAATTTTAGATCCTAGCAACAGGACTGGTTTTAAAAATTTTCTTTCCCCTTTTTTAAGACATCCTCACCCCCCTCCCAGGCTTGTTGAATTGCCTATTTCCATGGTGCATAAAAAAATTCAAATGATACTTTCCCCCACTTCCATTTTACTTGGGGTTAGGCGTCCTGATGCCAGATTCTATTATATTCCCCATTCTACCAGAGCTGGGAGTAACGAAACCAAAACGTTACTTTTCAGTAACTCGTTACTAAAAGTAACGCGTTACTAGTAATTTCGTTACTTTTTAAAGTATACGAAAAGTAACACGAAATCGTTACTTCGTTACAGTAACACGTAGCTGCAAAGTAACGCGTTACTAAAAAGTAACGCGTTACTTTAAACCTAAGGTTTTTCTCTTTTGTTTCTGCTGCCTGATGTGAAATAATGTTTTTATTACTTTTTTGTACCCCGGCGATTTCACGCGCCACTGTATTCTAGATAACATTTTAAAAAGTCAAGCTTATTCATACAACTTTTAATCCAAAATTTTAGAGTCCAGTACGTGGGTATCAAAATGGGGTGTTTGAATGCAAAACGTGGCTTAGTAGCGATTTTTGGTATGTAGTTAGGCTTGTTGCTCTAATATAAAATCCAAGTTTTCGACCTCGAGGCTCATGTGCTCGAGCCGCCATCTTCGATTTTAGGTACAAGAACTTTTTTTTTCGATAAAAACTCACAAACGGTGGCTTTCTTGACAAAAGATTTTCAATAGAAAGTTAAAGAGGATAAAATTTTCTACACTTTTTGTCAATAAATTTTTTTAGTACCACACATATGTTAGGAGTTATAGCTTCGTGAAATTGCACTATTGAAAAAAATAGTATTATATTTTGTTATTTGGCTGTTAATAACTAAAATAAATAATTTAAACAAATGCAAATCATATTGAAGTAATTTTGATGGTGGCAATACAAATAAAAAGACCGCAGAAAGACTTCATCGATCAAAAAATCGCGTGTCTGCCGATGTTCTTTTTGATGAAACAATGGTGCAAGGTGCAGTGAATCAATATTTGATGCTGTTTTTGTGGTCGGGGAAGACGTTGACCTTTTAGTACTTCTGACAGCCTTAGTACCACCCGAAATTTCTATCTACTTCCGTAAACCTGGAAGAGGAAAAACTGCTTAGAGGATATTTTGAGCAAGTAGCCTCAAATACGAAGAAGCAACCAAGCACATTCTGTTCTTAAAAGACTTCAGTGGTTGTGACACTACGTCATCCACATTCAATCGGGGAAAAACTAAATTTTGTACGCTGATAGAAAAAAAACAGATCGGTTCGTGAAATAATTGAAATTTTCAACCAACAAAATGTCACGCCAGAGGAGATTGCCGAGGCCGGAGTACGCTTTCTTATAGCTTTATATGGTGATAACATGGATAAAGAGAGCTTGGAAGAGAGTCTTTTCCAACGCTTTGACAAATCTACGCTTAAAAGTAAATTTAATCTTGCCTCTTTGCCACCTACAAAAAACGCCGCGCAATTCCACGCTTTTAAGACGTACCACTAATTATAGAAATGGAGAGGCATAGAGAAAAATCCTGAAGACTGGGGTTGGAAGCATGGCGCTTACGGGCTCACTCCCGTAACAATGGCGGAAACCAGCTCCAGATTCCTTATTAAAATCGGTATCTTGTAACTGCAAAAAAGAGTGTGGTGGGGCATGAAGCTGCCGAAAGGCTAGACTTAAATGTTTGGTTGTATGTGGCTTCTGCAACGGAGAATCTTGCGGAAATATGCCGGAAATCCGCATGGAAGGCGAGGACGAGGATGACGACATTTTTCAGGCTACGGAACAAAACTACGACCAGGACACCGATAATTACCAAGCCGGACCATCGAAACGTACCAAAATGTAGTAGAAATTAATTTTTATAACGCTCTAAAATCATAATTTACTGTTTCTGATTAAAACAAAATGCAATATACTTTGCACCTTTAACTTTGTTTACGAAAAGTATAATACTGTTAAAGTGCCTATTAGTTTTTCTTTTATAATTATGTAAAAATATAATGATATATAATAAGAATAATAAAATAAAACCCAACCAAAATGAAGTTTTCGCATATTTTTTAAATAGTGCAAATTCACGGACCTATAACTCCTAACATATGTGTGCTAAAAAATAATTTATTGACAAATTTTTGTACACAAAATCTTAGATGGCGGCTCGAGCGCATGCGCCTCGAGGTCGAAAACTTGGATTTTTCATTAGGGCACCAATCTTAACAACATACTAAAAAATAGCTACTACCCCACCTTTTGCGTTCAAAAAACCCCATTATTTGTATGTGCAATAATAACGGCGATAAATGGTGAGATGGACAATAAAAGAACGAGAAGATATGAAACAAGAAGAATATATAGAAAAGTAACGCGTTTTTACTTTAAAAGTAACGCGTTATTTTTAGAAAGTAACGAATAAATTGTTACTTTTTAAAAAATGTAGCGGTAACGTTTATCTAACGGGATACATTTTAGCAAAAGTAACGCGTAACTTTTACTTTCCTCGCCCATCTCCGAGAAGGGAAAGTATTTGGAACGAGATAAAAAAAAATTCGAGATGAAGATGGAAATATCCATTTTTAGCTGACCTGAGATGATTAAGTCCATTTCCAAATAGAAGTCTGTCTGTCTGGCTGAAAAGTTATTCGTGGATACTCGTAGGGAAAGTTTTGGGGCGACACAGCCGATTTTTTTTAGTAACGCGCCAGTTCTGCCTTCTACCGGTTTATTCGGTTTGCTGCAGCTTTGTTTGCTTACGAGTTTTTTACAGTGAGCTCTCGGTGTATAAAGTATACATGATAAAATATTTATCGGATATTTAAGCTATTCTGTCACAATATAAAGTAAAAATATGTTCGAATAACTTAAAAACCTGTGTACAAAATCCGACAGCCAAACTATACAATAATCCAAAATCCAAAATTGATACAGCAGTATATTACGGATGCATGAACAGCTAATAAAATCTGCGATCCAATAATCTCTAATTTATTAGAGTATTATGGAGTAATGCATTAAATCATCATGAAAAGGGGAACGAAGGAAGTCTTTAACATTTGTCATAATCTAGCGTTTTCCGTTCGAAAATCCATATTGATTACTTACTGTTCTCATACACTGGTGAAAAATGAGATCGTAAATATGTTGGGCAGGATAATATTTCACTATTTATTTCGGTTCGATTTATGAATCCTAGAAAAACTATATACACATCAAAGCCAAGTAGAGTTTTCGACTGGATTCGTTGTTACGACAATATTGAAAATCGTACACACATAAGTGGATATTGATTGAAGACTACTTCACAGGAATATTTTTTTTGACTTCAGTAATTGCGACTTTTTCAGACGTAATGTATGGCTTATACAGTGCGCTGGAATAAATACATGTTAGCTTGAATAGATCGATTTTTAAAACTATCACACTTTTCTATAACATAAACATTTGTGTTCAGTGCGTAAAATAAAATTTCGCAACCAGTGTTTATGAAGTTAAATTTCGCTATAAAATTGTATAAATTAATAACTGTTTGATTAATTTACTCCGCATTCTTTTTTTAAATAAACATATAATTAATACAATCCACTATAACAATCACACCGAAACTGCACCGATTATCAAAATAGATCGGAATCTGACTGCTAATAATTGATTTAGTGATGTTTATCTATTGAAAAATTTAGCAGGTACCAAATTATTCTTAACCCGCTTAAATAAAATAGCAATATGATGAAAATTCTAGTGCTTTTGTTTTAAGCAAGCTGCTCAATGGTATATTATAACCCTATAAAAAAGGAAAATGGTATTTTAACCTGAAGGGGGATCCTCACGTGGAAGCTTTTAAAATAATGTATCATACTTGTGTTAAAAAATTTATAGGAGAAAAGATTTGAATACGTTATCTGTCAACTTAAAACATTTTTCGTAGGATTGAAGTTTTTGATGCTGAAAGGGCTTTTATTGTAAAATGAACAAAAATAGTCTAATTAACAACTAAAGGTAATACTAAAATATAAATAAATTGAAAATATAACCTAAGATTTAAACTACTACAATTTAATTTACTATGAAAGGTGTTTAAAGTTTTCCACAATTATTTCTTGACAGCAATGTAGCCTTATCCTCTTTAACTCTTTACAACATCTTTTAATTATTGCTATAATATTCTGAAATAATCAGCTCAGAATCCATAAATTTTTAATTATAATAATTTACTTTGTACAACTATTTTTCCCGGTGATTAATATTATTATCTACTTGTTCTCCTTTCCTTAACAAGTTTCCCAATTTTTCTAGTAACACTAGATTTCCCTGATACCATTTTATAATCAGTGCGCGGCGCGCATTACCACACTTTTATCTACCTATGTATAAATAACGTTTTTACACCGAGGGGAGTGAAACTACTACTTTAGTCCCGTATTTTACTCCCTTGGGACAATTGTTTTTTATTTGGGGGACTAAAATTTTTAGTCCCTCAAATAAAAAACAATTGAAATCAGCCATCTTGTTTATTTGAATTTAATTCAGAATTGTCAAATACTTCCAGAAAGGAATATAGGTGACAATTTTCGGTAGTTATAGTTTTCAATTTTCTTTTCTCCAACACCATTTTACGATATCGTCGTCTTTTTCATACATTTTTTACGATTTTAATTTAAATTAATTTAAATAGGGCAAAGTCGCAATCTTCTGCCATTATTTTTATAATATATACGTATAACACAATGTTTTGGAAAAATTCGTAATATCAAACTTGATTACCTCATCAGAAGTAGGAAAATAGAATTGATTGTTACGATTAAATATTAACAAAATTAGCAGGTACTTTATTATTTCGATTTTAATTATTTCAATTTTAAGGGGCCTTGTTTCCCGTGCGTAGCGAGGGAAACAATCTTTACCCTCGGGATTAATAGATGCACTTTAGTCCCTAGGTATATAATATACTATTTTACAATTTTGTTGGTTCGAGTTTGAACCCTATCCGGAAACCCTGTTCGTTTTATTAGTTTTTTACTACGGCCCGCCAATACTTCACCTTTGATGAAGTATGGCAAACCGTAGTATTGAAATCGTGCAAAAATCTCAAAACTTTGTTTTGCTCCGAATGACTTAAAATGTCATCAAACCTGGAAAAAATTGATTTTCCGCGAAAAAAAAAGTCTGTCTGTGTAGATGTGTGGATGTCTGTGCGCACGATAACTCGAGAACGGTACGGCCGATCCGGAAAATTCTTTTGGCCATCGGTTTTTATTCAAAAAAGACAGGTTCTAACAGAAGATTAGCAATTTCGGGTCCGAGGATCCCGGTCCCGCCTACTAAGTGAAACTTCTATTCGAGATATCTCGATAAGGAAAGCAAATGTGTCGATACTGATTTCTATTAAGGTGTTGTATAGGTCAAGATGCATTGATTGATATCCATATCGCATTCGGTCGTTGAAAAAAAATTGAAAAAAAAAATTATTGGAAAAATTCCTTTTTTTATTTTTGTAAGAGCGTGTATTTTATAATAAATTCTTTTTTAAAATACATAATTTAATATCAAATTTGATTACCTAATCAGAAGTAGAAAACTTACAAATAATGTTACATTTAAATATTAACAATATTAACAGGTAAATAAATAATTAAATTTTAAGCTGGAGTGGGCACCGCGGTGTAAAAAATAGCGTATATACCACAGGACTAAAGTGTCTTTTAATCCTTTAATATATAATATACTATTATACTTTTATAACATTTTCGTAACTTTTCTTGTTTTCTCTATTGTTATTTATATAGAACATATTTATTTGTAAGAATATTTACCGAAACTAGACGCCAACTAATTTTATGAATAATCAGTATGTTAATTCTTAAAAATTTCGTTTCGTCTTGTACGTTTTCCTACGATTAAAAAAAAATTCAAGTTTCATATGCGCCATCAGTTAAGAAATATAACTAGTTATTATATGGATGTTCATTTCCCATGAGTAAGACATCTTAACATTAAGTCATTATTCTATATAAGCAACAATATATTAGTCCACCTTTTTTACATTATTTGAGAAAAGAGGGAGTTTTTGGGCCAGATAAAATAACTATTTTTGTGATTATCGTTATATCTGAGATTGTGCAGTAAAGGAAATTAGGGGAGGCAAACTGAATAACGATAACGACGAACTTTATTTACGGCGGATTGGAATTACTGTTTTTGCTTCTATATGGACACAGAAGTTGTCTCTGAATGGCAGTATTGCTAACGTCAGTCTGTTATAACCTTAAAATTTATGTTATAAATCAACTGAATATTTGACTGCCTTCTTCTTATAAATATATTATTATTTTCATCCATATTTAAGGAAAAAATACAAACAACAAAATTTCACTAACTGCGTTTGAACGTAAATGCCCACAAAATACAAAAATGTTAGGTTACGATCACTTTAACCCAAGAGACATTTTTTTGACGTTCCAAAAACTCTTTTCAAATCATGAGTCGTTATCGTTATCCTTAATAGCTATAACCACAAAAAAGGTTATTTTTTAGTTGGTTCAAAAACTCCATAAAAATGGTTTTCTTTTTATACAAAAAATCGTTTTTTCTTTAATTTAACATGAAAAAATTGATATTTAAAAATTACTGCATCTATGCAACTTGTAGTGCACCTACGTCATTTATGTGCAATAGCTGGAGCATAATTTTAACGTAGGCAAGTTTCTCTAAATAAAATTGACGCTTTCAAATATTCATGACGTTTGTTTATAAAGTGTCGTTTGGTCAATGTGTTTTTAATTGTGTTTACTTTTACCTTTGTTAACATATCTTCTGGATCGTGTTGATGACATAAATTTGATTGCTATAGTAAAAAACGTTGGAAAAGTTATGGATAAACAATATAAAAATTGTTTTATCAAATATTGTTTACATACAATAATTAAAACACCTAACAAAAAATTTGTGACGGTTTCAATTAATGAAGACCTCAGGAGGCGTTGATTTGAGGCTGTGAGACTAACTAATTTTAATAAAAACACAAATTATTTCTATTGCGAAGATCATTTTGACGCAAGTATTTAAATGCATTTACATATAATAATGTATGCTTTATTACATAGTTCAATACTGTGTTGATTCATAAACATTGTATAAGTTTCAGAATGATATGGAGAATGATATGAAATTCAAAATGATGGGAGGCAAAATTATTATCAAAAAAAAATGTCGAACCCCATATTTTCGATTGGCCAGAAGCATCTAATACAAAGAAGATATTTGATACCTGTTCTGAGAGTTAACCATTCACCAGTTAGACAAGTAAAGGTATTAGATACCAAGTTTAGTGTAGGAACAAAATGTTTGCCTGATATCAATGATAATTATCAGCAAACTGAAATGTCTGTGAAAGATGTGAGTGTATCTTGCAATATACAATTTACACAAAAAACTGTTATACTTTGAACGATTTATGAATATTAGTATTCATAACTGTTGAAAGAACACTAGACTGCGAGCGTTATTTTTAAATTCTTAGAGTTTCTCGAAGGACCAAACTTTTTAGGTAGAAGTTAAACCAATATGAATGTTAAATAAAAACAGTATTTGAAATAGGAATGTAATTTTTATTCCATTTTTTCCAAGGACGAACATGAACAGAAAAATCATAAAGCGATACATTAATTTAAATTATGAAACCGAAACAAATATTTAAATAGTACTCATCACTTCACGTATTGTTAAAACTATTTACATTTTTTCTTGTTATGAAAACTCAGAAAACATTTTAGATGCGGTTAATTACGCACCATTTTACTTACTTGAAGAAACTTCTTTGCTCTATTGAATTCGACTGCATCTGTTCACAGTTGGGATGCAAGCGAGTGATTGTGCTCTGAATTTTAGCGGACAGGAGGGTTGCTGGTTTTTTATTGGTAGGTGACATGTGACGTGGTATGTACATAGCCTTGAATTCAAAATCTTAGCTTGAAGAAATATATCTATATTTTTTGTCTCTTATAATGATGGGATAATGAGAGAAAGATAAGCTTGCATAGCAACACTCGCTTATGTATTTTGTTTTTGTTAACTGTATATTGCAAGTAGACAGAAAAAAGTCTGAGAGACAGACGGAATAATATTGTGTTGATTTTAAATCTACTTTTAGATTATAAAATATTAAAATATGCATAAAGAGACATCATACTAATGTCTGAAAGAGTATTATTATTAATTTTAAAATAAAGATGAATTATTTTGTATTTTATTTATCTTTTAAAAAACACATTGCAACATCCCGAATTGAGAAGAAAAATGTTATATATTGATATGGACCACCCGGTATTTCAGATGTCCAATCTACGAATCTCAGTCCGGGTTGGGTTCTCACTGAAATCAATTTTTAATATTATATAAAAAAAATACAATTTATTTAAATTTTGAATGCTTCTGAATACTTCTTCTACTTTCTTTGGTTTCGGTACCTGGAATCGAACCTCCAATCTATTGACATTTTTGAATGTCCTGAAATTTTTTTGTGTTCTAAATACTTCTACTTTCTTCTGCCTCAACAATGTTTCGTCTATTAATCCGTTTCTTTCTTATTTTTGTCTCTCCCTGTATTACCTCATAGGTTTCTTACCTTCACTTCCTTTAATTATTCTACCAGTGTATTTTTTATTTGTCCATCTTCTCAGTATCTGCCTGTATTGCTACTCGTTTTCTACCTTTCTCATCTTTTGGTTTAATTTCTTAATTTGTCGATTTATTAATAATATTGTCTCACCTTTGTTTTGTATAAATTATTTTATTTTTAATATCAATTTATAATGTTCGTTTACTTTAACATTGAAATATTAAAACTAACAAAATTGTTTTTTTTTTCGACAATTTAAAAAAATTCAAAATTAACAACGCCCTTTTTTTATCTTACTTGATTGATTTTTTATTTTTTTTTTTAATTGCCAGATACTTAGTGAATCAGGACTGATCATCCTAGATATGACATTTGAATTGACCTGGCATCATTATATTTAAAATTTTCATACCAATATATTGAAGAGATAAGTACAGAAGAAACTACTGAGGTTATACAAACTGGGAGTGATTTTGTTCCAATACCTGCAATATTATATATAAAACATTAATAATCGTAGTTGATATAAATAAATACTTACTGAGAAGCCTTAGAAGCTTTCATTTATGTTAGACTGAATCTATTATACTTTTTAAAGAACTTGTGCACCATAAAAATGTCTATATGAGGCAAATTATTAAAGTTTGCTTTTACAAACTGGACCATCATTAACAATAGTAGGAAATCATAAATCACACAAAATTAATACAAACAAACACGGAAAATTACCAACAGCAACCAGCTCTACAGAGTACAAACTACAACAGTGATGCTTTCACTTAATCAGGAACGCTTGTGCCCAGCACTTATGTACCAAACAGCAAATTATTACCTGATCTCGTTAAAATAGTCGTTTTCTTTATGTAACAGCAGAATCTAATATCTATTTTCCTCTCTCGATTTTGAATGCGAATTCACAGTGGATAGGTCCAAGTTTTCATCTTTATTCAATTATCATATTATGGTTTTCTCTATCTTTGTTTGTATAATTGAGATTTAACAGCTGGTTTTCATTCGTATGTTCTTCTTTATACGTTCCCAGTTAATGGCTTGACGGTAACTTCATTGCACGTAAGTGACGTCACTATCGTAATGGTAACATTCAAATAATTAAAAATTTAAAGAACCCCGCACAAACCTTATTGGAATTATCTCCCGATCAAATTGGCTGAAATTTGGATATGTTGTTCGTTTCGGCATCCTGAACAAAAGTCTCAATGGACACAAAGCTCAATTTTGCTTATTTTGGCTCCTAAGGAGCTCCAAAGCTCCACGGATTCACCATTATTTACTACTTAAAAGGGTAATCTCTTCGAAAATTTAGTATTTGTTGCGTTAAGAAAAAGTACCTTCTTATGTTTTCGAGGTCGCTACATTCAAATCCAATGCCAATCTAATAATATTGACAGTTGACAGATATCAACTAGTAGTCAAACAACAAGAAATAATCAAAATTGATAAAATCTATATGTTTTTGAGGTTGCCGAGTTCAGAACTGATGTCAGAAGACGATATTGACAGTTGACAGCTGTCAATTAACTGTCAAACAAGAAGCAATAATCTATCTTGACACATTATCATGCACAGTCAAATATTTAATTAACGATAGTACTCAACTGTCAATATCGTCTTTTTGGCATCAGATTAGAATTAGGCAACCTTAAAGACATATGCTTACATGTCAATTTTATCAATTTGTTTGACAGTTATTTGACAGCTGCCAACGGTCAATATCGATTTTTTAACATCAGTTTTGAACTCGGCAACCTCAAAAACAAACATTTACATGTGGATTTTATCAATTTTGATGATCACATGTTGTTTGACAGTTAGTTGACAGTTGTCAACTGTCAATATCGTCTTTTTAACATCATTTTTGAATTCAGCAACCTCAAAAACACATACTAAACTTTCGAAGAGATTACCCTTTTAAGTAGTAAATAATGGTAAATCCGTGGAGCTTTAGAGCTCCGTAGGAGCCAAAATAAACAAAATTGAGCTTTGTGCCCATTGAGACTTTTGTTCAGGATGCCGAAACGAACAATATATTTAAATTTCAGCCAATTTAACCAGGAGCCAATTCTCATAAGGTTTGTGCCGGGTTCTTTTTAAATTAATTTATTTAAAAATGTAGCTCAAATTACAGTAGATAATTAAACTCAATGGGGTTTATTTGATTAATTCTAACTGTTAATAAAGAAAAATTTTGAGGATATATTTTTGTTGAACCCCCCATTATGTGTATGGAATTAATAGCGTCTCGGTGGTTTTAACAGTTTGATAAAACTTTACCTAAGAATACCTATCGATAAAGAAGCGAAGGCTGCGGTATTTGCATGGCCCGAAATTTGTACGCGCATGCGCGAGTTATATTAGTTATACGTCAATGTCAATTCTGTCTAAAGGTGCTATATTTTTTAAATAAAGTGCGTATTGTTTGTTCATTTATTTTAGTTTATATTATTTTATTATAAATATTACTTTGGTTTCTAAACATATATGTATATAAGATGAATTTAAATGAATTTTTGTCGGAGAGATCAAGAGCGGGGTAAAACGAGTGAAAACAGTAACGAAGCCCAACTCAGCTGTTATATTAGTTACCTGTCACCTGTCACAAACATTTTTGCCCTTCCAACATCAAACAAATTTCGCCAGCCTTCTCTTCTTGGTATATATTGTTATGAAATTTGTTATACCCTGTATTTTTGGGTAATTGTTACAAAATTCGTATAAGATTTGTTGTAAAATAGTATAGTAAGTAAGGGTTAAATTAACAGTAATCTTTATTTTTAACATTGAAGAGAAAAATCTAAATTAAAAAGAAATTTTGGGTAACTGGTATTAAAACTATAAACTATTTTTTTTTTATCTGAATAGGGCTTAAGACATTTGAAATTTGAAATTCCTGTGACAGGTTGGATGGCATTTCTTAGCAGGTGAAATGATTTGTCATTGGGTTGGTGTCAAATCAAAATTTCAGTTTAAAATTATATAAAAAAAAATAGTATGTAAAAGTTGTGGTTAAAAAAAAAATTGAAGGGAGAATAATAATAAATAAAAAGTCAGAAGGTTGTCAAAAATTAAAAGAAAAACTGAAAAAGAAATAATTCTATAAAATGTAATAATATTTTCTATAAAGGAATGTTTTATATGTAATAAAAAAATCATTATTGAATGAAGAAATAAAAGTAAAGAAAAAAGTAAGCAAAATTATTTATCCAAGTTGAGGAACAATGATTTAAAAAAAAAAAATAATTGCTGACTGGTTAAAAGACGCAAACAAACAATTTCAAAAGTGAATAAGGAGCAGTAGTAAAAAGAAGGTGCAGAGTCAACAAAAATTATTAGGAGAGCTGAAGAAGTAGAAAAGGAAGAAAATAAAAAGAAGATCATTAATTTTATTAATTTTCATTATATTTAGTAAATTTTTTATTTAGGCGTTTTGAACCCAGCCCATTGAGAAGGAGTTCTCCAGTTTGGAAATGTAAGCCACCCTGTATCCCGAGGATTTTACATTTCAAATGGCGCCCAACGTGGGGCACTAATAAAAACAACTTGGGCACTAATAAAAACAACTTGGGCACATTTTAAAAAACAGCTTGGACCAATTTGATCGGTGAAAAAATTTATTAAATTTTAAAACCAGGAGCGGTAAGAATTTTTTTTAATTTATATTTTTCTTTATCAAAGGAGAACTGTTAATTTTGATTAATATAGAATAAATTTAGAACAAAATATAATAGGGTTCATAAAACAAAATTAAAACTAAAATTCATAAAAGCATTGACAATAACTTTTACAATAAATAACGACTAAATAAAAATATTATAACAAAGTGGAATATTAAGTAATATACTGTGTGAAATATTGGTAGTAAAATAAAAGGTGTTGTATAGTGAATAAATTAGTATGGATTTGAGAGGTGGAAAAAAGATTGGACAAATTGAAGACGAGGAAGAGTTGGAAATAGGACAAGGTGATATTGTGGAAATACCAGAACAAATTATGGAAGAATACGATGGAACAAGTAGAGGTGAACCAAAAGAAGAGCAAGCACGAGAAAAACAAAAGAAAAAGGAAGAACAAGATAATGTAATGGATGTACTGAGACAAATGATGATTCAGATGCAAGAAATGGGTCAACAAATGCAAGAAATGGGTCAACAAATGCAAGAAATGGGAAAAGATATAAAAAAGGATATTAAACAATGTTTAATTTAATATTATTTAAATTAAGCAATACGTAATATGTAAAGATGGACATACACTTTAAAGAATACTTTATTATATCTTTTAATAAAATGCCTTGATGGCTGTCAATTGTCTGTCAACAACGTCTATTCCAAATACACGTTGGTGGCCTTTTTCTATATGAGCTATTATAGAACACCTTCCCCCTAAGTTCCTTACATACAATATTTTATAACAGATTCTTAAGATATTTTATTTACATTTAAAGATCTAGGCGTCTGGGTTGTTTTATTTCGCGACCAAATCGTGATACTTTTTTATTCTCATTCTTGTCTGTAATTATATTCTTATTGTTTATTTTGGTTACGACTTTGTTCTGAGGTTATGCAGACCTTGATTGCCTTTTCCAGTGTCAATTTTTCCACTTTCAATAATACTTCCCTGGTCGACGGGTCTTTTATTCCCATTACGATTTTGTCCCTTAATGCCTTGTTTTCAGGTGTCTCTTCATTTGTGTTTTGGTTGTAGTTACATGGTTTTATTAACATTTTACAGTCTGTTAAGAAACTCTTAAAACTTTCACCTTCTTGCTGTACACGTTTTAAAAAAGTGTATCGTTCATAGCATTCGTTAGATCTTGGGTTAACGTAATCTCCTATTGTTTTTATTATATATTCATAATTTCCTGTTTGGGTTTGTGGGATATCGAATGTTCTTAATATTTTCGCAGATTCGGTGCCCATCATATTTCGTAATATTGAAATTTTTATTTTATCGTCAGATTCATTCTGTCCTGTCGCTACTAGGTAGTCTTCAAACGTTGTCTTCCAAAATTCCCATTCGTTTCCAGCGTTTTCGTTCTCCATGTCAAAATCGGGAGGTAGTTTCACACCGCTGTTTGCCATTTTGTATCTCTTGTTTTTGGCGTTTTTTATTAACAGTATTAACTTACTATTTTCAATTTATGACTGCGCCATGTTTAATTTAATATTATTTAAATTAAGCAATACGTAATATGTAAAGATGGACATACACTTTAAAGAATACTTTATTATATCTTTTAATAAAATGCCTTGATGGCTGTCAATTGTCTGTCAACAACGTCTATTCCAAATACACGTTGGTGGTCTTTTTCTATATGAGCTATTATAGAACAAACAAGAAATTAAAGAAAATAAAATTGAAATGATACAGAAAATTGAAGAATTGAGGGAATATACTGATAATAAATTAGAAGAAACAAAAAAAGAAATAAGAATAGAAATGATAGGAAGAATAGTAGAAGTTGAGAAATTACAAGATGAAAAATTTAATATACTTCAAAGAAAAGAGCAAAATTTGCAGAAAATAGAAAAAGAAATAGAGAAAGTAAAATTAGTGGAACAAGATAATGCAGAAAGAATGACAACTTTGGAAAATAAGTGGTTAAATACTATTACCGGAATAGAAGGGAAAATAGAACAAAATATAAAGCAGGTAGAAGAAAGGATTATGAAAAATAATGAACAAAAATTAGAGGAAAAGTTAGAAAAGTTTAAAAATGAAATCATGTTAAGTGAAGAAATAAATAAAATGAAAATACAAGTTAATATGAACAATAATCGTAATAGAAGAAAAGAAAGGCTAAGGAACATAGAACAAAATCTAAAAGAAAACATTGTAAAAGACAACACAAACTTAAAAAAAATTAATAATGATAAAATTATAAATAATAAGAAAAATAAGAGAAATTATAGAAGATATAAAGAAATTGTAACAAGAATAAATGGAAAAACACTAATATGTTATAAAATAAATAAAAAGGGAACTAAAAAAAGATACAAAAGACGTAAGGTCAAATTTAAAATTTAAAAATAGACAAATTAATGGCTTAAATGAAGAAAACCGGAGCAAGGACATGGAATATGGGAATAGTAATGCTGGAAATGAAAAATAAAATAAAATTTAAATTAGTTATAGGAAGTTTAGTTAAAAAAAAAAGAGTTGAAGTTAAGTTAGTTAATGTGTCGTTAATAATTAAAGTTTATTGTGGGAAGGAGTTGAATAAAACTAAAGAAATAATATATTCGGAATGAAGGAAGTATAGAAGAATTTGATAATGGACATAGGTATGGGAATAAAATCATTACATAGGATAATGTGGGAAAATGTAAGAAATTATTATGAAGATGGTGGTAAGAAGAATAGCAATAAAGAAAAGAAAATAGGATCTTGAAGATAAAATAATATAATTAATAAAAAATTAGTATTAAGTGCGGTAAAATAATAAAAATTAAGGAATAAATATTAATATGAAGAAAATATGAGGTATATGAAGATTAATAAAGAAATATTATGAATTATAATTAAAGTATATGAATAATTATGGGTAATTGCTATAAGCAAAGAAATAATTAATAAATTCAAGATAATATTAGAGAAAAGAAGATAGAATTTTATTTGGAAGAAGTATATAAGATGGAAATGATATAATATAATAATACAAACAAGTTAATAAAATGAAGAAAGAAAATTTGAACAAGAATGCAGATTAAGTGATGAAGAAAATAAGTGTGGGAAATTAAATATTTTAGGGACTTTATATTGTTAATAATAACAATAGTTTTAGTTATGTTGTAGTAGATTAGGAAAATGTTACATTTTAAATTTTACCACAATATGGAAAATTTTAAATGAAAATTTTGGGAAATTGTTATGAAATTTGTTATACCCTGTATTTTTGGGTAATTGTTACAAAATTTGTATAAGATTTGTTGTAAAATAGTATAGTAAGTAAGGGTTAAATTAACAGTACTCTTTATTTTTAACATTGAAGAGAATAATCTAAATTAAAAAGAAATTTTGGGTAACTGGTATTAAAACTATAAACTAATTTTTTTTTATCTGAATAGGGCTTAAGACATTTGAAATTTGAAATTCCTGTGACAGGTTGGATGGCATTTCTTAGGGCCGGTTTATCAATGTGCTGTTAACACAACTTGACTGACAGCTATCGCCTAGCTGTCAGGTAAAGTGTTTATCGATGTCATTGTTACCGGTAACCGAAGGTTATCTTGGATTTTAGCTGACCGAGACTTGAAACCTCCTGTTTGCTAGTTGACTGCCAGTTAAACTGATTGACGCGCAAGCTCAATAGATTATGTAGTTTTGTTATCTGCTGGAAAAATATAATCTATAAGAATTTTTGTAATCTTTTCTTAATTTTAGTTGTGTGATTTATTATTATGGAGCAGGGTGATCTATTTCAAGTAGGACATGAATTTATAGTGATGATAACGAAGAAATAATACTATGAGCATGAAATAAGACCTTATATTATGAGAGGTTATATTATATCTGCTTTTTTATTTTCAATGTTTTTTTTTTATTTACAATCATCAAGAGCACTGCTCTATCTGATGCCGTATAATTAGCCAATCTTTTTTTCTTCCCTTCCAAACATTCCATAACAAAAAAAACTTCAACCGAAACACAACAAAAAAAAAATCAACCGGCACAACAAAAATGGACGCTTGTTTGGAAATTGGGCAGTTTGGATTTTTATTTTGATTCCAATACGAACCCCCACCGTTGTTGAGTTTATACCGCGTAATTTAAATTGTCCAATCAAAAATATTTGCGGAAATAGTCACAGCAGCCAACCTACCAAAATTTAGTAATAGCTAGAAGTTATGTAGCCGTCAGTCAACAGCCTAATAAAAAACGCGTTCAAAGATAGCAGACACTTTGGCTGTCAGTTAAGCCTAGCTGTTGGCTACGTAACAGGCAGATTTAACAGCACATTGATAAACCGGCCCTTAGCAGGTGAAATGATTTGTCATTGGGTTGGTGTCAAATCAAAATTTCAGTTTAAAATTATATAAAAAAAAATAGTATGTAAAAGTAGTGGTTAAAAAAAAATTGAAGGGAGAATAATAATAAATAAAAAGTCAGAAGGTTGTCAAAAATTAAAAGAAAAACTGAAAAAGAAATAATTCTATAAAATGTAATAATATTTTCTATAAAGGAATGTTTTATATGTAATAAAAAAATGATTATTGAATGAAGAAATAAAAGTAAAGAAAAAAGTAAGCAAAATTATTTATCCAAGTTGAGGAACAATGATTTAAAAAAAAAAATAATTGGTGACTAGTTAAAAGACGCAAACAAACAATTTCAAAAGTGAATAAGGAGCAGTAGTAAAAAGAAGGTGCAGAGCCAACAAAAATTATTAGGAGAGCTGAAGAAGTAGAAGAGGAAGAAAATAAAAAGAAGATCATTAATTTTATTAATTTTCATTATATTTTGTAAATTTTTTATTTAGGCGTTTTGAACCCAGCCCATTGAGAAGGAGTTCTCCAGTTTGGAAATGTAAGCCACCCTGTATCCCGAGGATTTTGCATTTCAATATGTATTCTTTAACTTTACTGACAGCAACTGACATTTATAAAATGAGCAATAAATTCAAATTGTCAAATAAAATATAAACTGTTTGTATGCTTTCATTTTTCAAATAAGACATACATAATCGTAGAAAAAGTATAGTGTACAACTCGTGGGAAATGCATATCATTTCCCGCTTGTTATACAGTATACTATTTCGGAAGGCTGATTTGGCTGGTTTGGTAGTAGCAGAAGATGTGGTTTTCGTTATAATGACTAGGTCCAATATTGGTGACAGACAATGAATATAATTCTTTTATATTGATGTTTTCTGGGTGCTTGTGAATTTCTATTCTTTCCAGTGTCATTCAGTTGTAATAATGAAGAATTGTGTTAAAGAACTCTGTCAGTATAGAGGTTTCCTCAAAGAGGATATGGTGACCGGTTTCTAGTTCATAGTCAGCTATTCGTGTGCGTTTTACCAAACCTTTTTTCATCCATCGCTGGCATTCTATGACTCTGCTTTACACTGAATGTCTGGTTTAACAAATGTAGACTTGCACACATACTTTTATAGACAAATTAACAAAATGGAAGGTAAAGAATCTTTTGTAGAAAACTGATAATGGGAGATTTTCTTAAGATGTTTTTACACCTTCATTTTAAAGGATTTTACTGATTCGAACTGCTACAGGCAGCTCAAAACTGGCCGCAAAATTCTGTCTGAGGAAACTGCTATAATCGCCAACATTTTATATTAAAGATACGAAAATACATAGAAATTTACAAGAACCCAAAAAAAAAATCTGATGTGGCCAGCACATGACCTCTCGCCATTTTTGAATCAAAAATTTACAGGTTGACACAAAAAAGTATGAAAAAAAATTATTATTTTGTAAATCTGGCAACAATGGCAAAAGTTTAGAAAATTTTAATGAGATGAAAATAAACAATAAGGTATACAAAATATATGTGTAAAACTTTATTGCCGTTTTGTATAATAATGGCGTCATTACCCATAGCAACTGCCACTTCCGGTTGTGCGATTGGCACCAAAATCTAATCAGATCTAATCTAGGGTATCAGAATGCTGTACGCAAAATTTCAAATTTTTTTAATCAGTAGTTTTTGAGTTATCGTTACTACAACATCCATCCAAACACACACACACACACACACTAACACACACACACACACACACTAACACACACACACACTAACACACACACACACAGACATCATCGCGAAAATATTAAAATCGTATTCTAGGGACCCCAAAACGTGTTTATCCATTGAAAACTCACTACCCAATTTTTAGCATGATTCCTATACCTCTCTTATCTGAAGGGCGAGAGGTAAAAACATCTGTAAAGTAGATGAATATTATCTGGAACCATAATATCACAGCGACAACTTCCACTTCCTTTGCCGCCAATAAAAATCACACCATTTCAGTTGTCGTCATCCAGAACTACCGAAGAAGCTGAGTAAAATTTATGTGAAACATCTAGTATTCATTTTAAAATTGATGCAATTAAATCCCGGGCAAGCAAAAGTTAATATTTTTTTTCTATTAAATCATCTATATAAAGAAAAAGTAGGTATGATTCATTCCTGCACATGGAAAATAAATAAACATAATAATATTATATAAGTTGCAAAAATAATTTTAAATAAAGCTTTTAGTTTGTGTAAATTGTCATGAAGATAAAAGCGTAATATAAATTATGACACACGTTAACCAGTTCGAAACTTTTTAACACAATCTTAATGGAAAATACCAAAAATATAAAAGCTTTTCTGTGTAATTCAATTTAAAATTTTGCGTCTCTTTTTATATTACACCAATCGTGGTCCTTACTTTTTATCATTAGCCTTTAATGTAACTCGGTCTGACGCTTTACACAGATTTAATATTTTCGTTTTAAATGTATTTATATTAAAACATAAACATGTTTCTACTTTTATCGTAAGTTGTGGCTACTTTATCCTAAAAAAAAAGAAAAAAGTTCAGTATAAAATATGAGAGTAGTACTAAACATTAGGACTTATATAATCAATCCTGTTCTCCGGACAACTTGTTCTGATATTTTGTTTTCTAAATTTTAGTCCTTTTTCTCCTCGTTTACTACCGCCACTTTTCTAATAGTTACAACTAATTTAGTTATTTCTTTAATTGCTCCGAAACCATTTACATTATTTTTATCTTTTAATTTCGATATATTTGGTTTTTCCCTTAATATCTATAAACAATCAATATCAACTAATTTCCCTTTTCATCTTTTAATCAATATTTTGGTTTTTTCCTTTTACTCACACCTATTAGCACCAGAATTAAAAATAGTTAAATACAAGTTAATATCCTAGATCTGATAAACAAATAAGTAATAACAATCTCTTGCTTAAGAATTTTTTGATGGCCACATCAGATTTTTTAAGATTTATTTTATATATTGAAACAAAAGGTTACGTCTATACTTAAATACATTATTTTATTAGTAGTAATATTTTTAACGAAAAATCAAGCTTTGAATTCTTAAAGTAAAATTTAAATTATTTTTAGTAAAGTAAAATGGCTAAAACTTTAAATGATATACCTAGACTTGCTATAGATTTAATTCCAAATTTTGGTGGGGAAGAATCAAAACTTCCTTCATTTTTAAAAGCTAGTAGTGATTTTTACCTCTCGCCTTTCAGATAAGAGAGGTATAGGAATCATGCTAAAAATTGGGTAGTGAGTTTTCAATGGATAAACACGTTTTAGGGTCCCTAGAATACGATTTTAATATTTTCGCGATGATGTCTGTGTGTGTGTGTGTTAGTGTGTGTGTGTGTGTTAGTGTGTGTGTGTGTGTGTGTTAGTGTGTGTGTTTGGATGGATGTTGTAGTAACGATAACTCAAAAACTACTGAATGAAAAAATTTGAAATTTTGCATACACGATTCTTATACCCTAGATTAGATCTGATTAGATTTTGGTGTCAATCGGACAACCGGAAGAGGCACTTGCTATGGGTGATGACGCCATTATTATACAAAACGGCAATAAAGTTTTACACATATATTTTGTATACCCTATAGTTTATTTTTATCCCATTAAAATTTTAGAAACTTTTGCCATTGTTGCCAGATTTACAAAAAAGTAAATTTTTTTCATACTTTTTTGTGTCAACCTGTAAATTTTTGATTCAAACATGGCGAGAGGTCATGTGGTGGCCACATCAGATTTTTTATTAACATATGCTAATTTTGATCAGGGTGATGACCCGATAAATGCTCAGTTATTAAGAGTAATACAATCAAAACTTCAAGATAGGGCTTTAGAAATCATATCTATTAGAGAAGATATTCAAACTTGGCAAGATGTAAGAGATTTATTAATACATGAATTTTCTGACAGACGTAGTGAAATAATATTAATTCAAGAATTAATTAGACTTAGAATAAATTTAAACGAATCTTTTTATGACTTTGGTGAAAGAATCAATAAATTAGTGAATAAAATAGCGACAAAAATTCAATTGTCTCAATTAAATGACGTAGAAAAAGAGGTACATATAAAAATTCTTAACGAAAATGCATTAACTACATATTTATCAAATTTGCGAGAGCCTTTAGCTACACCTGTAAAAATTAGGGAGCCTACTAACTTAAGGGATGCAATAGCATTGACGCAAACTAAAGAAAATGAATTCATGTGGGAAAGAAATATTGTAGGTACATCATATAATATAAATTCGCAAAATTTTCAAAGTAGAAATCAAGGAATTTTGGTAGAAATAATTTAAGAACAAATAATAACGCTAGTAATAATTTTAATAATCAAAATAATTTTCAACCCAGTCCATCTTTTAATCCAAATTATTTTTCTAATAATAATAATTTTCATGGTAATCAGAATTTTAATAGATTTCAATCTAATCAGCAAAATTTTAATAGATATCCTCCGAGGAACCCAAATTTTAATAATAGATACTCTACTCCTCAAAATAATAGAAATTTTCAAAATCCTCGACTGCCAATGTCAAGAGTTCCATCTCAAGATGTTTCTATGAGAACCGCTTCAACTTATCGACCAAATAGTACATTCAGACCCACTGGTCCCAGAAATTTCATTTCCGAAGAATTACATAATGTCCAAGTACAAAATAATAATCAAAATTTTCCGTTGGTAACGACAGAGAACCATGTTCCATAGTATTAAATTTAAATAATGTAGAATGTAAATTACCCCACATAATTATACCAGAACCATTTAGTATTAAGTTAATGATAGATACAGGATGTGATATGTCAATAGTATCTCCTAGATTAGTAGAAAAATATTATAAGAATTATTTACAAAAATAAAATTTTATTATAACTACTGCTCACCAATCTACTGCCCATGACGAGGTTGTAGTGGTGCCATTAATGAAAATATTTAAATTTACAAAAACTCATAAATTTTATGTTTTTGAAACAAATAAAAATTACGATGGTATTATAGGTAGAGATTTATTAATAGAATTAAAAGCACAAATCGATTTTAAGAATAAAATTTTAAAAGAATATTTTGGTGGAAGACGAACACACTATATAAATTTTGATAAACCAGCTACTTACGAGTTATTTTACAAAGCATACCACGAATTGTTTGGTAACAAAGGACCTAAAATTTATTCCTGTCCACAAAGAAGAATAGAACTATAATCGAAGATGAGGAAATTACGGAAACAATAAAAATACATCATGAAGAAAAAACGAATTACAGACTATATAAATTTATGCGAAATTTGCGACGAAAATAAATACGATCGACAACCAGGATTTCTGCCCCTTAGATTAGGAAAAGCCCAAATTACAGAATCATACTGGAAATTCATAAAACCAATTAACCTTTCATTAGTTATAAATGAATGTCATAGACTTTCTATAAATTATGAAATTTTATCTAATCTTAATATATCAGAATCATTAGAATTAAGTTTAGGTAGCGAAATAAGTAATATAAAAAATATTTTATTCTATAATATTAAACAAATTAATGATTATTTAAACCATTTAGTTGAAAATCGTGAAAAACGAGGACTGATCGATGGACTAGATAGTATTATTAAATCAATTACAGCAAATTTAGATCAGAATGACGAAGAAAAAATTTATCAAGCTATAAACGAATTATCTTCTAACCAAAACTCTTTGAAAACTTTTATGAAACAACAAATATCTGTCACAGAAAAATCTGTAAGAAATTTTGAACATATTATGAAAATTGTCGAGCAAAATCAGAATATCTTGTCTAATAAAATTGAAAAATTAGAAACTAAATTAGAAAAATCTGATGTGGCCAGCACATGACCTCTCGCCATTTTTGAATCAAAAATTTACAGGTTGACACAAAAAAGTATGAAAAAAAATTCTTTTTTTGTAAATCTGGCAACAATGGCAAAAGTTTCGAAAATTTTAATGAGATGAAAATAAACTATAGGGTATACAAAATATACGTGTAAAACTTTATTGCCGTTTTGTACAATAATGGCGTCATCACCCATAGCAACTGCCACTTCCGGTTGTGCGATTGGCATTAAAATCTAATCAGATCTAATCTAGGGTATCAGAATTCTGTATGCAAAATTTCAAATTTTTTTATTCAGCAGTTTTTGAGTTATCGTTACTACAACATCCACCCAAACACACACACTAACACACACACACACACACACACTAACACACACACACACACAGACATCATCGCGAAAATATTAAAATCGTATTCTAGGGACCCTAAAACGTGTTTATCCATTGAAAACTCACTACCCAATTTTTAGCATGATTCCTATACCTCTCTTATCTGAAGGGCGAGAGGTAAAAAAGTATTGATATTGGTGTTGCTTTAATTGAATCTAATCAACAAAGCCAAATTTTAAAAGAAATATTAGAGAAAATATTAATTGCGATAACATTCTCGAAATTAAATATTTTACATCCTACTATTTTAGGATCTCACGAATTAATTGAAAATTTATTAACAGTACCGGACTCGGTACATTTTCCTTTTGAGATAATTATTAAAAATAGTAATGTATTTGAGAGACTGTCTAGAACTTTTGCTTATTCTAAAAATAATATAATTTATTTTATAATTAAAATTCCGGTAACTTCAGTAAATGAATATGCACATTATCACCTTGTCCCATTTCCTACTAAAATTAAAAATTTCTTTCAAATAATAATTCCTCAAAAACCTTATCTGCTGCTCCGAGAAGGACAATTCATTGAAATGGACCATGAATGCCAAGAAGTTTTACCCGAAAAATATATTTGCCCCCTTCAGGAACTAAGGCGCGTAGATAACGAAGCCCCCTGTGAAGTTCATTTGCTAGCGAAAACCAAAAAACAAAAGATATGCCGACCAATTGAAGTCCAATTACCAAATTTAAGAATAGAAGAAATAAAAATAAATGTTTACATGATAATAAACCCAAATAAATTACCGATTGAAAGTAACTGTAATGGAATGTCAGAAATGATAGAAATTCAAGAAACCGCAGTAGTTCAGACAGAGCCAAATTGCCAAATAAAAATTAATGGAAAAATCATCCCCAATGAACTATATACGACGTCAAGAAAATTAAAAGTACCTACCCTAGCAAAATTAGAAAATTTTACATTTCAAGAAACGAAATTAAACTTGGAAAAAATAAATATAAGCTCATTACATGAAGAGGCCGTAGCCATGGAAATAATTAAACAAAATTTAAATCAAGAAGTTCACCCCCTAATACATTATTCAGGAATAAGTACGATGTCAATTTTAGGAATCTGCCTACTGATAGCAATTAAATGGATCATTTTTAAGAAATTAAAATTAAAATTCAAAACACATAAGAAAGAAGAAGAAGATGGAAAAGGAGAAAGAAATTCAAAGGAAAACACCGCTGCCAAAAAGACCTCGATGTTTTCCATCTAGGAGGGGAGGAGTTAAGAATTGTAATATGGACAATCTGTATATAAAAATTCAAGGAATCGGTCAGTCACAGAGAAGTAGTCCAATTACGGAGGACATCAACCCAATGACGTCGGGAAATGCAAAATTGCATTTCCGATTAAGAAATTATACTTTTATTTTATATTTTAAATCAATCATATTTTATACGTTGAATAAATCACACGTTTTAAACTATTGGTTCCCTTTTTTGTCCCAAGTATTTTATCTTTTTTTTAAAAAGTTACCCTTGCGGGCAAGAATCGTAATTCAATGCAGCGAAAACCCAGGTACTTAACCCACTGGAGCAAGTAAAGCCCGGCCTACTTTCCGAAAACGCAAATGAAATACATTATTGCTTTTATGAACGAGATCAAAATCCATTCTGGACAGAGACACACATATAATTTTTACGGCGGATTAAATTGGCTTCGTAACATGAGTTATTTTCATAACACATTGTATATTTGATATCTATTGGTTGTCTGAAATCTGGAGAATTTTTATCTGTTGCTTTTTGTGTGTCCGCAAGCGAGGCAGTTACAGGTGTGACACTGGACAAATTTTATGTTTTTGGTAAAATTATACCTTCAAAGATAATCAAGACAGTACCGGGTGGGGGGGGGGTGGGGAGAAGGGTCTAATCGACCGATCCGTCATTTTTAGTTATTTTTCTATCAAGTCTTTTAAGTTAGGAGGGACAATCATAATGCCCATTTTGTTTTCTATATACCCAGTAAATCGGGCAAGATCCATAATTGGATTTTGATCAGATCATTGTCCTGATTCAACAATATTTCGTACTATTTGATCTTTACCTAACCAAGAACGCTATATTTTTGCAAGTAAAATGAAAATAAACAAACACTATCTCTCCAATAAACTCTCAAAATAATGCAACAGGTTAATCCAAATGCATGTAACAGATTTTCTAAAACAACCTGAAAAAAAATATTAAACAAAATGTACATTACTATATAAATACCTTTTACAGTTTACCTAAAAGAGTATGTGACCCATTAATCTTGATATTTATTTGTTTCAAATCCGGCTCTGTACCAAGTTTTATTGCTTTTAGAAAGATTTATGGCACTCAACTGAGCATTATGAAGATAGAATTCTGCATAACTTTACTGTACTAAATTGGAAAATATTTACGCTCCCTAACTTTCTGTTCACGCATTAGACTCAATACTACTAATTTAATTAGTCCCTAATACGGTCATTATTTTGTAATGTTAAGAATAAAGCGATTGAAAAAAAAACTGGATTCCCATGATACGGCTTAAATGTAATCGACATCTGGACTCTTAAATCGAGTTACAGTGGACGGATGCGACGTCGAGCAGAGACCAGAGGCCATCCCAGGAGGATCCGTAATACGACTCGGCTCGGAGCCCATCGAGAATTCCGCCGGACCTGATTTATTACATCCCTGTCGGCTGTTGCGTCAATGGTAGCCTATAGATGGACGTATGCGAGACAGGACGAAGGACAAAGGAATGTGAATTTAGTAATAGAAATCTGAATTTTGTCAAGATGTCGACGTATATTTACAAGAATACTCTTGAATGGTAGACTTTTATATAACAGTGTAATTAAACAGCTTATAGTCTTATAAGAATCATGAAACATATCAAAGTGAATATGGCGATATTTTTTTTTAATATTAATATTAGAAATCACCATTATTTACTACATTCTTAGAATGAAGAGTAATATTTTTCAGTTAAATATTGAAACATTGTCTATATTTTTAATAAATTGTTAGTTGACAACTAAATTCCCAGACTATATTTGAAAAATAACTAAAGCTACGTTTATCAAAATCTAATCAAATCAAATATGATAATGTATCTATGTTAGTAGTAAAAACAATTCTATATCTAATTCGGTTGAGATTTCCATTATAAACCTCGCACATTGTATCCTTGGGCTCTACACACTTCTATCTACTCGGTAAATAATAGCTCACTTCACAACCTAAGTGTATATTGTACTATTTTTATTAGTTTA
Organism: Neocrepidodera transversa; assembly: GCA_963243735.1. NCBI lineage: Eukaryota > Metazoa > Arthropoda > Insecta > Coleoptera > Chrysomelidae > Neocrepidodera > Neocrepidodera transversa. The sequence continues at coordinate 35,649,848 of OY725337.1, read as the reverse complement.
ACTCCTTATGTTTTTTTTCCAAAAAAATCTTCAACCTACCTGAAGTTTTTGCCTTATTTTTAAATATTTAATAAATAAACTCATTATTATTGGTGTTAAAACTATTTAGTAAATTTGCATATTTTGTTCTATATTATGTTCTCACTTGAAATAGTTTTTTATATATTTATCACCAAATATTAGATTATCGGAAAATATCTTAGAAAAGTAAAATTGTCCGGTATACGAACATTTTCATTCATATTTTATTAAAAAACAATTACCACCACGGCAAGTATCACAATTCTTCTAAATAAAACTTATAACTGAAAGTCAAACGTTTCCATTTTAAACCAAATTTCAACAAAAATCTTGAGTAGGAAATATTTTTCAAGTTTCGAACTTTCTCTGTCAATGTCTACGAGTCCATTATTATTTTTATTGTGACTAACTTCGACAAATTCGATTTGAAAGTTTTCTCGGGGGTATGTAACATGAAATTATGTTCGGATCAAGATCTCCGATTGGTTTTTTCTTTTTTGAAATATTTATTTTCATATTTTGGTTTGGCGGTAAAAAAATATTTTCCACTACTGTCTTATTTACAGGCCTATTATTATTTATCCATTATCTTTTTCTACTTACTATGAAGGGGTAAATAATAATTTCTTATTATTGCTTGCTAGTTTTGTGTTCTTTTATAAAAGTTGTATTACAATTTAATTTGAACCTTATAGTCCGGGAGTTGGCTTTGTTTTCATTTCGAAAAAGAGGTACATATAAATAGATTTTGATGCGTTGAATTCGAATTATTGAAATTTTTTAATTATTATTGTTAATGTTTTGAACAGTAAAATTTTATAGAATTTCATAGGAAATTGACTATAAAATGAAGCAGATACGGTAAAAAATGATGTTTTTTTTAGTTTTAAGAGGTTTGAGAGTAAGAAAAAGTTTTTATCAAAAATAAAATGTTTTGATAAGACCCAAATTAAAAATTTTTCTTCTCTTGCCAACTCCATTTGTGAACCTCATTTTACCAATAATTTATTTTCTTATTAGGATGTTGTGCATATTCGCATTGTTGTATCAAAGTATTGAATATTTTATTTAATGTGATCGTTGAAGTTATTTGTTAATATCTTCAAAATTAATAAGCATAACTTTTCTGCATCACCGTACTGTTTAATGTCAACATTTTCCATAGTTTTTCCAAATATGGCACTTGAATAGTTCACGCTCAATTTCGTTTTTTGCTTGGTTTCGAAGAATTGTGTTTAATTCTATGAATTTTTTTAACCAGAGTGATTAAGATAACTCTAACACTTTATAAATCTTTCTCAGTTTCAATCCACACTCTTTCAAATTTGGGTAGTGTAACACACCCAAAAACTTGTGGAACGTAATTAAAAATATTTACTCTAATGGACACAAGAATGAACCAAAAGAAATACTTACAAATAATAATATATCCTGTAAGACCCCAGAAAGCATTGCAGAAACATTTAACAATTTCTTTATCAGTGTTGGTGAAACTTATGCAAAAAACATAGTAAAACCTGATACACCGCCACCGCACAACGAAATAAACCAAAACTCTTTTTTTTTATTACCTGTAAACCAAAAAGAAATAATATCAATTATTAATACATTAGATGAAAATAAATCACCAGGATTTGATAACATTAATACCAAAGTCCTTAAAGAAACATCAGAGATAATATCTATGCACATTTGTCACATCATAAATAGAGCTTTTCTGTCAAATAAAGTCCCACAGGAATTTAAAATAGCAGTTGTCACACCCATATATAAAAATCTGATGTGGCCAGCACATGACCTCTCGCCATTTTGGAATCAAAAATTTACAGGTTGACACAAAAAAGTATGAAAAAAAATTATTTTTTTTGTAAATCTGGCAACAATGGCAAAAGTTTCGAAAATTTTAATGAGATGAAAATAAACTATAGGGTATACAAAATATATGTGTCAAACTTTATTGCCGTTTTGTATAATAATGGCGTTATCACCCATAGCAACTGCCACTTCCGGTTGTGCGATTGGCACCAAAATCTAATCAGTAGTTTTTGAGTTATCGTTACTACAACGTCCATCCAAACACACACACACACACACACACACACACACACTAACACACACACACACTAACACACACACACACACAGACATCATCGCGAAAATATCAAAATCGTATTCTAGGGACCCCAAAACGTGTTTATCCATTGAAAACTCACTACCCAATTTTTGGCATGATTCCTATACCTCTCTTATCTGAAGGGCGAGAGGTAAAAAAGGTGATGTAAAAAACAAAAGTAACTATAGGCCAATTTCAGTAATAACATAATTAGCAAAAATATTTGAAAAATCCATAAAGAATAGAATGGTCAAATTTTTTAATGAAAACAACATAATGTCAGAAAAACAATTCGGATTCCGAGAAGGTCTATCCGAAAATGATGCAATTGAAAAACTTGTAGAAAATGTTACAAAAAATCTAGAAAAAAGCAAACTAGCATTGTGTGTATTCCTGGATCTTGCCAAGGCATTTGACACTGTGAGTCACACACAGATGCTAGGTGCTTTGGAGGATGCAGGAATAAGAGGCGCACCTAATGAACTACTAAAAGATTATTTATCAAATCGATTGCAATTAGTAAAAATAAATAATGTACTTAGCTCGGAAAAGACTGTTAACTACGGTTTACCGCAATGAACTGTCCTCGGACCAATTTTATTTTCAGTGTATATAAACAACATTCTCACCTCAGTGTCCTCTGGTTTACTATTTAGCTTTGCAGATGATACTGCTGTCTTATATAGTGATAACACATAGAATGATTTAAAAATTAAGGCTGAAAATGACTTGGCAATAATTTTTGATTGGTTTAGTCATAAGTTACTAACAATAAATTATGAAAAAACTTTTTTTGTACCCTTCTCTAATAACTTAAGCTGCTTACCAGAATATCCAACTATAACAATACATACATCCTCAAAAAATATTATTTTCTCCACGACCATTACTGAATGTATGAATTTGGAAATCATTTTTAATAATAGAATGTAAACATTCACACTCTAGAGTCTGAATATTTATTCTATAATACTTGCCTCTTATGCATTTTGCATCTGTTTTCATTCTTTATCAAGGTAATGAATGGATTTTCTGTAATCGAAATAAACAATATGGATTGCCCTGGATTTCAAAAGTGCCACTGTCAGATATAAAATGGCGACGGTAATAATTATTTTCAAACAAGTTTTAATTTAAACAAAATAATGAGTGAAAAATCAAGTGAAGTAGATATAGAATTTAATGATATCTGAAATTGCAAATTATGAAAAAACACCAATGCACCAGATTTTAATATCGGTAAGTGTACCACAGCACTATAAATATTAATACAATGTAATACAAATATGTCAACAAATAACTTGTGTTCAAATTTAATTTAATTTTGATTTATACTTTTTGATCGTGGAGAAAATATAGTCTGTTACTCGGTCAGAATCGTGGTTCCTCACACTCGCTTTCGCTCGCGTTCGGAATTTTCCACTCGTGTCGAATTTTTCATTCTAACCTTTTTACAGAATCTACTATTAAATTCAAAAACCAACTACAAATACTTAGGAGTTACCATTGATTCACATTTAAGGTGGGATATTCATGTAAACAACTTAACTAAAACATATTTTAGATTTATCACACTTAAAAATATTATATTATTCTTTGGTTGAATCCACATTACGATACGCCGTGCTGAGCTGGGGAGGCACAGCATATTGCCATCTTAGACAACTTGACATACGAATTCTAAAAGTAATTTACAACAAAAAGCTCACTTATCCATCTAATACATTATTTCTTGAATCTGGGATACTTGATCTTAGACAACTATTTATGCACCAAAATATCCTTTTTATTTATTTATTTATAAAAAAATATATGAAAAAGTTAGTCACGAATATAGCACAAGATATAAAGAAAACAATAATATAAAAATTAAATTATTATAAAAAATATTAGCCTCCGATGCTATACTTACCTCTCACGTAAAATTTACAATAATCTACCAGACGTTTATAAAATATATTTAGACAAATTAAACTCAATTAATATGATAAAAAGCATATTTAAAAAATACATACTCACACTAGGTAGAACTCAAACTCATTATTTAATTGAAATTATTAACTAAAATACCTTCCCTTTCTTTTTTTCCATTAACATATAATTTTCTTCTCTGTAAATATTATATTATAGAAGTAGTCGCATACCGTCATCAACTTAAAAAAAAAACCAATTTCTAGTCCATGCACAACCTTTTTGGTTTCAATGAAATATTTATTTCCTTTCATTGTTTATGTAGACGCCTTTACACGATGTTAAAATTTAAGATATGTATGCAATTGTCAAAAAAAAACCATATTATGTATTTGGTTTTATCATATAAATTTGGAATCAACTTAGAATATCTACTTTTTGATCGTCAAATTGTTGTGAACGTCATGTAAACTTGTGGGATACTCTAAATCTATTTGAAATACATAACACTTAGGTGAATCATGTTTTATAATGTTACAATCAAAATTCTCAACTAGTATATATTTAAAATCACCATAAGAAAGGCACTCGCTCATTGCTTCACCATACATATTTTTTGCGTCCACATACATAATATAACTTTCTGATTTTGATGGATACAGCTTTCCTCTTACTTATAGTTGAGCACTGAAGCCAAGTCGTCAAAATGGTAAGATAGTCGACGAAAATCGTAACATATAACATAGAGAGGTTATGAGATTTTAGTTGTAAATGTATAGTCGATAATTAAAAATAAGTTACTTCATGTGACAGATTAAACATTGAGTTTAACCAGATGTACAAACTTTATTTAATGAGAACTAACCACATACCTAGTTTATTCCTGAAAGATTTAAACTGGTGCTAAATAACATTTAACATAGTGAAAAAATATTTAAACCTTGACATGAACTTGTCTTATCAATATAAAAAACAACAAATTTGACTTCTCATTGCAAGCCAACACTGACTCTATAAATAGGAAAATAAAAAAAACAACAAATTTGACTTATTAATTAAACGGACACTATACTTTGTAACATGAAAATTGCTCGACATTATTTTTGTCTACGATTTTTACACCAAACAGGACATCCTGTAGCATAAGGTTTTATGTTTATACATCTCTCTCATAATTTAAGTAAAAAAGACATTTGTAAATATTTTTCTTGTAAGTATTTCGCAACATGATAAATGAATTACCTCATGATCCTAATTAAAAATTTCTTTTTCAATTTCAAGGTATATCATAACTCAAAACAATTTTTAAGTAGTAAACTGCTTCGCTTACGCTAGACATGCTCTGAATAGTCGTTTTTAGTACTTGACTATAAGCAACCCATATTACACATAGGGACCTAATTTGGTCACCTAGATATTTAGCTGTTTAGATGTTATTAGTTTGTCGAAACGCGACCTTACGGATGTCGTTAATGAGGCCTTGATTTTGTTTTAAGATAAGATTAGTGTCTTTTCTGTTCCAGATCGGTTAAAATAAAGGTCTTCGTATCACCTAGTGATAGCGAAATTTTGTATTTTACACGTGTTAGTGTCTTATGGAGGGCTTCTTTATAATTAAGGATTTGACAAAAAAATAAGCGTGCCTTAGGAGGGCCTAAGGCACGCTTATTTTTTTGGGTATCTTTCAAGTCATGCCTTCTAGGCATACCTTTTATGGTACTTTTTTGTTCGTGAAGAACATTTCTAATTGATCCCGTATTTAGGAATATTAAAAAAATAAATTTCATTTCTCAAACCGACTCTATACTGGATTAATTTACTTAAAAGAATTTAAACAAGGAACAAAGCATATATATGCGATAAAATTTAAAAAAATCCCTTAAAGAAGTGATTTTATGTAACAATAATTATACTATTATAGTTGACAAATTGTTGGGTGATGAGTTGCGGGGTGATTAATCGCAGATTAACCATCCTGTATGTCATAAAAAAGTGTAATACTATTTAAGCTATATAAATATGTCCAACTGTAATGCAATTAATTAAAACGTCGTATTTTTTTAAATTATCAAAATTTAAAGATTTTATTAAATTTAAAAAAATTAAAATATCGTTATAACTAAGATTAAAAATATATATTGAAGGATGGATCTTACATTGACACAATAAAAAAATTAAGGTTAAAAAGAAAGTAACAGCAAACTGATTACAAAATAGGATTATTAATAATAATCTACATGTTTTATGAAAAAGATCCTAGTTTAAACCTGGCAGAAAATATTCGGAGTCTAATAAATAAAAACAATGAAAATCGAAACCTCCAATAGCCAATTTTCCTTTACGTAATATAAAATAAAAAAAAAATTTTGTACTAATAAAATTGTTACCACGTTATCACCTGTATATCCGACTATTCCAGATAAAGATATATCTTTTCCATAATGCTCTAAATCCAATTCTAATAAATTTATTACTAGGTGAATTTCCCAATTCACCAATCTAAAATGCTTTATAGTTCTTACATAAATCGGGATATATCGATTTACACCGTTTAGGAAATTGTACTGATTCCAATGTTCATTGTATTGTATTTTAAATTCGTGCTATTGAGAAAATATAAATAATTGGGATTAATTTATTATTACAAAACATAACAGGCAGTATTGTACATCATATAGCAACAGATGTGATAATTGTTACGGAATTGTTCATTTTGTAGAACATTGTTGGGTAAAAAATAAGAAAATTCTATGAAAAATAAAAATAAATTCAGTTACTGATAACGAATCTCAAGCTAACTGGTCATTTAAGGATTTTTTTATGATGATGCCCATAGATATTATGCTTTTCATATAAGATTTTGAGCATTCTATAGAAGTAATCATTAATGATGACTACTATACGAATAAGGAAATCGCAAAAAATACTAAAAGTATCCACAAGTTTTACACGGATGGGCCAAAGATTAAAGAAGAAGTTGGAAAGGCATTAGGGCTTCGCACGAGAATGATACTTTTCTCGTCTCGTAAAACAGAGACGAGAGCGAGACGAGACCTGTTTGAAAATTATTTAGGCGATACCGAGACCACATACGGCAAGATCCGATAGTCTCGTTTATATTTCTTAAGAATTTGTTCCTGAATTTCTGAGAAAAATAAACTAGCAAGCAGTATAAACATTTAATTTATTTTATAAAAAAAGAAAGGTCTGCATAGGTTACGATAAATTTACGACATCTAAAATCTGGTAACCATCTGTCAAATATTTTATTTTACATAAAATGAATCTCAATGTGTTTCGAATTTTTTAGAAGTTAAAAACAGTCTGAGGATAATAAAATTTTATGACCCAGTTAGGTCTTAGTTTCGAAAAGGGTACCTCGAAACTACATTTGTTGTTGAATGTTAAAGGTATGTGTGCAGAATAAAACATTTTAAATAAAATTTTCAATTCTATTGAAAACAGGAGTAACGAAATCACCATTGACATGCTCTCCGGTGTCAGTTGTCTCCCATATAAAAAAAATCTGATGTGGCCAGCACATGACCTCTCGCCATTTTTGAATCAAAAATTTACAGGTTGACACAAAAAAGTATGAAAAAAAATTATTTTTTTGTAAATCTGGCAACAATGGCAAAAGTTTCGAAAATTTTAATGAGATGAAAATAAACTATAGGGCATACAAAATATATTTGTAAAACTTTATTGCCGTTTTGTATAATAATGGCGTCATCACCCATAGCAACTGCCACTTCCTGTTGTGCGATTGGCACCAAAATCTAATCAGATCTAAGTTAGGGTATCAGAATCCTGTATGCAAAATTTCAATTTTTTTTATTCAGTAGTTTTTGAGTTATCGTTACTACAACATCCATCCAAACACACACACACTAACACACACACTAACACACACACACACACACACACACACACACACACACACACACACACACACACACACACACACACACACACACACACACACACACACACACACACACTAACACACACACACACATACATCATCGCGAAAATATTAAAATCGTATTCTAGGGACCCTAAAACGTGTTTATCCATTGAAAACTCACTACCCAATTTTTAGCATGATTCCTATACCTCTCTTATCTGAAGGGCGAGAGGTAAAAAGTTGTATTTTATTATATAAGAATGTTTATAATTATAATTTGTATAGATAGTGATTTATTATCGTCCAAATAAAAAACAAAATTAAATAAATAATCACGCATTTATAAATTACAATAGAATTATTAATTACCCCGTTTTGTACTATCGGAAGAAACGCCAAAATTGGAGAAACACAGAAAATTTAAAAAAAATTGGAGAAAAAATTTGAAAAAAAATCAAAAAAAAAAAACGGAAGAAATTGAAAATCGGAAAAAATCAAATAAAAAAAAACGAAAAAACCGAAAATTTTCGAAAAAATTTAAAAAACCGAAAAAAGGACAAAAAAAATTGAAGACTGAAAATTCAGAAAAATGGAAAAAATTTTTGTAAAAATCAGAAAAACGCAGAAACTAAGAAAAATAGAAACTCAGAAAAATCGGAGATAATCAGAAAAAATTGGATAAAATTAGAAAGACTAAAAACAAAACTAAGAAAAATAGGGAGAAACTCAAAAAAAATGGAAAGAATCGATAAAATTTGATAAAAGCCAGAAAAAATAAGAATAAATGGAAAATCGGAGAAAGAATCATAAATACTATACGACTACACATTGAATTAAGACGAGAAATGTGTTCAAGTTTTCCAGGATCTTACGCTAATATGGGACGTGACTATAATCCTGCGTTTTTAAAAATAGGTAAAAAAGGCTATTTCAAATCATTAAAAACCACCAAATAAGAGAGAGTAAGTTTTTGAAAACTATATACTGTGACCATTATCATACATGCTTCTTCCATATAGGAAGCATCAGTGGTATTTTGTCGGAATGATTAGTTTCAAAAACCTACTCTGTGGCACCCATCAATCTAATAACTATTATTTTTAATTTTCATTAAAAATAATACCGATTATCAGAATACACTAACCAAGCTTGCAAGTACTGATGATATGTGCGTCATTAGCTCTTGGTCTACGAATATTTCAACAGATTTTAATATTTGATATGTTATCATTATTTCGCTAATAGCTTATTTTATTTTTTTTATTTTCATAAATATTTGAAATAAATGTTCCAATAGATATGATAAAAATGCTGTGATCAAAACACTAAAGTTATGATATAAAATTGGCTTCATATTTGTCGTGAATATATGATAAAATAATATAACACCTTTAAAAATATATTGATCTTATTTCAGTTAAAAGGGATATTCTGAAATGTAAAAACGTTTTCAGCATTCACGTTTTGTTCAATAAAATTTCTCATTTTAAAATAACTGGCAGATTTATTTCCATTCGCAATAACCTACTTGTCATAATCAGATTTTCACAAAAACATACGATGACTAATAAATGACCAAATATATATTCGAACAGTCAAATAGAAGGTGATTTGAAAATTTTAGTGGAACATTCGTTTTTCCTTTTTTTTATTGGCAACCACAATAAATTTTCCATCGTTGCGTGGTGTTTAAAACCGATACGCAATTTGCGACAATTTCGACAGACAATACCTAAACTGACCGATTACTTTTTTTGAATAAACAATCGAACCTGTTTTCCAATGTTTATATATTCGTGGAACGTTGATTGATTTTCTCGTACAGGAGTTATTTTTTGTAGAATGTAGGACAACAATATAAAATGGTTGAATATTTTTTCCTATGTTTTTTATAGAAAATCATCAATATATAGTAATAACTTTATAAAATTTTAATATTATGTCAATAAACCTATTGTTTATTTTGGTATAACAGCCCGATAACAATAATTATTGGGAAATTGGTTAAGCGAGTTCAAGCTTGGGAAAAATGAAAGAAGAATATTTACATATGTTCCTGTTAGGAACGACAGTGAACTTAATCCATTCAATGATTTTTTTGCAATGCGGACAAACATCAATATTTCGATTATTGCTTCGGAGTATACAGATACTTCATACAAGCAAAGTACGGTTCAAAAAAAGCCTAAGTCTGAGAGTTGCAATCCCTTAAAGACCTTCTTGAAAACATCATTGGAACTGACTATGTTAAAATTGTGACCTATTATCGTCAGCAGAGACATATCCACATGTGAAGTAACAAGGCTTTTAAGTTTCCTTATCAAACCTAAACTTATCCTCGCATATGCTCATAGAGCTCCGCATCTTAATACAATGAAATTTAACAAATTTTCAAGAAAATACACTGTCGCATCTGGTAAACCTAAATACATTGTCCAAACAATGAATCTGCCATCAACGTCTTTTAGGTAATAATTTTACCAAATGCATCTGTCCTTATTTACAAGATATATCTTCCGCAGAAAGAACGAATGGTCCAAATCATTCCAAAGGTTATGAAGGGGAAATCTGTAGAAACAGATAAAATATATTTCAAGCAGGAGTTGATGATCCATACTTCATGGCGAGAGAATATGGCCAAACTTTTGACTCGCAGAACTTAGCAAGAATCTTTCATGACTCATAGTACTGCATTATAGACCCTAAAAGTCGCCTATAATAAAACTGCTGATAATCAGGGCGAGGAAGAGTTCGATGAGCCATAATACGCTTTCCATTACTGGATAACAGTAGCTGCTGCCCATCCCAACCGAACGCTAGTCAATGTCAAACTAGGCTTTCATGACCTAGACAGTTCGAATGATATGCATCAGTAGTTATTCTGTAACGATCCTACTCAAAGATGGCGGAATTTCCGGTGATAAGGCGGTGTTGGAGTGACGCCAGACCGGTGATAACGGGGTGCGGGCGGTGGCTTCCTACTCCATCCGGGGTAGATAAGGGATTGTGGGCGTGTCCGGGGCCCGCAACCAGTTACGCCATGGCGCCGGTGATGAGGGATTGTTGGCGTTTCTGGTGATAAGGGAATGTGACCAGTGACGTCATAGGACGCGTTAATCAGGGAAAGGTCAGAGATTGTAGAAAGGTCAAGGTCAAGGTAACGGTTGATGTCAAGGTCAATGTCGATGTCAAAGTCAAGGCCATAAAGGTCAAAAGATCAACTAGTCACCACAGGGTCAACCAGTAACGTGTCAGTGGAGTACAATCAAGCATAGACTTTAATTTTTACCTCTCGCCCTTCAGATAAGAGAGGTATAGGAATCATGCTAAAAATTGGGTAGTGAGTTTTCAATTGATAAACACGTTTTGGGGTCCCTAGAATACGATTTTAATATTTTCGCGATGATGTCTGTGTGTGTGTGTGTTAGTGTGTGTGTGTGTGTGTGTGTGTGTGTGTGTGTGTGTGTGTGGTGTGTGTGTGTGTGTGTGTGTGTGTGTGTATGTGTGTGTGTGTGTGTGTGTGTGTTTGGATGGATGTTGTAGTAACGATAACTCAAAAACTACTGAGTAAAAAAATTTGAAATTTTGCATACAGGATTCTGATACCCTAGATTAGATCTGATTAGATTTTGGTGCCAATCGCACAACCGGAAGTGGCAAGAAAAAAATCTGATGTGGCCAGCACATGACCTCTCGCCATTTTTGAATCAAAAATTTACAGGTTGACACAAAAAAGTATAAAAAAAAATTATTTTTTTGTAAATCTGGCAACATGGCAAAAGTTTCGAAAATTTTAATGAGATGAAAATAAACTGTAGGGTATACAAAATATATGTGTAAAACTTTATTGCCGTTTTGTACAATAATGGCGTCATCACCCATAGCAACTGCCACTTCCGGTTGTGCGATTGGCACCAAAATCTAATCAGATCTAATCTAGGGTATCAGAATCCCGTATGCAAAATTTCAAATTTTTTTATTCAGTAGTTTTTGAGTTATCGTTACTACAACATCCATCTAAACACACACACTAACACACACACACACACACTAACACACACACACAGACATCATCGCGAAAATATTAAAATCGTATTCTAGGGACCCCTAAACGTGTTTACCCAATTTTTAGCATGATTCCTATACCTCTCTTATCTGAAGGGCGAGAGGTAAAAATTGATATTTAAAAATTACTGCATCTATGCAACTTGTAGTGCGCCTACGTCACTTATGTGCAATATCCGTAGCATAATATTAACGTAGGCCAGTTTCTCTAAATAAAATTCACGCTATAAAATATATATGACGTTTGTTTACAAAGTGGCGTTTGGTCAATGTGTTTTTAATTGTATTTACTTTTACCTTTGTTTACGTATCTTCTAGGTCGTGTTGATGACATGACAAAGTTATGGAAAAACGATATAGAAATTGTTTTGTCCCTTATTGTTTAAATACAATAATTAAAACACCTAACAAAAATTTTGTGATGGTTTCAATTAAAGAAGACCGCCGGAGGCGTTAGTTTGAGGTTGTAAGACTTACTAATTTTAATAAAAACACAAAAAACACTGTTGCGAAGATCATTTTGACGTAAGTATTTAAATGAATTTATATAAAATTATGTATGCTTTTTTACATAGTTCAATATTGTGTTGACTTATAAACATTGTATTAGTTTCAGAATGATATGGAGAATTATATGAAATTCAAAATGATGCGAGGCAAAATTATTATCAAAAAAAAAATGTTGAACTCCATATTTTCGATTGACCAGAAGCATCTAATACAAGGATATGATATTTGATACCTGTTCTGAAAGTGAACCATCCACCAATAAGACAAGTTAAGAGTAAAATACGTGAATAGTTATTAGATTCCAAGTTTAGTGTTAGAACACAATGTTTACCTGATATCAATGATAATTATCATCAAATTGAAATTGTCAGTGAAAGATGTGGGTGTATCTTGCAATATGCAATTTACACAAAAAACTGTTAAACTTGATACCTCAAGTTTAACTTATAAAAAGACATTGATATAAATAAGTACTTTCTGAGAAGCCTTAGAACACTTTATTTCTGTCAGATTGAATATATTATCCTTTTTAAGGAATTCGTGCACTATAAAAATGTCTATATGAGATAAATTATTAGAGTTTGCTTTTACAAACTGGGTCATCATCAACAGTAACAAGAAATCATAAATCACACAAAAACAAATAAAAATAAATACGGAAAATTACTAACAGCAACCAGCTCTGCAGAGTACAAACTACAACAGTGACAGACGCTTTCAATTAATCAGGAACGCTTGTGCCCAGCACTTATGGACCGAACAGCAACTTATTACCTGATCTCGTTTAAATAGTCGTTTTCTTTATCTAACATTAGAATCTAATATCTATTTGTCTCTCTCGATTTTGAATGCAAATTCACAATGGATAGGTACAAGTTTTCATCTTTATCTAATTATCAAATAATGGTTTTCTCCATCTGTGTCTGTATAAGTGAGATTTTACAGATGTTTTTCAATCGTATTCTCTACTTTACACATTTAGAGGTAATGGCTTGACGGTAACTTCATTGCACATAAGTAACGTCACGATCGTAATCAAATACTATCTACTATAGACCTTTCACGTAATTGGCTCAAGGTCAACTTGCCTTTGTGTTTTGGGACCAAAGCCCTAGATGTCTCTGTTAGCATGATAAAATTTCAATTTTTATTAGACAAAATTTTGCAGTACTTGTACTTATTGCTGACATTTTGGTCTATTTTACGTGATTGTGATAGTGATTTTCTTTAAAAAAATTGTCTTCAACGTTTATTGATTTTTCAATTTTCGAAACAATAATGTCTTATACTGAAAAATGTTGTGTTCCAAATTGTGTATTTTCAAACCGGCAAATAGGGATATTGAACGATTTAACAAATAGTTACTTGCTTTAAACAAAGACATTTTGAATAAAAAAAATTGTATCAATACAATCTGATAGATTACTTTTAAATGCCGTTCCAACTTTATATTGACCTGGTAAGACAAAAAATATTCTGTTTAAATACATATAAGAATTTGATTAGATTTTATTTTAGGTTCTTTTAATATTATACCATATATAGGCGTGTCTTTATCTTTAGTTATACAGTCATCATCATCATCATGAAGTGTTTATTGATTATTTAGAAAAAAGATTTTCTCAATCTACTATTCATTTTTATATATTGGAGTTTATCTGGGACCAGACAAGTTTTAAATGGTGCTGAACTTATGCGCAACTCTGTATATTTTAAAATGTACGTAGAACGTCTATAGTAGATGGTCTTGAATCGTAAAAGTGACATATTTAAATAATCCACGATATAAACGGTGATAGCAATTTTTAAATTAATTTATTCAAAAATTTTATTTAATTAATTCTAACTGTTAATAAAGAAAAAACGTGAGGATTTTTGTTGAACCCCCAATCAGTTTGAATTTTGAACAGAAGGTACTAGAATTAGTTTCAAAATTTTTGGTGATAAATAAATAACTATTTTCAGAAATCGCTCCAGAATGCCTAGTTTCTCTGAGCAAAACCATGCAGACACCAAAATACGCTTATCAATTATTTTAGTCTGTTGCCTGGCAACGAATTTTACCGGGAAAATTTTTGCCGGTCTAGGCCGTCAAACTCTGTCCTTATCGGTTTTTATAAACATTTTAGACTTAAAAAATGATAGATAGTTACGACGTCTATCGTAGATTAATGGCCGTAGTGTATAGTTTAAAAAACTTACTAATTCACAGTAAGAACTTGTATTAAATATATTATTACACATATGTAGCGCTTATTTTAATTATTTTTGTATATTTATAGTTATGTTGCAATTTGTACAATTATGAAACATATAAAAAATAGTACGTGTACCTAATAGTGCATTCCTAGACTTCATTACAATTTATATTGTTGTACAGGATTGTATTGCTTTTACTACTAGATACACAATGTACTTTTGCTTACAAAAAAGTAGCTCTTTTCGAATTTCATAAGAAACGACTTTTCATTTATTGCTAATTACTAAACTATAGATTAGAATACTTTTTTGCGATACCACTGCATTGGTTTTTATGACTGACGAATATTCTTTGCCTGATTATAAAATACAGTAACACTTCTTGAAGCGCTTTAGATTTGAAACTAAATAATTCAGGTTGTTTGTAAGTTAAAAATTAATAAAATTATATTAAATTATACGTAGGCCAATTTATATTTACATTAAACGTAGATTTTATTTCATTTTAACATGTTTAACTACTCAAACATAAAATCATAATTACTTGTTCAACTGCATCGAAAATTAAATTTATTTTCCGTAAAATTTGGTAGATGTATTTATGAATTTATAGGTAATTCAGCTGGAGGAAGCAAACAAATTGAATTATGGTCATTATTCATTTAAAATTTTGTACTTGTTGGACTATTATAAAATTATGAATTTATGTAAAATTACTAGTCGAATATATTGTGCTTGTACAAACAAAAATACAATTTTGCAAATAGTTGGGGTATATTGAATATTAAAAAAGTAATTTTAATACGAAATATAGAATTTTCTACAACTTCTTTATGACGTATTATGCAACATTATTAAAAAAAAGTTTGTATTAAATTGAATACTTATTGAATCAGCCCTTGTCAATTAAAAAAATAAACTTACCCAAATTTACTTTGATATTCTATGTTTATTTAAGGTTATACAGTATTTTATTCTCTAATTATAGGTGAGAAGTAGAATGTTATTAATGGAGTTATTGGGCGACAGTCTATTTTTGAATCGCTTTAAAATCCTAAAAATATACAAAAATATAACTTGGGTTTTGTTTAATAGTTAAGAAATATGACTTATAATGTTTTCTAAAACAGAATTAAAATTAATACTAATATTTAATTTAACCAAGAATATACTGGTGTTTTTTTAATAAATATTACTGTAAACAATGTTATAATTATATTATTTCAGCAAAAAAATATATAAATATTAGTCCACCCTATAGATGGTCTGTTATTTCTAAATTCTAAAAATAAAATTTTTCAATAGAAACCGCTTTTTTCGGTTTAGAAATTATTTATTTGAAATAACAACTCAAAAATCTGATTTGTTCAAAAAACAAATATAACTCGCCGCGGAATTTAACCTAGCTGTAAATTGTTGACAAAGCATGTACGTATTTTTGAGATAATAGAAAAAACTAAGGACTTACAGAGAATACCTAATAACGAATTATATACATGGTCATTGACAAAAAATATATTAATTGGTCAATAGAAAAAATAGAATAATTTACAAATAATAACAATTTGTTATAAGTTCATTAAAAAAACATTTATTTCAAGATGGAAATATTTACACATTCTTTATATTTAAATAAACTTTAATTCTAGGAATGATCAAAGATAGTTTCAAGACTTCGGCCCATCGAGCCAACACTTTTTATACTGTGAAGCATTAGTGGCTTATACAATTCTCCCCTAACTTCTCACATACATGAAAGTTAATATTGTTTGAATTGGAAAATGGGAAAACCAGTAAAGTGAAATTCTGAACTCGATCGGAGCTTGTCTCATTTTCTGTATTTGCAAGATTCAAAGAGGCATTAAAAGTTCAAACTGTTCGCTACTGTTTTTACAATGTACCTCACAGCACTGCACCATTTTAAAATTTTTTTTTACTAATTTTTACTAAAGTTATGCTGTAAAGAAATGTTGACAAACAAATGTCAAAGCCAATTGAAGAGCGCTCTGAGTATTTTTTGGTCTGATTGGCGCGCAAACCCGGTCTCCAAAAAATCTTCCTTTCCGAAAATCGGGAGTTTTTCTCTAAAAATTTGGGGAACAGTCGTCCTAAACCTAAAGTATTGATAAACTTCTCTAAATAATCGTGTAATGATATACCGGCATTAAGGTAACCTCACTTTTAGTTTTTGGTGTAGTGCAAAACTTACTCCCGCTGAGGAGTTTTAAATTAAGGGGGGTGACCCCAATGATAAGCTGTCACCTAAACGCTATTTTTAACTGTTTCTCTCCTACATCCAAGGATCTAATTAATTCGTTGCACCAACTCTCTCCTCTGCAATTTAATGATCTGTTGAACTTAGAAGAACTTATCAAATCAAAAGAAACTTTCGTTCAAGATGGAGAAATTTTGGACGAAATCTATAAACTGGAGTCGAGAATTAAAGCCACGAAGTCCAGGAAATGCAGGTACTCCGATACAGACTTTGGGTGGGGCCGTATTATATAATTTTTTTTTAATTAGAACCTTAAAAGTCTGTTATCAAATATGCCTACAAAAATATTTATAATTTTTTTAAACCTCTATTATATTTAAAAAAAATAAATTAAATATATCTACATTAATTGAAATTACTGTTAAGAGATGGCAGTATATACGAATTGAATTCCTTATTAAATAGAGGCCAGATGTGAATATGGGAAAAGAAGAAAATTACATTGTTTTTATTTTCGCCGTGGCTAGCAGTACATCGGATGTACATCTAATAATCATTAATTTTGAAGAAAAAAACTCTACTAGATAAATCAAACCAGTTAACAATCACTATTTTTATGTGGTTTTTATGAAGCTAAAAAATATATTAAAACATAAAAAAAGCTTCCCGTGCTAGGATGAAGCTCCGGCCTTTTACATCGAAACCATACGCGCATCACGCCATAAACAACGTTACAGAAATATTATCAAACTTATCAAGCAAATGCACCCACATACTTCTATACTTTGTAAACCTTAAAACGCAGTTAACGGCCGAAGTACAAAATAAATGCGTACATCCGATGTACTGCTAGGCACAGCTTTTTATTTTTGACTTTTCAGTATAACATAACCTATCATTTTAATGTTTATGTGTCGCCTGTGTGTTTCGCTTTTTTATTCTTTTTTTTATAGTCCAAGCGGCTAAGGCTATTTGGTTCTGTAATACTCGACAGATAACTTATTTGGGGACTTTACAAACAATATTATAATAAACATATTGGCAGAGATGGTAACAAAGAATAAGATTTTTTAAATATGTGGCCTGAAGCTCTTAGAACAATTACTCCAGAAGTATGGAAAAATTCTATTAAACATACAGAAAAAGGAAATACAAAAATGGTACGAAAGAGAAAGAGTTTTTGATAGAATGGAAATTAATCCCATTATAATTAATCCTAACAGCGATGACAGTGATTCAAGTGAATTCGATTTGAATTAGGAGAAAAGAGTTATTTTTGTAGGAATTATGAATATTAGTAGTTGAATTGTTTCTTTTAAGTAAAAATATGTGTTCTTTAAACAAAACATTGTTTTATTTTAATAAAAATAAACAGTTTGCTACCTTTTTTATATGTTTCTTTTTTATTTAGTTCAAAATAATTGAATATAATATATACATTTAAAATAATAACAAAGCCAAACAACATAACCTTAAATTTTTGAAAATTCCTACGTTCATCGACTATTCTGACGAGCAGGCAATATTGCAGGGTCCTGACATCATAAATGATCTATGACGTGCATCGGGATTTGTATTAAAAATTCTATATAATCGTTGATTCAGACAACACTATAATTTATACCATGTCATGCCATCTACATTACTTTAAACAAATTAATGTAGCTGACGTCACTTGGAAATTTAAAAAATTTATTTCTTAGTAATCGTAGTGTTTCAAAATTAACCAAGACAATTTTTATGAATAATTTTAAGTAGATTTTCATATATTACAAATTAATTTGCTGTAGCTCCCGCACCAGACGTCCCCATTGTAGAAGGTAATAAACAACACTCTCCACCTCCTAGTCTCTATCCTATGGCCATAGGTAAACTCGTAAGAAAATTTTCAATTCCTAATTTCAAAAATGTTCAGAAAAATGGTGCTAATCGAATTATTGTTACGTTCAAAAACTCTAACGATGCTAATAATTTTCTATTAAATAATCAATTCAAAAACGAAGGTTACAAGACCTTCATACCTCACTTCTCGCGGAATCACCAAAAATGTAGGGCTATCTATCACCAATGAAGACATTGTTCAGGAATCGCATTTACAAGATAAAAAAATTATTCAAAAAAGCAGATCAAAACGTAAAATCACTAAAGACGACGGAACCATAGCGTATGTCCCATCTAGAACCCTTTTGGTCACATTTGAAGGTAGGCCCTTTAGAAAAGATCCCGAAATCTTATGTGTTCCTATGAAATTTGACCTTATATAGCCCTGTCGCTCAATGTAAAAATTGTCTTCGTTTTAGACATTCCCTTAATTCTTGTCGAAGTAACAAAAAATGCCCTAATGTGGCACCTTTCACACCAACACTTGTAGTAATAAAACTGAATGCCTGTATTGCGCTGGACCACATGAGGTAACTGACCGTATTTGCAAAGAGTTCGATAGACAAAAAAGCATAAATGAACCCATGGCCTACCACGATTACTCTTACAATGAAGCTTCTTTACTTTTTCCTCCTCTTAAAAACCCCCATTAACCTTTCTTTTAAAGAACTGTAATCTCCTTTCCTGCTATTCGTACACGAACTAATACTTCTGCCGCCTCATATCTTCAGTATATAACAAAGCAACGAGACAATCTTAGAGCCAATCACTCACTTCCTCGCAGAAACGTAGACGGCCTACTTTCCTGGAAAACCCAACAAAAATCCAGTACCTCATAAATCTGCTTTATTTCCTGCAGGTCGCCAAATCTTGGTCCTATATTAAAAAGTCTCCAATACGTTCAAAATACACAAAAATCATGCACAGTTTATCCTCAACCTATAAAATATCACAGTCATAAGGACTCTGATATGAAAGTATCACTAGCTTCTATCCCTTCACCCTCTAATTTTTCTGACACACATTAAGTAAATCATTATCTGCCTCTGGCTAACAATTTTTATTCCCTCCCAACTCCACTAAAGGGGGAACTTAACTTATTTTCCAAAATACAACATAAATCAGTACTGTCCTCGCTGTTGCTAAATAGGTCTATTTAATAACACAAATAATTACAATTTTAAACATAACATTGTCCAGTCGAATATTCGGAGTTTTCAAGTCAACAAGGAAGTACTGATTGCTATGGCAAGAGATGATATTGACATCGTTATACTTAATGAAACGTTCTTATCCCCAAATAAGAAAGCCAATATAAAATCCTTTAGTTGTTTTAGGGACGACAGACACAACGGCTATGGTGGCCTAGCAACCTATATCAAAAATATCATCCCCTGCAAAACTTTCAAATTTAATATGACCCTTCCCTTAAATGTCCAAATTATGATATTAGAGCTCAGAGAAATGATCCTAATAAACTCTTACATCCCTCCTGATGTCCAATTTCTTTACAGAATATTTAATCAAATAATAACCAAGCTAGGCTCAAAACCTTTTCTGTTCATGGGAGACCTTAATGGTCAAAACCCAATATGGGGATCACACACTACTAATAACAACGGTCATCTTATATGAGATTTTAATTCAAATAATAACCTTTATATTCTTAATAACGGTATTCCACCAAGAGTTTCTCTCCCCGGAATAAACAAAAGTTGCCCTGATATAACTGTCTGCTCTCCATCTATCGCAATTGACTATCATTGGCGAGTCCTTCAAGAGCCAGGCACTAGTCACCATTTTTCTCCTCTCTGCTCATATCGGAGAATGAATAATCTTCTTCCTGCAAACACTAATAATAATATAACTAGATTCAATACCTCAAAAGGTAACTGGTATATTTTCCACGAAATAACAGAAGGTGAAACAATAACCCCCAATACAACCTACTCTGATTTCATCACAATGCTTCCAAATTCAGCCAACATTGCAATCCACTCAAAAAAACTTTTTGTCACACAGAAGCCCTTTTTCACTTAGTGGGACCAAGATTGTTCAAATATGAAAACTTCCAAAAAACAAGCCTCTAAATAATATATAAGATCGCCCACTATGGAAAATCTGATCAAATTTAAAAAATTCTCGCTAAGACTAGGTTGTTCCTCAAACAAAAAATGAAAGACGGTTTTCAGAACTTCACTTCTGAACTGTCTCCAGGCACCTCCATAAAAAAAGTATGTGAATCAGTAAAAGGTTTCTCCATTGGATCTGAAAATAGTAACAAAATAAGCACTTCTCTAGACAATGGCATATTTCTAAATCTTCTAAACAAGTTAGCACAAATTAATCTCAATGATAATTCTATGCTGCCACAAACCTTTCAAAATTTTATTTCTGCTCAAGAAAAACTCATGCCCGGGATTAGATTCGTTCATTTACACAAAAACCTCTCTCTTTTTTACTAAGATTTTTCAATGATATCCTCAGTAAATCTGCTCAAATCCCCAATGACTGGAAAAATTTTCTAAATATCCCTATACTTAAAAAATCTGCTAATCCCAACGACACGTCTAGCTGGTGAACTATTGCCCCCTCTACTTTCATTTGCAAACCTATGGAAAATATGATCAAAACCGATTAGACTGGTTTCTTGAAAACGCTTCAAAAATTACCCCAACCCAAAACGGTTTTAGAAAAGGTAAAGGAGTCTCCGATAGCCTAGTATTTATCGACTCTGAAGTCTCTTCGGCATAAGCCAATAACAAAAACGCTATCGCGGTTTTCTTAGATATAAAAGGAGCATATGACAATCTATTTACTACAGCTATATATACCTATCTGTACTCCCTCGATTTGCCCAAAGATATATGCTACTTAATTCTAGCTTTTCTTAATGACAGAAATATATTTTCTCCACGACCATTACTGAATGTATGAATTCTGAAATCATTTTTAATAATAGAATGTAAACATTCACCCTCTAGAGTCTGAATATTTATTCTATAATACTTGCCTCTTATGCATTTTGCATGTATTTTCATTCTTTATCAAGGTAAAGAATGGATTTTCTGCAATCGAAATAAACGATATGGGATTGCCCTGGATTTCAAAAGTGTCACTGTCAGATATAAAATGGCGACGGTAATAATTATTTTCAAACAAGTTTTAATTTAAACAAAATAATGAGTGAAAAATCAAGTGAAGTAGATATAGAATTTAATAATATCTGAAATTGCAAATTATGAAAAAACACCAATGCACCAGATTTTAATATCGGTAAGTGTACCACAGCACTATAAATATTAATACAATGTAATACAAATATGTCAACAAATAACTTGTGTTCAGATTTAATTTAATTTTGATTTATACTTTTTGATCGTGGAGAAAATATAGTCTGTTACTCGGTCAGAATGAAAAAATTCGACACTCGTGGTTCCTCACACTCGCTTTCGCTCGCGTTCGGAATTTTCCACTCTTGTCGAATTTTTCATTCTAACCTTGTTACAGAATCTACTATATCAAATCACCCCAAGGAAATGAAATAATTGGTCCTGGTGTCTCCTGTAGAGGTGCCCCACAAGGTTCACCGCTCAGTTCCTTGCTACTCAACCTTTCCTACAACTTTATACAAAGTCTTCTTCCTCCGCACATAAAAATTATCGGGTATGCTGATGATTTCGCCCTGAGTTGTGCCCTAGACTCAATTAAGGGCTCTATTTCTCTACTTAACGAGACACTAAGAACAATTTCTTCTCAGCTAGCCGATAGAGGCCTATCCCTTTCCCCTGAAAAATGTGTCGCTATCCTCTTTAAAAACGACAAAAGCAAAACCCCAATTCATATATCCGAATCCATAAAATTACTGTTTCGTGAAAGACTCATTATAAATATCTTGGTACGATTTTTGATGAACACCTAAGCTGAACTAAACATATAGAATACATTTCATGTAAAGTTGCCAATTCAATTAACCTAATACGTTCTCTGTGTGGGAAATGGTATGGTGGATACCCTACCATGCTTCTTAACATCTATAAAGCAATTGTCCTTCCCACTTTGAGAATGCATGTTTTTTATATAGTGGGTATGCAAAAAATTTGCTAACTCAATTAGACAGGCTTCAATTTCAAGCTTATTCGTATAATCCTGGGATATCTCAAATCAACCCCAACTCACATGTTACTCTCAGAAAGTGGACAAACACCTATTTGTACACGTAGGGCAACATTATCATTATCATTTGTGGCTAAAGCTATGGTTTATATGGAAACAGTGAGCAGAAGCATTGTAATACTTTTCACTGAATGGGCAAGAGACCCCATTTTTTGGAAAACCAGAAATACACACCCAAATTTCTCACATTAAAATCGTAAATATAGATCTTACAAAAGAATCAAACTGCAATAAACTCTTTTAGAAAAAACAAACTTTATTTAAAAATTATAATATGATCTTCACTGATGGGTCTAAATCCAAAAATAATGTGGGCTATGGGGTTTATTCCCCCAACCTTTTTTCTGTATGTGATCAATTACCCCACTTTCTCTCAATTCTTTCGGCTGAAATTTATGCTATTTACCAACATGTAAACATTAAATTATAACTAGAGTAGTGCAGGTTATCCGAATAGTGATGCTGTCATCTAGTGCATGTCTCTTTACTCCAATATCCTTTCCTACATATAAGTAGTGACTAGTGAATAACTAAATGAAAAATTTGTAAACATTAACCTGTATTGACTTAATGACTTATGTCTAAAATCGTCTTCTTTTATTATTCAGTAAAAATTTCAATTTACATACATAACCCCAGGCTGAATAGCCCAGGTAGCTGAGGCCCTAAAACTAGAAGAAGCGCTCTGAGTACACTCTCAATCAGCAGCCAATAGGAAACAGGAACAGTACTACACTGCCCCTTTCCCCTTAGGCGATATTCCCCGCTCGTTTCACTCTGTCCTTACCTTCTATGTGACATCGTCAATCGTAAATATCAAGTTTGGGGTAATTTGAGATCCATCGATTTCAACCAGTCTGATTTATCACAAACAAAACATAGACGTCGATTAAATATATAGTTTGGTAGTTCTCATTACAAATTTCTTATAAACAGAGCAGACCCAGGAAATCTGCAAGTGGGATGATCAGCTCAGGCTTTTTGTTAAAGTAGACTGGAAACAGGGGGAAAAATTACAAAAAAGTACTTTAAATTTATGTTGGCATTAAATATTATTTTAGTGTTGATTAAAAACCTCTGTAAACATTGTTTAGCGCATAACTAATACAATCTGTTTTTTTCCATTTTCCATTTGTCTCTTTACGAATATAGAACTTATTTATTTGAAGAATAAAAATTTTTACATTTAATGAATTGAAAGTAGAAAAAGGTCCGAAAAACAAATCAGCAGAATTTTTTCAAGTAGGTATTCGCTGTGTGCGAGAAGGCATCTTGACAATCGATTCTAGTGAACATTTTTTGACGGATCAAAATTTCAACGACAATATGGAAAGCTCGCCAAAAAGTTTAGCTGAAATATATTGTATCGTGGGCTGTCAGAATAATAGTTTAAATACTCCCAATACAAGTCCATACAATTGTGAACACAAAAAAAGCGAACCGTAGGTATGTGAGCCTTGTCGTTACTTGGATAGAAAACTTTGGCCGCGATATTAAAGTCCTTCGAGTAATTCTATGACAATGAAAATTTTACTGCAGTTGGCTGACCATATAAAGCAGGTTTTAGCGAAACCTAAATTTTTTTAAATTTGACTTAGTTTAACCGCTAAAAATTAAAATTATTGTTAATGTATAGGTAAGTAAGTTATATTAAATTAAAGACAACATTTTTGATTAGGTTCGATGGTTATGCGGTTTAAGACACGGATTTGAAATCAAAGGGCCGTCGGTTCAAATCTTTCAATGTATCTTTTTTTTTCAACAAGTAACTTTTAATTTTTTTTTATTATAATTTCGGATAATTTTTATTCAGGATCACTCGAAGCAGTTTAATTTCGCGAACAAAGTTTTTTATCCGAGTCACGACAAATAAGGTTTTTACCTACAGTTCGTTTTGATTAATATTTCATTCAAAATGAAAAACAGATTTTTTTAGGTTTTCTGAATAAAAATTTTCCAAAATTATAATAAATAAAATAAAAAAGTTAGTTGTTGAAAAAAAAATTACCAGGCATTTGGGGGATTCGAACTGACGACCCTTTGCTTTCAAATCCGTGTCTTAAACCGCATAACTATCGACCCAAAGCAAATGTATAGTCTTTAATTTAATGTAAATAACGTACCTTTATATTAATAATAATGTTAATTTTTAGCGGTTAACCTAAGTCAAGTTTTAAAATTTTGGCTTTGTTAAATCCCGGTTTATGTGGTCAGATAACAGAAATTTTCATTGTCATAGAATCACTTGAAGGAGTTTATTTTCGTAGACGAGATGCCAGTTTTGCACCGTTCTTTGGGGCATTTTGTTTGAATTTTATATCATGCGTTATTTGCTCAAAACCACTTCTTATTATTCGTCTTTTAAATATCAAAATACCTGTACTTTTCAGCCTACAGGTGTCGCCACATGGAAAGTTGCACATAGCCAATAAAAGTGAAATACAACTATTTTGTAACTTTTTTGCTATTTTTCGAATCTATGGAAACTTACCTTTACCAATCAAACTTCATCATGAAATGTCATCAATACAAAACTCCCTTATTGTGAAAATATGAATAAAGAAAAAATTATAAATCTTGCATATCAAGCATTGGACTTAACAAAAATGGTTCTAGTAATAACAGCAAATACAGCTATGAAACTGGCAGTTGAGGGCAAAAAAGAAATTATAAAGCAGTACCACGACTACCAGAAACATAAAATACCAGCTAGGAAAGCTCTAGCTAAAGGTCCACCTTCAGATGGGAAGCCAAAAAAGTAACGATTACTTTTACTTTAAATATCTTTTCAGTATTTATATTTTATCAAGAAGATATATTGTCATATTATTATTAATATATAAATGTTAGTATGATAGACTAAAATTTCATACTTTCTTAAATATTATATAGAATTGATTAAGCAAATATGGAGTTTTATGTAATGACATTTATTTACTGTTTTTTAAAAATTATTAAAATATCTTTAAATCTAAAAATGTTTAATTAATACATACCACATAATTGTTTTATTGGTAAGATTTTTTATAAATTTTAGACAGGCCTGATATTTATTATTTTTATATCCCATAAAATAATTAAGACGCATTAAAAGTTGTGAAGCTCGTCCAACTTTAACTAACCATTTCATATAGAAACAATCCTTCTCGCTTTATTAATATATTTAAGAAAAAACGTTGTACTTTGTTAACTTGTATGTAGTTGAGTTTTGGAGAAAGACTGTTTTAAATTCTAGATACTCTTAGATTAGATTAGATTTAATTAGGACCATGATGCCTTCTCTACGTTGACATTTTCATATCCATTGTGGATATGTAGCTCTCCTTGGTTTTCTTCTCTAAGTGTAAGGAATCTCAGTCTTGATATACCTTCACATTAGCATAGTAGTTGACTGATATTTTCTCCTCTTCCTGGCGGTATCAGCCATAAGCTTTTCTGTCACGCCGATGATGTAGGTCCTTTTTTTTAGCCCCTTTTTCAGCAACCTGTCCAAAGACATTGAGCTACTGCATAACTCGTGTATAGATTGGCTTCATTGAACCTTCTACCTAAAATAGTTAACTAAATACTTAATTACTAGAACACCTATCTAAATTTGTCTATTCAGATGGTGTAGACCTTTTAAGCTTTCAAAAAATTTGTTGTCTAAAACATAGGGATCCTCTAGTACTCATTGACGATAACTGAATCTGAACTAAGAGATCATTTCTCTCATTGATGCTAGCGGGATATCCTGTTGGAGAACCCTATTTGGAATATAATAGGGTGCAGTGCGTATAACCTGATTTTGGAATTTATGTAGGATTTTTATAGTGTTCTTGCTGAGAATGCCCCAAAGTTGGATTCCATAAGTACACTGATTAAAAATAGCTTTATATAGTTTTTCCAATGTTAAATGAGATTTTGCTACATTTAATGCCTAAAGCACTGTTTTCTTGAATTGGGAGTTTGGAACTTTTGGCTTTCAATAATGTTGAAGAATATCGTTACCACTTACCAAAAATACACTTATATATGGTTAGTGGTGACGATATTCTTCAACAATTACTATTTTTGCTTTGTAAAGATCTGTGTTTTAGGGTGAGTCTTTTATCAAGATGTGTTTCAAGATATTTTACTTTTTATCTTTGATAAAATTGGCTCGTGGACATGTTTCTCTTCAAATAGAAGATTAATTGTGCAGATTGTTTAATCCTCCATCTTTTTAAACAGTTTCGTACTTTGTCAAAATTAGTCTGCAAATTATTTTTTTCCTGTTTTGTGGTTAGTATGAGATGCCACAAGAGTTTCTTTGGTAGAGGAAAGGTTTGCGGTATAAATCCTGTACAATTCTGGATATGAAGCTACCTTGAGGGCCGCCTGGGTTAGGGCTTCACACGAGAACGATACTTTTCTCGTCTCATCTCGTAAAACCGAGACGAGACAAACGGTTACGAGACAAGACCGAGACTGAAACGAGACTTATTTTATTCTCAACTAACGAGACCGAGACGAGATTTTTGAAATTCTCGCCTTATCTCATCTCGTGTGAAGTCCCAGCCTAGGTCGATAAATTTAAGACTGGAATATTAAGCGTTTTGTTTTATAATCTAATGTATGTTATTGAGGTAGGATTGCAGTAGAAGATAATTTTGATTTGGAAAATTAAGTTTCATTTTATAGTGAAGATCTGTACACCATACCCCATCGAAGGCTTAAAAGGTATCCAAGCGTACAGCTGAGCAGTATCTTTTGGCTTCGAAGACACTGTTTGTCTTGTTTACCCTGTACTTGTTCTACTTTACCGTATTTTTCACGCATTCCGAACTAATGTTCGGGAATAATTTTAGTAGCCCATATGATGACGCTTTTCTTGGATTTTTTCTTGATTTACAAAACATGATGATAGAGTTTGTTTAACCATCCTTTGCCGTTACGTCATAATCGGTGACGTATTCTGCTGTTTTACGTTTGTCGTATATTATTTGAATGTCATTTTACACATAACCTCAAAATTAAAATATAACTAATGACATATCTCAAGGATTGTTTTCAATGACCCATGTTAAGGTGTGTTTGTATTAATAAATTGGTAATGCCGAAAATTGTATTTTGCTTTATGGGTTGCGTACATTTTTACATAATTTAGTAATTTTTTTTAACTTGAAACTCCTTTTTTTAACTGATTTATTTCAATTTCTACTTTCTAACTATATTCATATTTTAAAAAATTGTATAGTAATTATTGTCTGTGTCATTGTGAGAAATACTTTCGTAAGTATTCCTAAAAAACGAAAATAAAAACACATATATTAGAGAAAACAGGCAATAAATAAATAATTTATTTCTGAAAAAAATCCCAATACAAATAGGAAAAAGGAACGAAAAAACGGATAAGAAACGTAAACTAAAATAGCATGTAATGAAATAAAATGCAAAATCTTAGCTTCATCACTGACAAAATCATCTTCATCATCACTCTGGGAGTCCGATTTATTCGGATCTATGATAACAGGATGAAAATGAGATGCATCAATGTATTTTTTCTTTTTCACAGTCATTATTGATTAATTGATTTGTGTGCCTGAAATAGTGCTTCCATGAAATATGTCCAGCATAAACTTTGATTTTGTAGTCTTTATCTGTTTCTATTCCACTAGTAACTGTTTTTTGAACGGTTCTAATAGATATGTCTAGAGCATCAGCAACATGCTATAAAATTTAATAAAATCAGATCAATAAATGCTTACATTTTGCATAATACAGCTATATACTTACGTTGTATTTAACGGTAAAAGCGGTTTTCTAGCATATCTTTCTCTTGAAAAGTAATTAATCAACTTCAAAATTAAAGTTTGCTCTTTCTCATTATACCGGGAAGGCATTTTGACAATAAACAATTAATTGAAAAAGGCGAAAATAATCAAAAATACTCAACAAATCAAAATATGACAACTTCACTGTCAAAAGTAATAAATAATCTGAATTAGTTAAGAAATACCTCAATGACGTCATAATTCCGTCTCATCCATTTCATGATGGAAAGATCGAGATGGATAATGTATGACGCAACGGCAAAGGATGGTTAAACAAACTCTATCAGCAACTTTCAAACTACTGCGAAAGTAATTATTACGTAGTATTGTATTATATATATAAGTGATAAGTCTATATCACATATTAGGAAGTATTTTCCGGTAATTAGGTCGCTGTTTTGATATCGATTTATGTTATGATTATTTTTACTATATCATTTTGTTTAATTTTTTTTATTACCTTAGGCAACATTTTAGGAGGGAAATAGTTAATACACTCGCGCACGGTCGATTGCAAAGACCTGTGATTTTTTTTGTCGTCCCTTGCCCTGCTGTCCGGTCAATTCTGATCGGAGGACACTACGGCTGTGGTCAATTTATTTTCCTTGTTGCCTTGAAAAGTAAGTAATCTATAACCTCACAAGGAAATATATCTTCCAGGTATTTTTGCATTCTCTTATTTTTATGGTGTGTTAGCATTCCTTTCGTACTTTCTTTTATTTTCTTCTCTTCTAGATTATTGCCCCTTTTTCTGCTATTCGGTTATTTCCTCCTTAATATAATAAAGAAACGTTTCTTTTAGTTCGGTTGATTCACTATCTGGGGTTGCATCTTGTATGGTTTTGGTTATCAACTGCATATTCTTTGTCTGAAACCGTTTTGAGTACACAATCTAGTAAAATAAATTTTCTGTTTAAAGATGTTCCAGTCTGTTCTGTTGTTATGTAACTAGAGTTTTTTTTGTTTTTTTCATAATTTGTTATTAGATAAATTAACTCCTATATAAAATGTGCCATTTAGTGCTGACAGTTTTGTCAGTTTGACAGCGCATCCTTTTTTATCGCGATAAAAATGCCTGTTCCTCATAATAGCTGTGAATCATGTTAGCACATCACTTTAACTTTAGTTCTGTCAGTTAAAATTATTTGTTTTGTTGATATTGAAATATGCAAGATGAATAATAAAATAATAAAATAATTTCATTGTATCAATATAAGATCATTATTGTTGTTGTTCATTCTATATTCTGTCGTTAATTTATCTTGCCAGAAAACACTCAAGCTATTTTTTAAGGATAAATTTCTTTTATATTCAAAATTTTTCCATCTGTAATTTTGCTCGAAAAACTGATATTTGGCAAAATAGCTCGACCTTTGGTCTCGCGATTTTTCCGTGTCTGTTTTTCTCGTAAAATTACTGACTGGCAAAATTTTTCGTTACAATGTGAAACGTGGGTTTATTTGTTGATAATAAATAATTAATGTGATTAAGCTCAAATTATATTATGGGTTCGTTCCACGAATAGAATTTGAAATATATCAGAAGTAATATACTAAATGAAAAAAAAATTTTTTTTTGGACGCCAGTCAGTTGATTTTTTGATGTGATTAGAAACAATTGACAAAAAAAAACTACGATATATTTCAAAATCCGTCCTTTCATTTTTTTTGGTTACGGAAATTAAACTCAAATGAAATGTTATATTTGTTTATTGTAGGCTAGTCTATTCAGAGATTACTTTTTTTCTTTTTTCATATAAAAAACTTAGCTTCATGAAGTTTGAGGTTTTGCGGTTGTAGACAAAAAAACTTCCTGTTCTCGGTACCATCAGCTGTCCAGAAAAAACTTCTTGGACCCAGCAAAACCAACTGTCCAGAGGAAACTTCTTGGACGAGGAGAAACAAATTGTCCAGAGAAAACAACCGTCTCGGATACGGGAACCAAAGAAAACCCTAAAAGTTCACATATAGTAAATATAAGATTAAAATCTTATAAATTACCAGGTTTCGTGGTCTCTATTATTGAAAAAAGAATGTAAAACAATGATAATATTAAAATGAAAAACATGAATTTTAGATCAAAATATGAAATACAAAAATAATTAAAATGAATTAAATTTTAAGACAATCTGTAAAAACAAATATAGATTCTCTTTTTTGTATTTTGAGACACACATAAATCGAATAATTTATAATATTAGAAATGATAAGATATGAACTTTTAAGTAAATAATAAAAAAATATACCGGCATTAATATAATTGAAAATAACAGTTAATAAAAGTTAAAAGCGTCGAAATAATTAATAATGATTTCAAACAATTTTAGTGAAAATCTAATATAATATAACATAATAAAAACTTACCCTATAAAATAGGGGGGGGGGGGAAGAAATCTTCGGTAAGCAACACAGGCGATATAAAATTGATTATTTGGACTAGATAAAAAAAAGCAGGTTATTAACGTGGGAAAGGCAAAGAAGAGAGGGACATGACGCGAGGAAATAAGAAGGAGACATCAAGCTAGTATGAAACCATAATCTATTGAATAGAAGAATAATGAAAATACAGGGTGGCAAAAAAAAACTTAACAAATAAGAAATTTATTAGATAAAAAAAACTGCGGATAATAACTATGATTGTTAAATCGTCTGCTGATAATTCAAAACAAGATTTTGTCTTACATTTTTGTGTGTACCCATTTAGGCATGCTAAAAGCAAATTAGTCTGGTAGATTTTTTATATCTGATAGCCAGTATGTTGGCTCTCCAGTAGAAATGTATTTCAAGTTGTTAATATTTATAGCTTTGTATAGTTGGTGGTTGTAATACTTGAGACTCATTATGTATTTTTTGCATTATAGTCTTCCTATTAGGTATTTATGTCTAATGTTTTAAAGAGCTCTTAAAACCGTTTTTTTTTAATGTTGTGCTTTGGTGGGTGGTACACAGTCGATATGGTTAGGGAGGACCAGTTGTATTCTATGGTAATAGTGATGGCTTGTAGACAGCATTTTGTTTAATGTTATTGGGCAGAGCTAGAGACTAGATTAGAGGTGGCTGAAATACCTGAAGATCAGACAGGATAGAGCTGTCTAAAGACCAGAGGTGACATTATCTCTAAGCTGATTTGAGCTGTGACTCGTGACCTTGAAAAATCTAAAAACTACCAGAATGGGCCTTATAATTATTACGCAGACTTACACGTTAAATTGAGGGTTTTGATTCTTGAACTCTTGCGGCATAGTTATGACCAGACCTTTCTCCGCATGGTGAATGTTATACTTTTCAATGGCAGCATTTTTTTCTTCATCACTACGATATTTCTAAGTCTCACGTAGCTTTTTTTGGCAAATAAAAGCACAGTTAAAAAGAAATTTAGAGAAAAAATGTAAAGAGCTACCGATAAACAGAAATTTTTACAAATGTTCTGTTTGCATTTGTGCAATCTTCAGTTCGTCTGTATAAAGATCAGTCACAGTTTTATCACCTTCGATGTACCGTTTTGAGAAGGGAATGGAAGAAGATGGGCGCAAACCCTCAATTATCATTTTGACATATACACATCAATTTTTACTATGTTTTCCTCTTTCATCGTTTCTTACATGCTAATATTTCTTTCTGTCATTCCAAGAGTAGTAATAAAAAACATTTTACATTTTTCTCTCTTTACTTTCGTATTTTTTTGTTCAAATAAAATGCGTGACTATAGCTTCTGCCCAATATAGCGTCATTGATATCACCTAATAGCCAGTATTTGCCAATAAATTTGTTTTTCTTTGAATGTAAATTTTTCAGTACATGGAATTTCTCAGAAATTTTCTATTAATTTTCTTTCACTCGGTTGGCCTAACTTTTCGTTTTATATTTTTCCTAGCAATAACATTGACATAATTGAGACTTTTTTTTTAAATGTTAAGTGACAATTAAATTTTCTTGCAATCAGTTTAATTCAGAATTAAACAATGCACTTTTTAACTATTCCATTAATTTGAAATAATAGTATTTTCATAATTATATAAATAAGATTTCAAGAGATTGTTCGATTTATATTTTTCTGAATTATATTCTTTTGTCGGCAATCCTTTTTGTACGAAGCTTCATTACCCCATTTCAGTTTTATAAAGACGATATTCCTTATTCCTTTTTCGGTATCTCTTTCATCTAAAGGGTGCTCTCGCCAGCTTTGTTCGTAATAATAGCTGTTTCTGGCCTTTTTCTTTGACAAATACGGAAAACGCACTCGCAGAATTCATTGCAGTTTTCGCATTGTACTATGTTGAATCGTTCTTTTTAAAGTCCCAGTGAAAAGTTTAACGGTCGAACTTAATTAGATACTTAGAGTTGTTTTAGAATCTTGTACGAGTTAAAAACATGACTGATCTTCAGCATATCCATCAATTTATTTAGAATTTTCGAGCTTTAAACAGTTACTCTTATAATTTTTTTTTATTATGTGAAAAGTTCGTTACAAGTACAATTTGGGAAATAAAATGTTGCGACCCTACTGAATTTTGTTATTGCCGATTTATTATATATATGATGAGGGCATAATTGGTTGCTATCAGTAATATTTATTTGTCGTCATTGAGAAGAATAATTAAAAAAATATTGTAATGAATTATTATTCCTGGGGTGAGTTCTATCAAAAAAATAATAATCCTTACAAAAGTTATTAAAAAAATTTAAAAATTTTATGTTTATTGAGTATATTCCTCTTCATATGAATCTTTCAAAATTCCAACCATCTTTAAGACCAAATAACCAATTTCTATCTCCTTCCGTTTATTGCCTTTTCTGTACAACCCAATTTCTCCCAGTGAAAACCTTAATTTATAAATTCCTCTGTATTTCAAATTTTACTATTTTTCTTCTTATAATTAAAAAAAACCATTATTTTAATAGGTATACAGGTTGATTCACTGGGAAACGGACATACGTTAGCTGTTGATGGGTCACTGACGTGATTCTAAAAGACCCCCATATAACCGAGATACAGGATGTTTTATCAATTTTGCACATTTCTTTCCTTGCTCATAACATTTGAACCACCCGGTAGATTTTTTTTACATTTGGCACATGACCTGCATATCTTGTTGAATGTACGACTGTATTAAAATATAGCGAAATCCAGGTCCGGCTTGGCAAAAAATTCACAAATTGTTCCACCCTCAAAACAACACCGTGTATATGTGAGTTTTTAAAATTCGTTTCCCTATTTGCAAAGAGCACAAAAAACTGAATTCTGTAATGTATTTTTTATTTTTGGCCAGATGAGTTTACTATTTAAATTTTAATGTCAATTTCTTTTATTTGAGAATTTTCGGGGTACAAAATCGAATAGGACGAGTTTTTATTAATTTTTTATGTTATTGTCAAACTTGCTTAACCTAACAAAGTACATTTTTAAAACTTTCATATTAAGTTCGCACTTGCTTGCATTTAGACCACTAATTACAGGTCCGTATTTAGGACAAAATACCACAAAAAATTGTCTTTCGAACACCCTGTATAATGGTCATTCATAATTTCTACTTAGTAGATTTGTAAATATAAAGAATGGGAAATAAAGTTTGCATGATTAATTCTACTCATTTCCACACCACCTTGAGGTAGAGTACATGGTTATAAAGATCGCAATACCCATTGTATGGGGGTTTTTTCGAATCACATTTAACATATATCTGTTTCCCAATGAATCACCCTGTACATCATTCAATAAACCTTTCATCATTAAAAAAAAATTATGACGTTCCTTCAAAAATTTTTCATCTGACCTCCATTTATTATTTTTTGTTATTTGTTTTCCTTCTCTCGCAAATTAAAATTTTCCCCACTAGATTAATTAAAAAAAATTTAAATCTTCCCCTTAACATTTTTACTCAAATTTTTTTTATATCATTTTCAACATTTTTTTTTTATATTAATAATTAAATAATGATGTGCTCAAGAAATAAATAAAAATAAGACTTTATATTCCACAATTGTTGATTTATAATAAATTATATTCCGATCACTATTATAAGTTCCTTAAAAATCAAACCTTTTTTAACAGTGTTTATAAAATTTAAACAACATAAAATTATTTCTCCACGACCATTACTGAATGTATGAATTCTGAAATCATTTTTAATAATAGAATGTAAACATTCACACTCTAGAGTCTGAATATTTATTCTATAATACTTGCCTCTTATGCCCTTTGCATGTATTTTCATTCTTTATCAAGGTAAAGAATGGATTTTCTGTAATCGAAATAAATGATATAGGATTGCCCTGGATTTCAAAAGTGTCACTGTCAAATATAAAATGGCGACTGTAATAATTATTTTCAAACAAGTTTTAATTTTAACAAAATAATGAGTGAAAAATCAAGTGAAGTAGATATAGAATTTAATAATATCTGAAATTGCAAATTATGAAAAAACACCAATGCACCAGATTTTAATATCGGTAAGTGAACCACAACACTAGAAATATTAATACAATGTAATACAAATATGTCAACAAATAACTTGTGTTCAGATTTAATTTAATTTTGATTTATACTTTTTGATCGTGGAGAAAATATAGTCTGTTACTCGGTCAGAATGAAAAAATTCGACACTCGTGGTTCCTCACACTCGCTTTCGCTCGCGTTCGGAATTTTCCACTCTTGTCGAATTTTTCATTCTAACCTTGTTACAGAATCTACTATTATGCTATCAAATCTTTTATCAATTAAATAACAATTAACTTATAAAAAACAAATCATACAGAGTATTTCATTGCAATATAATATTGTAAGTTTTAGGGTCGAATAAGTAAATTTAATTAAATTTTAACGCGTGTATCCACCTGTTTGGTATTGAGAATAATTAATATTCTTAATCTCATTAAAATGTCTTTTAGCGAAATCGACAGCAAAAGGAAAATGATGACCTTAAAGTATCATCAACTCAAGAGTATAGAATCAAAATGAGTGTCATGCCTTATCACGTCTTACAAAAAGTAATAACGAAGAGATACAAATAAAAATTTACCAACAAAAAAATAAAGGAGTTGTCATGGGATGGTGGGATGGAACGAGGTTCCTTTTGCTATATTTTATGTATTACATAACACGTCTGTAACATACTATAGCTAAAATATCGTGACGGTTTTTCGGCCTAGCTCTCATTCACCCAGTGTCTGGAGTGTAGTATACGAAAAGAAACTTACAAGAATTTTTAATTTTACAATTTGTTTTCGAATAAACAACTTTGGGCGCACTATATACAACTTACAAACATTTTCATTTTCGAAGTATACTGTATACACCTTAAAAGTTGTTTTCTAAAAAAATCAACTTGGGAACAATATATACAACTTACAATAACTTTCGATTTTGGGACATACTGTTTACCAATTAGGAGAATTTTCATTTTTGGGACATACTGTATACACCATAAATTTTTTTTCGAAAAAATATAACTTGGGGCATTATATGTAACTTAGAATATACTTTTCATTTTTGGGACATACTGCTTTGGGACATGTATCTCTATTAAAGAGGGTTAAAGGTATTGAAAACAAATCGGCTGTGTCACCCCAGAACTTTCCTCGGCTATAGAGAATAGGATTA
The DNA here is from genome assembly GCA_963243735.1 of Neocrepidodera transversa. Lineage (NCBI taxonomy): Eukaryota > Metazoa > Arthropoda > Insecta > Coleoptera > Chrysomelidae > Neocrepidodera > Neocrepidodera transversa. The sequence goes on along the minus strand of OY725337.1, from coordinate 35,613,456 downwards.
TTTTAATTACAAAATACTAACTGTCACTAGATAGAACGTTCATTAACTTCAACGGTTCTGTAACTAATGACAATGACGTTTAGATTGTGACAATTGTGCACGAAATGAACTTGTAAAGTTTTATTCTAAACGTCATTGCCTTTACTTACTGAATCTTTAAACTTAATGGACGTTCTATCTACTGACAATAAGCATTACATTAATTTATGGAACACATTTTAAATAGCAATCCGACGGTGAATACGTCTACTTATTTGATATTTCAATGTTGATAATGATATAAGCGGGCGGCGAATGATCTATTTGCGAACACTTTCTGAAAATACTATTCTCGACTACCCTTCGCAAATTCATACAAACGATATCACTCTCATGTCCAAATATACTTGACAACAGCGCAATTTAGCGTCATTTGACGTTATAAACGTCAATCTTGTCCTGTCATGCCTCTTATAGAAGCAAGCTGTTTAGATGACTTTATATACATATTATAAATCGCATTGATACGAAATAAAATGACTTATATAATTAGCAGTACACCTAAAAACATTAGACACTCAAATTCAACGAGCGAACAAAACCATTATTGTTAGAATTCATAAAAAATTCTCCAATGATTTTACGCTAAAAGATGTATAAAATTTGTGGCAAGAAATAACCAACGTATTGGTCATCCATCCCGAAATTTCTCACGAATTGTATTTATGATTTAGTATCACTTTTCTTTAAAAATGTATTTTAATATATTATCACATTACAACATAAACCTAATATATGAAATATTTACTTCATAAACATAGTGAATCTACAGAAATCGATGTTTTATGAGTATTAAAGTCGCACATTCTGTGAATGGTCAAGAATAACAAAATCAAGTAGTATTCGCAAAATCATGAGATGCGCACGACCTTGAAAGATGCGAACGATCAAGAATAGCGCCCCTGGCTACAATTAGGATTGTTTTAAATAATGGGTAAAAACTATTGGAAATTCAAGAAAAAATTTGATACCAAAGTAGGGATTTTTATGCTCTACAAGTTTGCACTAGAACATTTTGCACTAAAGCCCATTGTGTGCCTTTAAAATTAAAAAAAAATGGAAAAAGTCTAAATATGTATATTTTTTGCCCTCTAGTGGCGAAACTATGGGGAATCAGAAAAAAAGTTAAATATAAAAGTTAAAGAAAATTTGGTGCTCTACAACTTCGCATTAGAAAATTTCGGACTAAAGTGCATTGTTTCTCCTCAAAATTTTGAAAAACCGAAAACCTACATGTATATTTTTTGCGCGCCCTCTGTGGCGCAACTATTGGAAATTCTGGAAAAAGTTTGGTACAAAAATTGTAGGAAATTTTATGCTCTAAAACTTTGCTCTAAAACATTTTGCACTAAAGTATATTGTTTGTCTTGAGGACCTTCTACTTTACACATTTAAACCAAAAATTAATGGTCGCATTCCAGGCACACACCGACCCTTCATACCAAATTTCACCTTGATTGCTCAAGCGGTTCGGCAGTTATCGTGAAAGATTACATACAGACATACAGACAGACCATACTCTGGAAATGGGTTCAATCTTCTCGGGGGACCTCAAAATGGATATTTGGTCAAAAACAAATAGAACAAGTTTTTGAAACTATACATTCCGACCATTACCATACATGTTTCATCCTTATAGGAATCTTCAGTGGCACTTTGTCGGAATGCACAGTTTCAAAAATCTATTCTATATACCCCAACTATTTTTATGTGTAACCAAAATAATAGACAGTGACGCCATTATCACTACACCTATTATCTCAGTATATCAAATGGGTTTTCGAATAATACTATTTTATTAAATTACTGAGGCCCAGAAGTATTTGTATTATTTTCGTGATGGCGAAAAAAGTTTCTTACCCCACTTTTTGTCACTTGCCTGGACATTTCCGAGCTCCGAAAGTCCAATATGAAAAAAAAAACATGTCTGTGTGTCTTTATGGATATAAACACCATAACTCTCGAATGAAATTTTCGATCCAGTTCCGGTTTCCACATTATTAAATTAATTTCCTCCAGGAAAGAACACTATCGAACTTGAGCAGAATTTGGCCGGTCCGTCTATTACATGTCTTACAAAATAAGTTTAAACATTGTGTCAGAAGTGTGGCCAGGATCGCATGAAAAATGGCCTCCTTCATACCGGAAATTACGTCACAAAATTTCAAAACATTATTAAAAATACATTGACATTCACCATTAAATAGATATTTGAATTCGCCACAGGGTTTTTATCAGTTAGACTACAAAATAGTCAACTGTACCAGCTTTTTATTAATTAATATTACAAAGATCCGAAAGTTATGATTTAAGAACCTTATTGTGATTTCGTCCTTCAGGGCCAAATATATATCGTATATATAAGAAAAAATGGATATTAAACTTGAATCTGGCCGTATATGTTTGTAGTAAAATGTATAATTTATTTAATTTCATTCAAACGCAATATTTACAAAGCACACATTGAAAAAATATTTACAACATACTTTTTCCTAACAGAACTATGCACCACTCGTTTCTTTCAGTTTTATAAAGTTGACATTCCTTTTTTTTCTATCGTCAACGTCAAAGGAGCGCTCTTATCCGAGCTTTGTTGGCTTTAATAGCTGTCTTGGCCTCCACTTTGATGAACATGAAGAGGGTACTCGAAAATTCTTTGGGGTTTGCATATTTTATTAAAAAAAAATCAAGCATATCGACGTATGTATTTTAATACATTGTTGATTTTTGACATGAAAAAATCGATTTGATATATTAATGAGATAATTTCTGTCATTCAATATTTGTATGAATAAATTACAAAAATAAATCTGGGGACTTACATTTTTATTATTGTTGAAGATAACTTCCATTATACATATAAATAAAAAATAATTTAGTTTTGAAGACGACGTAGATATATTATTATTTCATAATGTTATAATAAAATTTTATTAGAATTTCTAAGTTATACACTATTCTCAAACTTAAAAGCATTTTTATAATAAAATGCAATATAATACGATTGAAAATATTTTTGAAAAAGTCGTTACTGAAGCTAAAAAATATTTTATCAAAAAGAATTATATATAAAAAAACGGTTATTCTAAACTTTGGAATTAAATTATTAATATAATCAATAAATATTTGTAACGACCGCACAATAAAATAAATAAAAACTGAATAATAGTTACATTCTGCCATTCTGAACGTTGACACTCAAATCCCTCGTTAAAATATACGGCCATGTGTTTTACTCCAATAGTGACGTATGTGTAAAGCATATTGTTTAACACTGCTGTCCGAATTATGAAAGTCATTTTCAATGCGGCCATTTTGTAGGTTGAATTCGTCTTAATAGATATTGAGCTAGCGGTAATTGACGATTTTCAAACACTTTATACCATGTAGAACTTAAACTCGGTCTATTTAATTGTTCAATCACTTTACTTTTATCTTCATACAACGTTAAATCTTGAATTAGTTTTGGAAGTTTCTCACCAAATTCCTCTAATTTACGTGCGTATTCTATCGATGGCATCATGCAACCAAACAGTATCAGCATTTTAAATTCTTTTAATAATCATCCATCATTTTTTCACATATGTTTTTCACTCTCACACTTCATCACTTGTGGTTTCCGCGCATTATCGTAAACATATTTTTCATTCTCATGAGTTACACCACGTGAAGAGAAGAATTTTTTATGTTATGTCAAAGATTGACAGATGGGAGCGGGGGTGATGTCAAAGATTCACAGATGGGGGGCCTTGATTATAGCTGTGGCGCTTTAAACGAACCCTGCGCAGCCCCTCCAAAGCGGACCTTGTCGCGCAGCCCTATTTGAATTTCCCACCATTTTCAACACTTTGACAGCTCACTTTCGCTCCCTTACATACATAGTTCTAGCTACTATCCAAAGAATGTAGCTAATTCTTTTAATCACGTATTTACAAATATTATTAAAAAATTAGCGAATGAAATCTTAAAAAGAAAAACAATTAAACATTTTTTTTTAGAAATCCTAGATTGTTTCTTTTATTTAAAAGAAATCACAGAAGTCTAAGTTGCCAAAGGTAGTACCACAAGAACAGAATAAATAGCGGGCTATTTATTGTTTCAATTTTTCGAGTGTGCGATTTGTCAAATTGTTAAGCAGACATATATCGCCACCTTGAGAGAAAATTCTGTCGCCGATAGTAGAGCGTAGACGATCGTTTCTCTCTCGTTTGCATAACTTTCCTTATCTCTACGTTCCTTTTTCACCACGGAACACGACGTCAATGCAATTTATGTATATGGGCATGCGCGTTAGCACCCAATTCCGATCTTGCATCTCCTTCTGTCGGAACGCTTTGTTTCTACAGGCAAAGCTAGGATGTTGGCGATATAGGAGTATTACATATATGTAAGCAGACGAGGAAAATTAATACAATAAATAGCCACTAATTTATTCCAATCGAATAGTATTTTTATTTTATCCTTCGTTAATTAAATCTAATGAGATATTCATGAACCGATTCATTTTTAATTCATTTTTAATTGATACTTTAAACTTGTTGTTTAATTTCTTTGAAAGTAGAGACTGCCCTGAAGCTATCCACAGTGACTATTTTGGGTGAATATTTGCCAGCAGGGCAATAGTCGATTTTATTCAATCTGATTGGACGTGAAAGTCCAATTAGATTTTCGGAAATGCAAGATTTAGCCTGTAAAGGAAATAATCAATATAATTGAATAGTTCAAAAATTAAAAGTCACGTGCTTTAGATATAATTAGAACAGAATCTCTAAAGGACATCGCCTTTAGATTTGTGTACCTCTGAAGTACGTTATCAATCTATCATTCGAAACTGGTATGTCGATCTGTATTTAAAGTTGCAGTGACTAGTTCTATATTTAAAAGTGGACAGATGCTGGATATGATTAATTATCGCCCTATGTGACGACATTTGCTAGTATACTTTAGAAAGTTCTAAAAAATCGAATCACATATTTTATTACCAAAAATACAAGAATCTTATGAATTTGATCATTTCGCACTTCGACACCCAATATTTGGTCACCCTAAAATCATCATCTAGACATTTGGTCACCTGACATTTCATCATCCAATATTTGGTAACCCCGCAGCTTGTCATGTAGATATTTCGTCATGGAACATGTTCTTAACTACATTTAAAATTTTACAAGGAATCTAATTATATAGCAACTCCTAGTTATTTGACATGTATTGTATTTGTTTTTATGCAAACCGATATTATACTTTACTGATTCTATGAAAAGGAAATTAAAAAAACAAATTCAACTTCTTCATGCAAACCTATACTATACTGAGTGTCTGACAAATTGTTGAGTGACAAAATGTCTAGACATGGCCAAATTTCTAGGTGACGAGATATAGGGTGGCCAAATATAGTGCGACGAAGTACGAGTTTACTCAAGATTAGTACTAGAATATCACTAATCATTGGTCGAAACATCCATCAACAATGTGGTCACATTAAGATACATCAATAGCCATGCCAAATCAAAAGGTAATCGTTTCTGCCACTCATTAGCCAATAGGCAGCCAACCAAAAAATATTTGATTGGACTAACGACATGGTTATCGGAAATAATCCATTTCTAATTACTTTGCTTGCAACAGTCCATCGTTCTTTCGGAAAAAAAATTGAAAATTTTGTTTTGCTTATTAAAATGACTTTTCTAGATGTTTTAAGCCACTCACAACACAATTAGGTGAAAAAATTCATATCCGTCGGTCTAAATGGATGGACGGATGTATGTGAAGACGATACGTCAGGAACCAGTCGTTCGATTTCAAAAACTCTATCGCTAATCGTCTTTTCGTATGAAGGAAAGGAATCCTATTGGTTTTGGAGTCTATACAATGATTATTTCTCTTACTACCATTCTTGGAATATTAAAAAAAGCAAATACTATTTTGTGCAGTTTTACCACAGCACGGTTTGGAAAAAGATATGAAAATCATGAAAAATATCATTGGTATTACATCTGTTTAAAAGACCAAAATGTCAACATAACCTTATTTCTATAAACGTAGTGCGTATAGTTCTTATGTGGAGCTCTTCATAGGGCATATACAGTCGATCAGAGTTATCATCATCATCAATAACATCATCATCGCTGTATATATCGTCGAGTTCTTCATAGAGGGGTCCTTCATACAGTCGAGGTTATCGGCGTTGTAACTATCGGAATAGTCCTCATCGCTGCCAACTGGGCCATCCAGCTCTTCATAAGACCCATACAGGTTTTCAAAATAGTCATATTTTTCTTTTTTCTTTCTCTTCTTCTTCTTCTTCAACCACTCTGTCGTCCCACTCCATACCATCTTTGTAAAATTGCAATAAGCCGTAGGGTTGGGCAGCGAGCCATTGTTGCTGCTCCACATACCACAACTTTCTTGTGCTGTCTTGAAAACTTCTTAATTTATGTTTTATTACTACATTGTAAACACCCATTTCACTCAATTAATTACTAGTACAAGACCAAATTCTATACCGCTTTTATAGAAAAATATGCATAGATAAGCGCCCACGATACTCGACTACACCCACGTCCCTGTCGTCGTCACACCGCGCGTAACCTTTTTTAACCTTGACTTTAACCCATGATAAAAGCACCCACGCTGTGACGTCACTGGTTACGGGCCAACGCCCACACACACAATCCCTTATCTAAACCGAATGGAGTAGGAACGGCAAAGAATAACTACTTTTGGGTCAAGAGTTCTCCATTTACAATATGGGCAATTAAAATTAAATCACTGTGTATACATAGTTCTTATATTTGTTCTTTATTGCTAAATGACTAAAATCAAAACAAAATATTCCATAAAATTGCAACAGTGCGTTTTGTTTGGATAATCCAACAATTAAAATTCGTATCGTAAAGTCATGATCCCATTTTGAATGGTGCTGTTTCCCGGCAATAGATGCTCATTATATTGCGGATATCTGGGTTATAAAGTCATAATTGGATAAAAGCGTCAGCAGCGGAGTTTAAAATGACAACGGGGGTTTATTTACTTTCTGAACACTGCAAAGTTGCATGGAATGGAAATAATTGCAAACATGGTTTTTTTGTTATACCTACATTTTTACCTCTCGCCCTTCAGATAAGAGAGGTATAGGAATCATGCTAAAAATTGGGTAGTGAGTTTTCAATGGATAAACACGTTTTAGGGTCCCTAGAATACGATTTTAATATTTTCGCGATGATGTCTGTGTGTGTGTGTGTGTGTGTGTGTGTGTGTGTGTGTGTGTGTGTGTGTGTGTGTGTGTGTGTGTGTGTGTGTGTGTGTGTGTGTGTGTGTGTGTGTGTGTGTGTGTGTGTGTGTGTGTGTGTGTGTGTGTGTGTGTGTGTGTGTGTGTGTGTGTGTGTGTGTGTGTGTGTGTGTGTGTGTGTGTGTGTGTGTGTGTGTGTGTGTGTGTGTGTGTGTGTGTGTGTGTGTGTGTGTGTGTGTGTGTGTGTGTGTGTGTGTGTGTGTGTGTGTGTGTGTGTGTGTGTGTGTGTGTGTGTGTGTGTGTGTGTGTGTGTGTGTGTGTGTGTGTGTGTGTGTGTGTGTGTGTGTGTGTGTGTGTGTGTGTGTGTGTGTGTGTGTGTGTGTGTGTGTGTGTGTGTGTGTGTGTGTGTGTGTGTGTGTGTGTGTGTGTGTGTGTGTGTGTGTGTGTGTGTGTGTGTGTGTGTGTGTGTGTGTGTGTGTGTGTGTGTGTGTGTGTGGACTTTTGAGACCTTACGGGGACAATTTCCGAAAAACGCTTATGGTTGTGAGGACCGTTTTTCTTATTGGGACATCAAGCCGGTCTTCATAAGAAATTAACCTGATTTTTGTAATCTACGTCGTTTTTGGTCTCAAATGGTACCTATAACATTAATAAAATATTTGGTCCCCATAAGTAATGTGTCAGGTGGATGAGGTTCTTATAACATACCTGAAGGGGGCGCCGTCATCTATACACTTTGTGTGTATTAGGCAATGATATTGCATTGGTTGTAAAGACCATGTATTCACAATGTGTTTATTTTTTGCTTAGATTTTGACTTCACATACTGTTGATCTCAGTGTCTTCAACGATCAATATTGGTGTGTACGAAATAAGCCCCATTTTTCGAATTTTGGCATTTTGAATGTTGTTAAAATTGTTGTAGGTTTATAACAAAGTGTTACAGAAAATTATTTCTTAAACTAAGTAATACCATTATTTTTTTTTCGAAATATTTTTTGTTGTACTAGATTGTTCTAGTTGTTCTTAACATTGTTCCAAAATTTCATGTCTTAAAAAAATATTTCAAGTTCAAAATCAATTACAGCCATTTAGAGCTAGCCCTCCATTATTTTGTTTAGTAAATTTTTTTGTTATATCAGATTGTTTCAATTGTTCTTAACATTGTTTCAAATTTTTGTGTTTCAAAAAAAATATTTCAAGCTCATATAATCAATTAAAACCGTTTAAAGCTAGCTCGCCATTATTTTTTTTCGAAATTTTTTTTGGTGTACTAGATTGTTTTAGTTGTTCTTAAGAGAAATTGCTTCGTGCACTGTATCTCAGATAAAGGGGAAATTTCTCCTGTGAGGCCCCCACCACAAATTTTTAAGCGACCGAGGCGATTGACGAAAACGGTGACCGGACACTTCCCCACTAGAATAATCCCCACATGATAATTCTCCACAGAAAATTACCCACAAGTAGAAATACCCACACGAAATTTGCCCACATAGAAATTTGCTTACACAGATAATTCCTCACAATAGATTTGCTCACAATGATATTTGCTCACAATGATATTTGCTCACAGTGAAAATTTATTGGTAATTATTCAATAATTATTGAGTTTAAATTAAAAATAATTAATTGATAATTATAATCTTCTGATGAAATTTGTGTTGATCGGTGTATATCGATTAAGCATAACTTAATAATTAGGCAACGAAAGTATTAAAATAATACAATTTCATAAATAGAATTCTCAAAACTTGCTAATGAATTTTCACAATGTAATTATTAAAATATATTTAATATTTTATTGTACTCATTCAAATATCTTTGTAATTTTTAAACAAATTAAAGTGTCCGAACGCATACATATAAGTATATAAAATTTGTGCTCATGTTGAAAAAAAAATAGAAATATAAGAAACGTTTAGTAGAAATTTAATTAAACTTTGTAAAAAAAATATTTCTATAATTGCTTTTGTATAAACTCAATAACTGTTGAATAATGACCAATAAATTTTCTCTGTGAGCAAATATCATTGTGAGCAAATATCAATATCACGAAAGAAAGAAGAATATAAATGACGAATAAAAATCGAACAATTTTCAATTATTTGTGGCATACTGTATACAACTTGCAAGAATTTTCATTTTTGAGACATACTGTATACATTTGACAATACTTTTTTTGGGACGTAGTGTAGGTAAAAACATTAAAAGATTTTTGAAAGGGAAAAATCTTTAACGATAAATAATATATACCTACTATTTAGAAAATGTATTCCCCAAAAAACTCAACTTCAGGCACACTGTGTAGATCTTACAAGACTTTTTATTTTTAGGACCTGCTGTATATAAGAATTTTCATTTTTATACTATACTTTATAAAACTTATATTTTCATTTTTGGGACATACTGTATATATCCTACAAGAATTTTTATTTTTTTGACATGCTGTTATAAGAATTTTCATTTTTGTGGCATACTGTATACAACCTACCAGGATTTTCATTTTTGGGACATACTGTATACATCTTACACAAATTGTAATTTTTGGGAGATGCTGTTATAAGAATTTTCATTTTTGTGGTATACTGTATACAACTTACAATAATTTTCATTTTTGGGACATACTATATACATCTTACAAGAATTTTTATTTTTGGGGCATGCTGTTATAAGAATTTGCATTTTAGTGGCATACTCTATACAACTTACAAGAATTTTCATTTTTGGGACATACTGTATATATCTTACAAGAAGTTTTTTTTGGGACATTTACTGGTATAAACTAAGAGATTTTCTGAAAAGGAAAAATATTTTAAAGACAAATATTATATACCAACTATTTAGAAAAAGTATTCCTAAAAAACCCAGCTTGAGACATACCGTATACAGCTTACAAGAATTTTTTTTGGACACACTGTATACATTTCAAAAACTACAACTAATTCTAAAAATTACTTCATTTGGTTTGAATTAAAATTTGCTATTTCATTTAACTCTTGGAGTCCGACCTTGTTCTTTAAATACAGTCCCCGACAAACCGATCGAAACCGAGACTCTACGAACCTCGGCCAACGAAAGAATGACATTTTAAGTAGTAGGGACAATATTTGTCTTATTTATAATTATTTTAGGAACTGATTAGAAGCTCATATCGAATTGAATATTTAATTTGTTTCTTGTATTATATTAAGGAAAGATGAATCTGCAGATTGCTCGAATTCTTTTTTTTTAATAATACGTTTTTAATATTTTAATAATACATTTTTAATACAGTAATTGTAAGGAAAAGTTTTATTATTTTTAATAATTTCACCAAGCTTACATTTTTTTCCAGGCGGAATTGTCGGTTTTTTCAAAAAAAATTCGACGAAATTGTATATTAATCCTTTTTCTTTGTTACAAAACAAAAAGTGGTGAAATTTATTCAGTATTGTGTTATCTATCACTAAAACTAAATGCATGAAATTTAAACGTTTTGACGGTGTTGGAGCGCGAAGAAATTGCTCTTAACATTATTTCAAATTTTCGTGTTAAAAAAAAACCATTTAAAGCTCTAAAAAAGTAAGCAAAGTACAAAATAAAAAGTGTCTGCGAAAAGATTTTAATAAAACCAGTAATATGTATTTATATTAGTCAATAAAAAGTTTTCTTTTCCTTTATTTGAAATTTTGTATAGCAGTCTTACCTTAAAATTTTTGACAATTTGATAAATTCATATGATAAAAAAAATAGTCAGCCAATACAAATGAGGATCGTGATCAATTTTTTTTCCTTACACGTACCTAATTAATACGATTATATCACTCATAATGTAATAATGTCCTATATTGTTACTTGATTAATAATCGATAATCATTCACCATATACTGAGTAATAACTGATAATCACACTTTGGTACTTTTAATGCTGTTATATCTTTGTCATTGCTTTTGTACTGTAAATGTAAATTATTGAGCTGTCAAATTTTTAAAATGCCATTAATTCGTGATATAATCTATTGAATACAACTCGTGGTATCGTGTCTATTGATAATCCTATAAGTTAATGCACTCAACGTGTTGCCAAATTATAATTCCACTCGTCCTGCGGACTCGTGAAATTAATATTTGACAACACGTTTCGTGAAATTACTTATGGGATTATCGATAATCAAGATGCCACTCGTTGTATTATATATGATAATATTTTCCTTAGGATTAAAACTATAAGGAACAATATTCAAAATAATGGAATAATCTGATAGAAATGGAGCAATGCTAAGAACAACTAGTAAAACAATCTTGTAATATAAATAAAAAATTATGGGGGTCAACTCTAAATGGTTTTAATTGATTTTGGGCTTGAAATATGTTTTTAAGACATAAAAATTTAGAACAATGCTAAGGACAACTAGAACAATAAAAAAAATCGGTTGTGTCGCCCCAAAACTTTCCAGACGAGTATCCAGGAATACTTTTTCAGATATTAATTGTTAAAGTTTCAAAATTTGACATTTTTTTATTTTTGACAGGTGGTACTTACTGAAATAATTTTGACTGTCCTGAATAGAGTTTTTCAAGGGCTTTCAAATGATCTACTGCAAGTCAAATTCCCTGATATATTGCATCTGTTATTTTTTGATAGTGACATTTACACTTGACAGATGTCATACAAAAACTAATGGATTCTTCAGACAGGTAACCCAAACCCATATACCAAATATCAGCTCAATCAGATTAAACGTGTGATCATGGAAGAATACACACAGATAGACATACAAACAGACAGACAGACTTCCATCTGGAAATGGTCTTAATCATCTCAGGTCACTTTAAAACGGATATTTACATCTTTATCTCGACAATTTTTTTCAACTCGTTCACAATACTTTCCTTTCTCAGAGAGGTGGGTCGGGAAAGTAAAATTTCAAAAAAAAAAAAATTAGGGGCTAGCTTTAAAAGGTTTTAATTAATTTTGAGCTTGAAATAATTTTTTAAGGCATGAAAATTTGGAACGATGTTATAAATAACTAGAAAAATCTAGAACAACAAAAAAAAACTTTGAAAAAAAATAAGTTGGGGCTATACTGAAAGATGACTAAGAATTTGGAACTGTTATGATTTATGAAGGTAGTATTGACTAACTAAAGAAATTTTTGTCTATTATAGGCCTATATTGCTTTTCTTTTTCTGAGATGCAAATTCTGCGGTCCCAGTAAAAGCTTTTATCTCCGATAAATGTGTGAACGCATATATATCCATTTGTCTTTTTCTACCTTTTCAAAAGGAATAAACATTTTTGTATTTTTATATAGTTATAATCTCTTTCCTGCGTTAAAGAGTGTCCAGCTGATCATTGTAGATTTGTAAGTGGTGGCTTAATATCTCTGGAACCGTTTAACTTAGAAAATCTATATATGGTACATTATTTAGGATTTAGGCGCTTCATAAGTCTTAAATTGGGGGTGAATAATAATTAATTAAATCATTTTAAGGAGTTGTTTGGGGGTAACCCACCCTTATCACCATTAAGAGCTTTTTTGTCCATCGGCCGATTTTTAAAATTTTTGTTTCATTTTAAAACTTTTTTTACTCTTTTATTTTTAGAAATACTAAATATTTTTCGAAAAATGTTAATACAAAAATAACTTTAGTTGACCATGCATTTGTCAATTAAATTTAACAACCAGCAAATAATTTTTGATAAAATCGATTTAAATCAGAAAACATAATAACAAAAATTAAGCAAACACATTTTAACAAAATTTCTTTAAAGAATTTTGTCGAAAATGATCTCCATTCTCTCATTTTGGGCTGCTATTATTGGTAATGGAACATTGGTTCATGCATAATGGAATACCACCTCATTTTAGTCATACCGTTAGAGACTTTTTAAATTTCCAGTACCCAAATAAATGCGCTTAAATAATATACGAAATATAGATTTTTTAAGTTAAACGGTTGCAGAGATATTAATTTTTTTTTCGAAATTTATCTCCCTACTTTTGGTCTCCGTAACTCCTTAAGGGTACAACTTGGTATAGAGGTAAGTTGCGTTAAAACATCATATTTTGGGGTTCCCAACATGTACCTATTCTGTGTCGGTACTTAAGCGAAACACACCCTGATTGATAAATTGGTGTTGTTCATTTGGTCCCAGTGGTCAATTTTGTCAAGGGGTTTCCGTAATCCTACCGGTCTTTGGGCTTCAAAGTTTTAAACTGAGGTGGTCCTTTTGGGCACAGTGATTATCAACTATAAAGTAACTAATCCTTTTTAGGGTTCCGTACCCCAAAGCGTCGAAACGGAATCCTAGTGCTCTCACTCGCGTGTCCGTCCGTCCGTTTGTCACACCGGTCTAGCAGCTAAACCGTTGGAGCTAGAGTCTTCAAATTTTCACAGTATATGCGACTTGTTGACTCAAAGCCATAGAAATTATATTAAATTTTTTAAAATGCTTTCAAGGGAGGCTCCCATACAGCCAAAGTGGGGCGCAAAATTTGGCCTACCCCATCAAGTTAGGTATCGTTGTTTAGAGCTCATTCAGTAGATGTTTCAAAAAGTTTGAAAAACGTAGGCATGAGAAGCCGCCAAAGTCAGCATTTTTTACAAAATTTTGTTCCGAAGTATTTTTAACTTTCCATTGACCTATGAACTTGAAATTTGGTGATAATGTTTATTGTTATGTATATTTTACCAACAAATACCAATATATTACTAAATATAATTTTTTCATTAACATTCCCTTATTTTTAGGGTTCCGTACCTTTGTATTTATGCCAATTGTGATATTCGATATTTTATTATTTTTATCTGTGCAGTCGTATAAGTTCCATTAAAAAACGCATTTTTCATCTTATAATTTTTTTTCTATCTTTGTTCGTTGTATTTCAAAATTTGCTAATATATCTAAGTATATATGCTGATTGTGTCGGACTTCAATGAAAACCATTAGCCTAACCGTGAATAATTTTATTTAAACTGTATCTAGGAATTAACCCACAATTCAAGAGATTACAAAAATATTATTTAAAATTTAAATAATCCTACTTCATTTTTCTAGAACCCTTAATACCGCTCTCGTGTCCAGAAAGGCTACATCTTTAGAAGAACAAAAGATTAAATTCGGTTAAAACTGACCGTTGTGCCGAAAAGGGCTCCACCCTAATAAATATATCGAAAAGAATAAATGAAATAAAAGCAGTAAAAAAATTCAAAGCATAAATTCACAATTAAAATTATTTATTTATTTTGTAATGGACTAATCCAGTGATTTTTTTATATTTTTATTTTATAATTTTGGCCTACCATAACACATTGCACCGGGTCCAGCACTTCTGAGACCGATCCTGCGGCTGTAATTAATTCTTAAAATTTGAAAATTGGGGCTATAGTGGCTTGTGACGTGGCCCAATTGAAACAGATTAAATTTGGCTATGTTGTCATATCGATTAAATTGGCAACTCTCGTTCTCATTTGTTATGATTAAAATAAGGAAAGAAGTATGTTAAATTTGTCTACAAACGAACAAAGCTAGAATCTTGGCAATGCTGTAGAAAGTAAAACGTTAATTATTGGTCAGGAAGCAGCGCCAATTTCAAAATATATGAATTGTTTTTTATTAATTTTTATTAATTAATGAATATTATTAGAACATTGAAAATCAACATAAGCAACTATGATCTTTAAGCTATTCATTCATTAATATAAAACCAATAAATTCGTTCCTACTGGATAAGTTCATTGACATTTTGTTACATATATTATGTAAGTTAATTGATTTGTTATATTTAATTACTATTCGTTTTTATTTAAAGATTTTTTATTTCTAGTTAATTTTATTATTTATACTTTTTTTACTAATTTCTCCTATAAACAATGTACATTTCTATGGTATATTAATAAATCTATCTTTTCTAGATAAAACTTTCTTATTATGTTGTGGCTATAAGCACCTTGAATAGGCAGATTCTACATTTTTCTTATTTTTTTTTATTTTAACTGAAATCGAGAGGTTTTATTATTTAAAAACGATCAAAAAAAATTGAGCGCAAAATATTAATATTTACGTCCGCTGTAAGCATTTTAAAATTAAGGATCGGCGAGAGGCTGGAAAACGTACCGCACGAGACTAGACCGTGTGACGTTAGTAGCCATTAACGCTTCGCCCCTTGCCCGCTGCTGCGCTGTATTCACGATACAAACACATCTACTGTTTTTAGTAGATTTTTAAGAAAAAGGAGGGTGTTTAATAGAATTTTAGTAGATTTGATAATAGGCAGGTTTTTTTTAACTGAAATGGATATATTTTTTTATTAAAAAACGATAAAAAAAATGAGCGCAAAATATTAATATTTAAGTCCTCTGTAAAATTTAGTAGATTTTTTAGATTTTAGTTTAAAACTATATTTTATCGCTATCTATCTATGGTATATAAGACGAGTGTCTCATTGCAGTAACAATATTTTGTATCATCCAAATATGACACGTGATTCGCTTAAATAATAAGTAATACACAGGCTAGTTTAAATAGACTTCTTTTAATAAAAATAATACCTTTTTTTGCTTTTTATCGTTATATTTTACTTTTCAACGTTATTAAATATTTTTTTTAATGTTTTCTTAATACACAGGCTAGTTTAGGTTGTCAAGACTTCTTTTAATAAAAAAATACATATCCCCGGGTAGGTAAAAAGTATGTACAAAATATTTTTACTGCGATGAGACAGTCGTGATTTTGGTAGTTTATTATTGAAATGTTGGTAGAATACGGTTTATTGAAAAATATTTAATCAGGTTGAAAAGCAAAAAATAACGATAAAAAGCAAAAAAAAAAAAAGATTACCTGTGTGCGGGATTCGATCCCGGACCTATTGCACCAGTAAAAAGCACTATTCCACGCTTCTACTAGAGCCCATACTTACGTTTGTTCAAACAACTTATTTAAGCGAATCACGTGTGACGTTTGGATGATACAAAATATTTTTTCTGCAATGATACACTCGTCTTAAATATACCATAGATAGATAGCGATAAAATATAGTTTTAAATTCAAATCTGAAAAATCTACTGAATTTTACAGCTGACGTAAATATTAACATTTTGTGCTCAATTTAATAAAAAAAAATATTGATTTCAGTTTAACAAAAATGTCGAACGTACTTAGTATCAATTCTACTAAAATTCTACCATACACCCTCATTTTTCTTAAAAATCTACTAATTAAGTAGGAAATTTACTAAAAACGGTAACCCTGTAAAATGTGTGTGAATACAGCGCAGCAGCGAACCAGGGGCCAACCGTTCATGGCTAATGACGTCACACGGTCTAGTCTCGCGCACAATTACCGTTTTCCAGCCTCTCGTCGATCGTTGATTTTAAACTGCTTACAGCGGACGTAAATTTTAATATTTTGGGCTCAAATTTTTTTCGATCGTTTTTAAATAACAAAATCTCTCGATTTCAGTTAAAAACAAAAATGTCGCACCTGCCTGTTATTATAATTCTTATGGGAACAAATACACACTAAAGAATAAACTGTCTGAGTATACCGTTCATATACGGACCGTGCAATAATATAATACTTTGGGAAAAATACACACAAAAAATAGTACCTACGCACACGGTCCCTATGAGGACCATGTAAGAATATAATACTTTAAGGTACCAAACACGTACATAAATAATCAGCAAGCTAGATCTAATATTATTTAAAGAACCTTGTACAAAATTTAAACCAGATTAATTAAAATTCGTTAGTCGGAGTTTAAAAAACAAATTTATGCTCTCCGCATCAAAAAGCGCGTTTTGAAGTTATTTAAATTAAACCGATCTTTAAAGAGCTCCAGTTCCCTGCATTTTTCGATAAGGTGATTTAAGTCAAATCGACATAAAATTTGCTCTAGATTTTGCAGTTTTCTTTGAAAAGCATTTCTGGACACTCTGTATACCTACATAATCACGCTGTGGACGCATTTAAGTCAGTTACTCAAATCACAAATTTGAATATTTTTAAAACATAAAATGCTAGTAGTGAAAAAAATGCTATATATGAGCCTTGGTAGAAAATTGTGTTCTACTAAAGACTTCGAAACGCCGAGAAACGGAGTTGGCGCATAATTACTATTGAAAGTTAAAAATGTCACTGTGAAATTAGCCATCCATTATTTAATAAAAACGTTAAAAATATAGACCATAGAATAAGAGTCATATTTTTGCCATGTTAAATTAAATAAAATAAGAAAAGATTAAATATTTATTCAAATTGGCTGTCAGTATAAAATCGTTATATAGGAGATACAAGTTAATTAGGTCCTCATAACAAGAAATCTTCAAGTCCTAATACGTATGGGCTTGTGTGGAGACCTCATAGGACATGTTACATAAACTATTGTGTGTATGTTTGATGTACATATATCTTAATATCTTACGAAATATGGAGTGTATATTAAAATTAGATTAACTGACGCTTACTTGATTGCAATGGAAAAGATTCTAATATTAATTAAGCTTCTAATAACTTTAGAAATGGTGGTCCTCGTAACGCAGATGTAGAACCGGAAATCGGGCTCGATCGGGCCCGGTCCTCGTATTAGTACAAAAGTCCGTATAGGTGTGTGTGTGTGTGTGTGTGTGTGTGTGTGTGTGTGTGTGTGTGTGTGTGTGTGTGTGTGTGTGTGTGTGTGTGTGTGTGTGTGTGTGTGTGTGTGTGTGTGTGTGTGTGTGTGTGTGTGTGTGTGTGTGTGTGTGTGTGTGTGTGTGTGTGTGTGTGTGTGTGTGTGTGTGTGTGTGTGTGTGTGTGTGTGTGTGTGTGTGTGTGTGTGTGTGTGTGTGTGTGTGTGTGTGTGTGTGTGTGTGTGTGTGTGTGTGTGTGTGTGTGTGTGTGTGTGTGTGTGTGTGTGTGTGTGTGTGTGTGTGTGTGTGTGTGTGTGTGTGTGTGTGTGTGTGTGTGTGTGTGTGTGTGTGTGTGTGTGTGTGTGTGTGTGTGTGTGTGTGTGTGTGTGTGTGTGTGTGTGTGTGTGTGTGTGTGTGTGTGTGTGTGTGTGTGTGTGTGTGTGTGTGTGTGTGTGTGTGTGTGTGTGTGTGTGTGTGTGTGTGTGTGTGTGTGTGTGTGTGTGTGTGTGTGTGTGTGTGTGTGTGTGTGTGTGTGTGTGTGTGTGTGTGTGTGTGTGTGTGTGTGTGTGTGTGTGTGTGTGTGTGTGTGTGTGTGTGTGTGTGTGTGTGTGTGTGTGTGTGTGTGTGTGTGTGTGTGTGTGTGTGTGTGTGTGTGTGTGTGTGTGTGTGTGTGTGTGTGTGTGTGTGTGTGTGTGTGTGTGTGTGTGTGTGTGTGTGTGTGTGTGTGTGTGTGTGTGTGTGTGTGTGTGTGTGTGTGTGTGTGTGTGTGTGTGTGTGTGTGTGTGTGTGTGTGTGTGTGTGTGTGTGTGTGTGTGTGTGTGTGTGTGTGTGTGTGTGTGTGTGTGTGTGTGTGTGTGTGTGTGTGTGTGTGTGTGTGTGTGTGTGTGTGTGTGTGTGTGTGTGTGTGTGTGTGTGTGTGTGTGTGTGTGTGTGTGTGTGTGTGTGTGTGTGTGTGTGTGTGTGTGTGTGTGTGTGTGTGTGTGTGTGTGTGTGTGTGTGTGTGTGTGTGTGTGTGTGTGTGTGTGTGTGTGTTTGGATGGATGTTGTAGTAACGATAACTCAAAAACTACTGTATAAAAAAATTTGAAATTTTGCATACAGAATTCTGATACCCTAGATTAGATCTGATTAGATTTTGGTGCCAATCGCACAACCGGAAGTGGCAGTTGCTATGGGTGATGACGCCATTATTATACAAAACGGCAATAAAGTTTTACACATATATTTTGTATACCCTATAGTTTATTATCATCTCATTAAAATTTTCGAAATTTTTGCCATTGTTGCCAGATTTACAAAAAAATAATTTTTTTTCATACTTTTTTGTGTCAACCTGTAAATTTTTGATTCTAAAATGGCGAGAGGTCATGTGCTGGCCACATCAGATTTTTAGACCAGGACCAGTCGTTTCTGTCATAAACAAATTCTTAGAAATGTGTGGATGGTCGGAAAATTCATGAAAAATTTAATTAAGAAAAATCAAGACGAATAAGTAAAAGTTCCGGAAGGGGGTGGGGTAGCTAAAATACGTTTTGAAGGTTGGATATTAGTTTTTTACGATTTTTTGCTGAAATATGAATCTCATTGAAAAGACTTTTATATAGATAATGTAGATAATTAAAAAATCTAAAACATTGGTTTGAATCATTTTCCAAAATAACCTAAAAAATATCGAGTAAAAAGCTAAAAACCGTTTTTTTCCTTATAATTTTTATTCTCCTAAAAATATTTTTTTTTAGGAAACATGATAGAAACGTACTTTTTGTGTTTTAAATAAGCTGTAATTTTTTATTTTTAAAAGCAAAATATTTACTCTTTAATACGAATTTAAATTAAAAAATCTGATGTGGCCAGCACATGACCTCTCGCCATTTTTGAATCAAAAATCTACAGGTTAACACAAAAAAGTATGAAAAAAAACTACTTTTTTGTAAATCTGGCAACAATGGCCAAAGTTTTGAAAACTTTAATAATACGAAAATAAACTGTAGTGTATACAAAATAAATGTGTAAAACTTTATTGCCTTTTTGTATAGTCATCACTCATAGCAACTGCCACTTCCGGTTGTCCGATTGGTACCAAAATCTAATCAGATCTAATCTAGGGTATCAGAATCCTGTATGCAAAATTTCAAATTTTTTCATTTAGCAGTTTTTGAGTTATCGTTACTACAACATCCATCCAAACACACACACACACACACTAACACACACACACACTAACACACACACACACACACACACACACACACACACACACACACACAGACATCATCACGAAAATATCAAAATCGTATTCTAGGGAACCCAAAACGTGTTTATCCATTGAAAACTCACTACCCAATTTTTAGCATGATTCCTATACCTCTCTTATCTGAAGGGCGAGAGGTAAAAAAAAGCAAAATTTTCAATTGAAAAAGTGAGTTTACAAATTTTTAATTTTTCAACTTTTTCAATGCTTATTTTCTTTATTGGAATTTTAACTTAGGGATCGTATGAGAAAAATTTGACTTTTTCGTAATCGATTTTTCAGTTAATCCTGATATTTTTTTATTTTTTATTACAAATAAGCGTTAAATGTATGAAAAAGATTAATTTTCAAAATTACCGAAAACATTGTTTAAACAATAATATAATGCGTAAAAACCATTGAAATCATACTATACATACTGACACTAGAATGCCAATTCAATCGACCGAAGTTGATGCCAAGACAATTTCAAATGCGCATGCTCAGTATTATCCTCATTACAGACAGGGTGAGTTTCAGTGAGATTAAAAGATATTATTGAACGAAGAGTAGGAAGCCCTAGTTCCTAGTCTGCGTCGTTGTGTCGTTTAATTAACACAAATTTTATTTGGTTCTGAGATTTTTAATGCTTGAATACATATATTTTTCTTTTTTAAAATACATTATCAAAAAATCTGATGTGGCCAGCACATGACCTCTCGCCATTTTTGAATCAAAAATTTACAGGTTGACACAAAAAAGTATGAAAAAAAATTATATTTTTGTAAATCTGGCAACAATGGCAAAAGTTTCGAAAATTTTAATGAGATGAAAATAAACTATAGGCTATACAAAATATATGTGTAAAACTTTATCGCCGTTTTGTATAATAATAGCGTCATCACCCATAGCAACTGCCACTTCCGGTTGTGCGATTGGCACCAAAATCTAATCAGATCTAATCTAGGGTATCAGAATCCTGTATGCAAAATTTCAAATTTTTTTATTCAGTAGTTTTTGAGTTATCGTTACTACAACATCCATCCAAACACACACACACACACACTAACACACACACACACTAACACACACACACACTAACACACACACACACTAACACACACACACACTAACACACACACACACAGACATCATCGCGAAAATATTAAAATCGTATTCTAGGGACCCCAAAACGTGTTTATCAATTGAAAACTCACTACCCAATTTTTAGCATGATTCCTATACCTCTCTTATCTGAAGGGCGAGAGGTAAAAACGACATATATAAAATTTCGTATCTATCATCTCGACATATAACAAAACTTCAACTCTTTATTTTTTCGCTATCTTAATTTTTAATAAAAGGTTTTTGGCTAGCCACAATAGCTAGCCACAAGTAAGCTAGTAACAAGTATAATTTCAACAAGAAAAATTATAAAGTATATTATAAGGAAGAGAATTCTTAACATACTCCGCCGCGTTGAAGGGCTTCCCTTCAAAACTTAACCAAAACGTTAAACAATAGAAGAAAAATAAAAATTTAATATTTAATATCTACATACGAGGTAAAGGACAAACTTTTGTAATAGGTCTTGTAAAAATCCCTTCACTCGTTTTTAATTTGATCGCACGAACCTTTTTATCGCGACCAGGAACAACTTCGATTATACGCCCTCTTGGCCATTTTAGAGGAGGTACACCATCTTCTTTCAGAAGAACTAAGTCATTGATTTTTAAATTTTCAGCGGGATATAACCACTTTGGTCTATTTTGAAGTCTACTTAAGTATTCTACTGACCAACGTTTCCAAAAATGTTGCTGTAATAGTGAACAACGTTGCCAGATTGAAAGTTTGTTTTCTGAAATATTAGTTACATCATGCTCAGGATATGCAGTTAAACTGCTACCAATTAGAAAATGACCAGGCGTTAAACAGTTGAAGTCTGACGGATCATTCGATAACGGGCATAATGGACGTGAATTTAGAATTGCTTCAATTTGAGCCAGTATAGTGGATAATTCCTCAAATGTAACATGAGCATTTCCCAAAATACGATGAAGATGACCTTTTGCGCTTTTTATAGCAGCTTCCCACAATCCACCCCAATGCGGGCTATGAGGAGGAATGAATTTCCATCGAATCTCTGTTTTAGCAGCAAATGAAGTGATACTTTCTAAATTATTTGAATTATTGAAAATTTCATTTAATTCTTTAAGTTGATTTCGTGCACCCGTGAAATTAGTAGCGTTATCACTATAGATAACAGAAGGATTTCCTCTACGGGATATGAAACGTTTTAATGAAAGAATAAATGCTTCAGTAGAAAGTGAAGAAACAAGTTCAATGTGAATGGCCTTAGTTGCCATACACACAAATATAGCTATATAACATTTTGTTATTGGAGCCTTTCTTAATCTAGATGACTTAATAAGTAAGGGTCCTCCAAAGTCTATACCCACCTTATCAAATGGCCTGCAAATAGAAATTCGATCCTTAGGCAAATCAGCCATAATTTGTTGTGAAGACTTTGCACGAAATCTCAAACATATTACACAATTTTGAATAATTTTCTTAATTTCTCGTAACCCATTTAATGGCCAATATTTAAGACGAACATTTGCTAAAACTGTTTGAGCCCCTGCATGTCCAAGACGTTGGTGTTCATAACGAAGAAGTAACGAAACTACATGATTTTTTGAAGGAAGTAATATTGGATGCTTTTGATCTTCTGAAATGTCAGCATACTGCAAACGTCCACCGACACAAAGAAAACCGTCAAAATTTAAAATGGGTTTAAGAGAAAGAAGATTTTTATTTGAAACTAACTTTCCAATTTTTAATTCAGAAATTTCCTTGGAAAAGAACTGTTGTTGAATTATTTTGATGATAACCTCAAATGCAGCCTTGGATTCATCAACTGTTAAAGGACTTGTATTTCTGCCATTTCTTGTTTTAAGAATTGAAATAAACCGCAATATATATGCTACACAATGAATTAATCGATTAAATAAAGAAAATCTTTTAAAAATATTATTCCAAAATATATCCTCATCTTTTTGACTAGAAATGATGTGAAGAGTTTGTTTTCGTTCATCAGGGATTTGAGTTAATGTAATTTTTGTATCATACTGTGATAAATCTAGACTTGGATTATGAAGAATATTTGGTCCTTGCCACCAAAACTTATTACCTATAAGATTTGAGGCTAACACTCCTCGAGAGAGTAGATCAGCAGGATTTTGAGACGATTTAATATGACGCCATCGCCACTCACAGGATAGTGACTGAATTTGTGACACTCTGTTGGCCACAAACGTAGTCCATTTTGAAGGATGTGATTGTAACCAACACAGAGCAATTTGTGAATCTGTCCACAAATTGATAGAGATAAAAGAAAGCCTGCCTTTAAATATTTCTAGTATCTTTTGCGTGGTTTTTGCTAGCAAAAGCATTGCACTTAACTCTAAACGAGGAAGAGACAATATTTTAATTGGTGCTACCCGCGATTTTGAAGTGACCAAAAAAAATGAAATCGAATTATCAGAATACACAGTTCTGAAGTAAACACAAGCAGCATAAGCTTTTATACTACTATCAGCGAACCCATGAAGTTGTATTTGATAGATGGTTTTATTTAGAAACAGAGATCGAGGAATTTTCAAGTTTTTAAGCGTAGCGATATCACTAAAAAATGTATCCCATTCATTTAAAAATGATGAGTTTAATGGCTCGTCCCAAGACACTTTTTCCATCCATAATTTTTGCATGAAAATTTTACCCAATACTATGAAAGGTCCTATTAACCCCAAAGGATCAAACATTTGAGAAATTAACGACAATGCCTTTCTTTTTGAAATAGACTTACTGATTGAATACTTAGGCAAAGATATTGAAAATACATCTTCAAGGATGTTCCATGATAAGCCCAATACTTTATTAGGAGAATTTTCTAATTTTATGTCATAATGAACACTATTATTGACATCAGACTGTAAATTACGAAATTGAGAAGAATTAGAATACCATTTATGTAAATGAAAGCCTGCTGAATTTAATAACTCATTTAATTCATAATAAGAAGTTTCCAGAAGTGAAAAAGAAGAACATCCGAATAAAATGTCGTCAACATAAGTATGATGCAATAAAGCATCAGAAGCAAAGTAAAATTTATTTTGTGAATTAAGATCCACCTCCTTCAAAGTTCGAGTGGCCAGAAAAGGGGCAGAATTAGTACCATACGTAACCGTCGAAAGCTCTATGCATTCTAACTCTTTTGTGGGGGAATCTCTCCATAAAATGTTTTGAGGAAACCGTTGTTTAGGATTTATTTCAATTTGCCTATACATCTTTTTGATATCTGCAGTAAAGACGTATGGATGTTGTCTGAATCGACAAATTATATCATACAAGTCAGGTTGTGTTTGATATCCCTTTAGCATAACATCATTCAAGGAATATCCCGCTGAACTTTTACATGAAGCGTCAAACACCACACGCAACTTAGTGGTTTCACTAGAATCTCTTATAACGCAATGGTGTGGTAAAAAGTACTTTATTTCTGAATTAAAATTAAAAAGTGAAAGAGGAACGTATTTAGCATGACCTAAATTAACATATTCATCAATAAATTGTTTATATTGTGAAAAAAGAAGAGGATCAGAAGTAAATCTTTTCTCTAGATTCAGAAACCTTCGTTTTGCAATATGGAATGAATCACCAAGCTTTTTATTTTCATACGGAGATTTCAAAGGCAAATATACTTGAAATCTTCCATTTTGTAAGATCTTATATGTAGATATAAAATGCTTCTCGGCTAGTTCATCCTCGACTGATAATATCCTTTTAACAGGTAACTCCTCTATCTCCCAGAATTTAGCAAGCATCATGTCAAGAGTTAACTCAGAATTAGGTTCAATTGTAGTGATTGGAGAGAAAAGCGAAACATTTTTGTTCATATGAAATTGAGGTTGAGAATACCTGCCTCCAACTATCCAACCAAATTTGGTATTTTGCAACGTGGGAAGATTATTTCCTATTTTAATAATTTCTGGAATGAGTGCATCAAAATACCCATCTGATCCAATAAGAATATCTACCTTTGATGGAATATTAAAAGAAGGATCTGCAAGTTGAATATCAGAAGGAATATTAATGGAATTTGGATTTATTTTAATGGAAGGTAAATTACTTGTGATAACAGGTAAAATGCTGCATGTTATGGGATATTTGTACTTGTGATTAGTTGAGTGAATAACAATATCAGCTACCTTCTTAGAACATGAAGCAGTATTAGAAACCCCAGAAAAGTGTACATATTTATCATATATTTGGCAATTTAATTTTGAAATGAGATTTTCAGTTATGAAAGAAGTCTGGCTCCCGTTATCTAAGACGGCCTTAACTTGAACAGGATCACCATTTTGATCGTAAAGAATTACTGTAACAGTTGCTAACAGAACATAAGTATTATTAGTTCTAGTAGAAAGTGAAGTTGAACTACTCCCTTGACCTTCAGAATCTGGAGTTTGTGAAGAATTTAAAACTTGAGGTTGATGTGAATTTCGAATGATTTTTTGTGAATTTTGGTTTGAAATAATATTTCGATTACTACTGTTTGAATGAGTGCGACTACGTGAATTATCTTCTTGAAGTCTTTGACCAGAATTCCGAGTTTTTCGATCAGATTGAGTTCGAGAATTATATGAACGTTGTGAAGAAAGGTCTTGAGAATTATCATGAAGAATTGTATTGTGCTTTTTAGCGCAAATAGAACAACTTTTTGAAGACATGCACTGTTGAACTGAATGTTTTCCTCCGAGACAATTAAAACATAATGACTGAGAACGAAGAAACTTATATTTGTCATCTGGTGACAGCTGAAGAAATTTTTGACAGGAATATATATCATGATTGGAAATATTGCAGAACCAACATTTTCTTTCATATGAAGCATTGGAATATTGGGAGTTATGTGAATGAAGGGCTGTTTTTTGAACATTTCTAGAAAAATGTCTTTCCTTATTGTTTTTATCAATATTAATATTTTTTGAATAAAGGGATTCTAACGTATTGCACCGTAGATCTAGAATTTTAAAAAATTCTGCTAATGAAGGTAATTGACCAGAATCACGTTGAGTCTGGTATTCTTTTTTTGTTCCGAAATCTAATGTTCGCAAAATAATATTTATAAGAATTAAGTCCCAGTGTTGAACTGGGCAGTTCAAATTTTTCAAAGATTCGACGTTTGCCTTTATGTTTGTTACGAATTCTCTCAAACTTTGTGAAGTACATTTTAATAAATTAGGAAAATCAATTATTGAATCTAAATGCGAATTTAAAATCGCTAAATTATTATCATATCTATTTTCTAATATATTAATTGCAATTGTAAAATTGTCGCTTGTCAAATGGAGTGAATCAATAAGTTTCAAAGGTTCTCCCTTTAAGTGAGACTTTAAATATATAAATTTCTCTAAATCACTTAGATTATTATTATTTTTTATCAAGGAAGTGAAAAGTTGATAAAATGAAAGCCAATTCTGATATTCACCATGAAATGTAGGAATAGATATCTGTGGGAGCTTTACTCCAGAATAATTTGAACTTATTTGTGATTTTGAATTATTTAAATTATTTGAATTTTGATTACCTTGAATATTTGCTGTTTTTCGTTGAAGTTCCGCTAGTATTTTACAATATTTGTCTTCGATGATAGATACGTCTTCGTTGTCAAGTCCGTCCACATCAAGGTCTTCAATTTGACCTTGAACTTCACAATATGTTTGAAAATTATCCTTTAAAGTTTCTATTTTAACTTGAATAACATATTCATCAACTATATTTGCTAAATTATCAATTACCCAATTTTCCATACGTGTAATGGAGGACTTAACACGTTTTCGTATCTTTTTTTGTGCATCCATAATTTGTACAAATACTATTAATACTATAATAGAAAAATAAAATTTCACTGTAAACGTAACAAATGTTTATCACTCTAAGCACCAACACACAAATTTACCAATGCCAGCGAAGAAATCTACTCTTGTTTTAAAGAGCACAGGAAACTGGAACAATCTGGAAATATATTGTACTATGTTGATAATCTCCCTTCAGGGAGCGGAAAGACTGGAATTATTTTATTTTCTCTTCTTTTGGAAAAATATTATTTTCTCTTCTTTTGGAAAAATAATGGATTTAAAATTGTTGCAGTTAACTAATCTCTATGAATTGTATCTTGAAATCCGGACGAAGGACCATGAACGAAGAGTAGGAAGCCCTAGTTCCTAGTCTGCGTCGTTGTGTCGTTTAATTAACACAAATTTTATTTGGTTCTGAGATTTTTAATGCTTGAATACATATATTTTTCTTTTTTAAAATACATTATCAAAAAACGACATATATAAAATTTCGTATCTATCATCTCGACATATAACAAAACTTCAACTCTTTATTTTTTCGCTATCTTAATTTTTAATAAAAGGTTTTTGGCTAGCCACAATAGCTAGCCACAAGTAAGCTAGTAACAAGTATAATTTCAACAAGAAAAATTATAAAGTATATTATAAGGAAGAGAATTCTTAACAATTATGATTTGTAACAATTTTGATTAATCAATATATGTAATTGAAAATTAATAATTTAATATTAAGTATTTTCGCGAAGCTAATTCCTAACTAATTTAGACATCCTAGGCATGCGAATTTTAAGAGTTGGCATTTGCAGTGCTAAAATTAATAGTTCCGAATAAAACAAACGGTGTTCGCGGTTCGAATGTATTCAGAAACTGTCTGATAGATCCCAGGACATAAACAGGGATATAAAATCCTACGCATGCGTAAATGTAGGTAAATTGTTTTTATATGTTCTGTAATACAAGTATATTTGTTATGGTAAAGTTTAACAGCAGTTTATGTTTTTTAAATGTTTGTGATTAGTTATCATGGGGAGATCCAAAAATTAATTAAAATACTTCTCAAAAAAAACTGTATAAAAGTTCTAGTAGATCAGGACAGTAAAACAGAAGAAAATGAGAAGTTTCTTAATATATATTTATTTATTTAATAATTAATAAATTAAAATAATAAAGAAATATAATTTTAAAATATTTAGATTCCAGTGATAAGGATTTAGAAAAGTTTTTGGGTTTACTTGATATCCCAAAGGCCGAAAATTATTTTTTAAAAATTGTGCCCCAATTTGATGAACGTCAATAAATAGAACATTTTTTTATAACAACAATCCAACACACAAAAAATCTGATGTGGCCAGCACATGATCTCTCGCCATTTTTGAATCAAAAATTTACAGGTTGACACAAAAAAGTATGAAAAAAAATGATTTTTTTGTAAATCTGGCAACAATGGCAAAAGTTTCGAAAATTTTAATGAAATGAAAATAAACTATAGGGTATACAAAATATATGTGTAAAACTTTATTGCCGTTTTGAATAATAATGGCGTCATTACCCATAGCAACTGCCACTTCCGGTTGTGCGATTGGCACCAAAATCTAATCAGATCTAATCTAGGGTATCAGAATCCTGTATGCAAAATTTCAAATTTTTTAATTCAGTAGTTTTTGAGTTATCGTTACTACAACATCCATCCAAACACACACACACACACACACTAACACACACACACACACACTAACACACACACACACACACTAACACACACACACACACACTAACACACACACTAACACACACACAGACATCATCGCGAAAATATTAAAATCGTATTCTAAGGACCCTAAAACGTGTTTATCCATTGAAAACTCACTACCCAATTTTTAGCATGATTCCTATACCTCTCTTATCTGAAGGACGAGAGGTAAAAATGATACAAACTACAAACTAACAAAAAACACCAAACTTTGCTTTATAATGTATTATTCTGTGTCATTATGTTAACATAGGTATTTAAATTGGTTTTGTTATTTAGGTTATGTCATAGAAAAATTCCATTTATACGTTCGCGGTACATAATAATTCTGAATAAATTCCGATTAGAACATGCATAAAAAACTTGTTCTTTTTTAACCCTGAATCTGTTCTGAACTAGTTTGGGATTAGTTCCGCGTAAATACCTATTAATAGTCAAATTTCACTTTATAAATTCATTATTAAATTTAATCACGAATCGACAACACTCAACTGGTCCAATTACATTCCAATTTTTAACGAATTTCAAAAAGAAAAATCAAAACCGAACCGTGTCTGGCTATAACAATTTCCTTCAAAACTGTCAATACGAATTTGTAGCACTGTTGCTAGATTCACGAAATTGAACTCGGTTTAGAATACATTTCGCACCCAAAATAACTTATTCATACCCATAACCTATTCCAAAGAAAAATATTTTTTAAATTTGACAACGCAGGGGCCAAAAAAGGATGATGGTGAGCATGCGCATTAGGAAGAAAACTTGTTATTATTGGGCATTTATTTTAACTGATATTTCCAGAATAAGTATATATGATATAATATCTATGGTAAAAACTTCAAAAATCATAGGCTATTTATTCAGATTTTTTTTATACATAAATTAAATTTTTAATAATGTACAGTTAAGTATAGAAAAATAAATGTCGAAATAGTTTTTCTTTTAATTTAATTTTCTTTGTAGGCCGCTTTTCATTATAACTTATTGAATTCTTTTAGTGGTAGATTTTCGAGTTCAGTATTTTTTTTTATTTAAATTTATTTGACAGTATGTTTGGCTTAATCAATGTTTTTGTCGTACGACATTTTTTTCAGCATTTGAACAGATTTCAGAAACATCACAATTAGAGCTCAAATTTGTGCATCTCAAGCCATGCTTGTGACAGCCACAAACCACATCTTTTACTATCGCATTATATTTTGCAACGATAGCAGATAATCTTCAGCAAGTTTTCGGGAATTAATTTTTTTTATATAAATGTAGGCATGATACCGCTAACATGATGTTCTCATCACCAATCCGCAGCTGTTATTTAACAAACATTTTGCAGTTGCTCTTTTAGTTGGTGGTAATTTCTCTAAATGAAATGAGGATTTAACAGTCGCTGTCTGATAAAGTTGAAATCTCAATTCATTTAGAGATGTATCTTCTTTTGTACTTCTGAAAATAAATGCTATTAAGTTCACTCCATTTTCACCAATTAATTTTCTGTTTTAATTTTTTTTATTAAAAATTTAGCTGGATTCAATAAATGTTTGGAGCTAATCTTGCATTTTGAACTAACTAACGGGCATATCAATAAGAGCGCGCGTGAAAATTTATACACATTCAAAAAAGAGTTAATTAGGCATATAAATTAAATATTAAATAATCATGTAAATCGTTTGTAAAGGTTAATTGATAAGGTATACTTTTAGACTTTATAACTTCTGTTTATTATTAAATGTAAATTTGTATTAGTTATACCTTAAATTATTGTTTGTATATTTAGTTATTCCTACTAAATACAGATTCATTCATTCATAGACATCTATCATCTTTGATAGTCTAATTTTTTTTAACTTTAATTAGGCGCTAATACTATCGGAGGACTTTGTGTTTGAATCCACTTAAGGGAGCTTTAATAGACCAAGATGAACTTAAGTGTAACGTTAGCATACATAGTAAAAGCCGGTCTACATTTTAGTATATATGTCATGAATCCCTACAACGGTGACAGAGAAAACTAAGACCGGAAATTCAGTTTTTAACAAATAAATATATCTCTATTTTCTGAACAAGGTACAATAAGATATAAATTATAATCCTCAAGGCTGATTAAATACATAAATACAAGGATTATAATTTAATTATATTATATACGTAAATAGAAAAGTAGTATATTGGTCACAACCAAAACAATTTTCATCAGTACAAAACTGTTATTTATTGTCACAAAAAAAGTTTTTCCCTTTTCTTTAAAACGTCCGACGCTCCTGAATGGAAGTTGGAAAGAGACGGTCGGAAAAATTGACATAAATTTGTTTGGAGGACACAGAATCCTGAGTACGGTAATTTGGGGATGCAGATTACGCAAATGTTGGTCGAACTTGGTTGTAAATTCCGTATATTGTACATCCTAAAAAGTAATTAGGATGAATGTCTAATTCAGTGGAAATTTTAAAAATATTTCCACAAAAGTTTCAAGAATTTACGAGACTCTCTTCTCTATTCGATGTTAGATTACAGCTGAATTATTGAAAATACAAATATACGTGACAATACTTTTTTATAGCTAATTTAACGAAATATATTTTTTATCTAAAAATTTGTTTCGTATTAATTGTAGTTACCAAGATACAGGTAAAAAACATTTTTTCCAAGTTGAAGCTTAACCGATTAATGTTTTTTACCTCTCGCCCTTCAGATAAGAGAGGTATAGGAATCATGCTAAAAATTGGGTAGTGAGTTTTCAATTGATAAACACGTTTTGGGGTCCCTAGAATACGATTTTAATATTTTCGCGATGATGTCTGTGTGTGTGTGTGTTAGTGTGTGTGTGTGTTAGTGTGTGTGTGTGTTAGTGTGTGTGTGTGTGTGTTTGGATGGATGTTGTAGTAACGATAACTCAAAAACTACTGAATAAAAAAATTTGAAATTTTGCATACAGGATTCTGATACCCTAGATTAGATCTGATTAGATTTTGGTGCCAATCGCACAACCGGAAGTGGCAGTTGCTATGTGTGATGACGCCATTTTTATACAAAACGGCAATAAAGTTTTACACATATATTTTGTATACCCTATAGTTTATTTTCATCTCATTAAAATTTTTGAAACTTTTGCCATTGTTGCCAGATTTACAAAAATATAATTTTTTTTTATACTTTTTTGTGTCAACCTGTAAATTTTTGATTCAAAAATGGCGAGAGGTCATGTGCTGGCCACATCAGATTTTTTATTATTCAGATGCGATAACTTGAGAACGGTTTTGAATTTCGAAACTATATTTTCAGCAATCTGTAGCTAGTCAGTTTAGTTTATCAATCTTAGTTTCAGTGACCTAAGTCAAATACAATCGCCTGTCTATGTGCCTGGCCGTAGCTCAGCTACTTGGATACTGTTAGTTTACTGGTTTTATTACACTTTCCATTTATTTTTGGCAAAAATGGGTAAAAAATATATTTTCATGCACGCGGTTTTGGTTTGTAAAACCAGTTTTGAAACCGGAAGTCATAAAAATCTATTTGGGAGCTATTTGAGGCATACTAAGCTTATTACTGTTGACCGTGTGTCTCTATCTCTTTTCGTTTTTGAAGAAACAGACAGACAGACAGAACCGTAATATAAAACTTCTCTCTAAACTTTAGGATTTAAAAGTCTAAAACCAAGTCATAAATAATTTGTTTTAAAGAATACTTCGTTAAAAATATATCAGCATTTAAATTTATGAATTTAGCAATAACTTTAGGTTAAAACGTAGTTTCAAAAAACTACCCAAGTAGCATTTTGGCGACGATAACCACATAATACACCAAAATTAACGTTGTTTTTGGTGTTGAAATTAGTCATTTATAAAACGACATTCTTTAAATCACCAAACAACGTTATCTTAACGTTGAGCACGACTTTAGTTAAACAATGTTAAACTACAACGTTGATACAACGTTTATTCAACTAACTAGATGTAGTAAATATATTGGGAAGTCGCCTTTGCAACTAACCTTTTAAAAGTCCTGAATGATCATAACCTAATTTTAAAATTTTAAAACGGTTTTAAATTAAACATGAAACGAGCCTTTAAATATACTGCCTCCTATTACAGGCAAAAAAAAGATTATGTCGTGGAGAAACTTCATATGCACAAACCTACATGAAGACCGAGAGTTTAAATTCTTTAGAGGTATTAAGGGAATCAACTAATTTTCCAGAGGACCAACTATTTATGCCGGAGGAACAACTTAGTCAAATGAAAGAACTCAATAATGAAGAAGATATCAATCTAATAGAAGAGATTAGCGAAGGTGAAGAACAAGAGTCAAATTCACAATCTGTGGAGGATACATTAGCTTCTAAAATTCGAGAATTTTTAACCAATTCGCTGCTAGAATATCAGATATATTACGTTGCAATCAACGCATTGCTGACAAATTTGATATCTTGTGGGGTATTAGGGTTACCCCACAGAACATTAATAGGTACTCCTAAGACCGCATGTTGAAAACATGGGTAATGGCTACTTTTGGTACCATGTATTATAGAATTGCTTATCTGGAATTGAGCATTACATTGGCAAAAGTGAGTTAATCACTCTTAATTTAAGCTTTAACATAGATGGATCGCCCATTGCGATTAGCTCTAAAAGTCAATTTTGGCCAGTATTAGTCAATGTGACAAACGTTAAACAATTTTCTCCACAAATTGAGCAATATTTTTTGGGGACAGTAAGCCTCCATCTGTGGGAGAGTATTTACAATAGTTTGTTGATGAACTTCAGAAGCTCTTAGAGTCTGGTATTCAGATCAACAATATTAAATTTTCAATAAAAATTGATAAATTTATCTGTGACACTCCAACCCGCAGCTTTATTAAATATGAGTTTGACCTAACAGGCTAATTTACCTGTGCTTTACAGTATTTATTTAAAAATAATGTACTTATTTCTTTTAATATTGGTTTTAGGTGTGGTATCTTTTAATGCTTATCACAGTTGTTTGAGATGTACTGTAGTGGGTGAGTAGTATAACCAGCAAAAAAGGATGAGTTTTCCCCAAGTAGACTGCCCACTAAGATCTAACGAAAAATTTAGAGCAAAAACTAGCCAATCATCACCAAAAAAATCAAAATGATGACTTTATTATTACCCTTTTGGAACATCTTCCCATAGATATGATTCGGGACATCATAATTGTAGATTCTTTACACCGAATACATTTTGGACTAACCAAAAGATGTCTTAAATTAATGGATACATGGCTGTAGAGATCTTCAAGTTAAATTTTTCAACCACCAAATTGATGAAATTTCTTTACGGCTTAAGAATTCAAACGAAAGAATTCCTAGTGAAATTCATCGATCAGTAAGAAGCTTAAGTTGTCTTGCTTTTGGAAAGGTGTTGAGTATATGTAGAACTTTTTTATACTATCAAGGATCAGTCATTCTAAAAGAAACTTTGCCCAGTGAGCTTTACAATCACTTTCTATTATTTTTTTGTGCAATTTTACTATGCTC
The DNA here is from genome assembly GCA_963243735.1 of Neocrepidodera transversa. Lineage (NCBI taxonomy): Eukaryota > Metazoa > Arthropoda > Insecta > Coleoptera > Chrysomelidae > Neocrepidodera > Neocrepidodera transversa. The sequence goes on along the minus strand of OY725337.1, from coordinate 35,579,204 downwards.
CTGTTCATATTTTTCGACAAAACTTGACCTAGCTGAAAAAATGTTTAAAGAATATATTGAAGGTTTTAATTTATGGTATACATGTAATTACCAGTAATATTCATGTAGTAGAAGATGTTAGACGTTTTGGACCACTAGAGAAGCTTAGTTCTTAGCCATTTGAAAACAAATTGGGCATAATAAAAAATCGCCTAAAAACTAGATATAGACCTTTAGCACAAATAGCTAAGCGAGAACTGGAATCAAAAAACCATCCTGTATTTTTACATTCAAATGAACAATTTTCTTTAAAATATGAAATTTTAGACCCACATCAAAAACCAGCAGGTGTTAATTCAGCATTTTAAAAGGTGTTACTAAAAAATGGAATATGTTTTGCAACGAATGTAAAAGATCAATAGATGCTTACTAAAAACAGCGAAATACTTAGAATACATTGTATCTTTAAAACCAACAATGAGTTAATGTTTTACGGATCTAAAATAAAAAAAAATATTTAATTTCTTTGACTATCCGTTCCCTTCTTCTTATATAAATATATTTATGTAAAGAAATGTTTAGTAAATATATTAGTATCAAAGTAAAATGCAAATTGATAAGCATAAAATATAAAAATTAAATAGTTTTTTTACCACTTGTTCATACTTTAGACTTATTTAATAATTAAGTATTATTTGTATTGTTTAGCTAAATTAATAACTTTTACCTTGCCTTTAAAGTAGGTACCTATTGTTCACCTAAATAAGATATTTTTATAAATAAAGAGATATGTATTTAATTTTATTTTTCATTAAAACCTAATTCTGTCTAACCACAATTCATATAAACTTGCTGTAGCCGGTTGTTTTTGTTGAAAAATTTTTCACACTAACAACTAACTTATTTAATTTTCATAAATTATATGTACTAATAAAAGTTCTTAACTATACCCGTGGTCCGAAATAATAGAAAGTAAATTACATATAAAACCAGAGACGGTACCATAGAACACTGCACCGTAACGTTTCATAATATAAAGACGAGTTTTGTGCGACTGAATCAATGTCTAATATTAAGGACTTCTCATATACATAAAACCAGTAATTGGTGTTTTTTTTTTAAGTAACTGCATACAAATTATGAACAATCTAAATATTGACTTACTAAAAAATAAAATTTAAACCAAAATCAAGAAATAAAATTTAAACTAAAATTAAAAAACTATTCTTTAGAATAATCCTGGCCCTCCTTTAAAAGCTCCCCCGTTTCCCCCACTTTCAAAACCTCGTATTCTGCCTCATCGTCATATTTCACAGAATTTTCACTTTTCTCACCGTCTTGTGACTCTTCTTGGTTTTCTGTCACAGTATTTAGATTTTCACTTTCTTTTATTTCCTGGGTTTCTGTCCGGACCTTTACTTTTTTATTTAATTTTAAACGTGTTTTATTATGTTTAAGTATACAATCGCGAAAGAAACTATCCCTTGCGGAGTACGTAAATGAATTGTCAGATTTAAACACAACTTTATAAAATATGTCCAATATATCAGTTAATCTGTTGAAGGCTTTTTTCTGCGGGCTCTCGCTCATTCCCATCCATGAGTATTTAGTGAGTAGCTGTTTCGTAAACATAATACCTGCCAACTTATAACAAGCTGTTTTATATGGCAGTACTGATCCGATAGATCTGGTAAGATGAATGAAAACTTTTTTCTTATATGACTTCTCCTCCATCTCCAAGTCATTCTTAGTAAAAGTCAAGGAAGGCTCTATTTTCTTCAATATATTCTCAATATTGTTAATAAGTACAGAAATATCAGCATACTTTTCCACTATATTTTCCAAGATCTTTTCTTTACCAAAAAAAAAATAGAAAAAAATATAATATTAAATGCCTATATAAATTTGTGATTTTAACTTTTCTATGGTGGTTGAGTCGTCGTTCATATACTTACATTATCTTAAGTCTTTAAATATCTCATCTACTTTAGATTCAAGTATGAACAGTTTTTCCAGCACATCAGAGTCATTAACAAGCTTATTTTCATCAATTTCACTGATTCCAACGTCAGAGCTTGTTGATCTAGTTGTGGAGGTTAGCATTTCAGGATATTTGGATGCACATCGACGTCCTCCTGGTTTTTCTTCTGCCTTTTATTTAGTACAGTTAAAATCATAAGCATACATTTCTGAATTCATTCTTTTTAAAGGCACTTGTTCTTTTGTTAAAAATAGGCAAGATTTTGCGGTAACTACTTTTTTATTTTCATCATCTGTGCTGAAGTTGATGAACTATCTTCAACAGCATATATTTGATCTGCCTGGGCAGAAGCATGCATATATATATATTGGATTAAATAACTTTAAAGAGTACACTTTTCGTTTCGCTGCTACCCCAATAACCATTTCTCGTTTTATATATATATTTTTTTTCAACAATATAAATTGGGCATCTTGAGCATAACAATAAAACATATACGTTAGTAGTTGTCAGAAAGTTTTCTCCAAGTGTCCATTTCGGACATCAGTAATGTAACAAAGTTACTAAATCCGGATAATTTTTAAAATCAGAAAAAGCATTAATTATTCTATCTCCGTTATTAATAATCGTACGACCTCCATTCTTTTTTTCAAAAATCTCCTTTTAATATAATCTATACATTTGTTTAACCCTTTTTGACGCGTAGACACCCAAATTTGTAACGGCCCTTCGGTCGTTACGGGTCACTTTGGCGCCTTAGTCCGGGTTTCGGGTTTCCTCGGGCGCCACCTTCCGTTTTAAGTGTGAAGGCCACTTGCACCGGGCAGCGTCAGTGAAGAATTAATACTCCAGGGGTCGTTATGGCCTCGACCAACCTCTTGACAGCCGGAAGGGCAGACTTTACTTGCCCACCTGGGATGAGTGCCGGAGTATCTGCCGCTAGGATGTTAGTTTATGTGAACAGAAAAATAAATAAAATTACCAAATGAAAATAAACCATTTATTGACCACCACGATTGACAAATAATTTTTACACAGCCGGTAAGAGGAAAGGGGGTGCAACGGGTTCAAAAAGCTGAAGCGGGTCTTGCGGAATACGATTTAGCAGCGGTGAACGATGAAAAGCAAAACGGGTATGACGGGGTATTAACAATAGGGAATAAGCTAAGAATCGGGAAGCTGCGGGCTTCCAAGCGTGAACGCGGTATGATGACAGCGAGAAATGAAAGAATGCGGCGAGACGTCGGTGTTAAGCGGTGAGTGAGATAAATTGAAATATAAGCTGGACAAAGTTCAATTTTCCTTATGGGTTAAGTCGCTACCCTTGTCGGTTCCCACCCTGATTCTCTGAATTATGTCGCCGGAGTAAGTACGGTGTGATTTCTCGACTATCAGTACTTTCCGGGGTCCCCTTTACCTATATATAACAGTTACACAATGACGACCCGTACCCTGTGATTTCTCGACTATGGGCACTCCGTCTTAGTATAAACAGTTATATACCATCCAACGATACAGTGTGATTTCTCGACTATCAGTATCGTTGTCTGCGAGGGCCTAAGGCGAACCTAACTGTACCCGATATGTTTGTGTCAGTCGGTCGTGTCTCCCTAAATTAATAATCAATCCCTATTACGGTGAAATTATGTCGCCGGAGTAAGTACAGTGTGATTTCTCGACTATCAGTACTTTCCGGGGTCCCCTTTACCTATATATAACAGTTACACAATGACGACACGTACCCTGTGATTTCTCGACTATGGGCACTCCGTCTTAGTATAAACAGTTATATACCATCCAACGATACAGTGTGATTTCTCGACTAACAGTATCGTTGTCTGCGAGGGCCTAAGGCGAACCTAACTGGTCTACTCGAGTAGTTGTCGAAATTGAACTCTGAAAAATAAATATACAAGAAAATTCTATTAATAGACTCGATATGTCTCACCGGTATTCCCTCGGAGCACTTCGGATATCGTCGGAGATCTCGAGCAGGCTATCGGTGTCGGTTCTCTGGCGTGGTGATCTTCTCGGCGAAACCTGGACTAAGGCGCCAAAGTGACCCGTTACTAAATCCGGATAATTTTTAAAATCAGAAAAAGCATTAATTATTCTATCTCCGTTATTAATAATCGTACGACCTCCATTCTTTTTTTCAAAAATCTCCTTTTAATATAATCTATACATTTGTTTAACCCTTTTTGACGCGTAGACACCCATTTCACCCTTAAAACTATACCGCTATCGGAACCATCGAGTCCTCCCCTCTACACCGTATGTAGCAACGGTCGATTAAAAATCAATACCGCTATTGAACGCGATATTGAATCGGCGTTCAGGCAGTTCTGTGACAGACACCGTGAGAGCCAGTCGACTGAGATTAGCAGCTGCCGTATACCGGGTGAGACATTGTTAATTATAATTAAATATAAATTTCAAGAATTTTTCTAAGTCCGGATAAAATAAATAATATTAGATATAAATTTTGACGAGCCGTACTAAGTCCGATATATCGCTTCCGCGCACGCTTAAGCCCCCTCCGAATCCGATCAAAAGCAAAGAGTGGGAAACGGCAGGTTTGGTGCTCACTCTAAGCTTAAAATAAATTCAGTTGTGCTGTAGCATTTAAAAATTAGCAGTCCATGTAAACGGGAATATTTATACTCAATAGTATAATATAGTACTAACCTGTTACACTATCTTCCCCTAATTTCAACTTTGGTAAACATTTATTAGAATCGTTGCTTATTTTTGTAATAAACACCTGTTGGTATCGTATGAAAATGATTTAATTATACCATTCAGACCGTAATATCGATTGATAAGTCTTTGTACTTGTAATCTAATATAATTCTAATTATCCAAACCATTTCAGTATTTTATGTCCTTAGATTTCCAGGTATAAATATGTTTATTTTGATTTTTAATAACTTAGGTTATGATTAATGCCAAATTGTTGTCGAAGGTCGAATCCGTAAGTTTGTTTACATTCTTCTTTCCCATTAATGAAAGTTCGGTCTTTTTCTTAGTGGTAATCCACTTAAATTAACTCACTACCTTTGATGGGTAAGGCCATTTAGGTCAGATTTTCTATCTTTGAACGACAAACGTTCCTTTTGGCGTTGGATCGGCAATAGTGCAGGTCGAAGAGTCTTCGCGACTTTTTTTTATTCGTTGTGTCCATGGTTTTGATGATTCCCTTTTAAAAAAAGGTATGTTAATTTACTTTCGCTAATTTGTAGCTTTTGGTAGAAATATTTTCGTGATGTTTTACCAGTTTTTTTGTTCTTATTAGGGACGTTTCTGGACCTCCGATTTTTTTGATGTCGTCAGCCATCTTGTCGATGCCGGCTTTTGTTTTTTTTTGATGTTCTGAAACCCCCTTGTGCACCAATATCACTGGTGGCAGGATAGCAATGCCGTGCGGGATCGTTTCATGAAGTACAAATTTTGATTTACGTTCTGGAAATGGACAATCTACGTTCTGGACATTCTGTAATGTTCTGATATTTTTTTTTGGATAATTTTCCACCTATGAAACCCCTTTGTCTTACCGACAATCACTGGTAGCAGGATTGCAGTTCCTTTGGGATCGTTTCATGACGTTTTACCACTTCGTTCTTCTGTACAACTGTTAGTTGTAACCATGGGTTATGCCTGTTGAAACCAACTTTGTGAACTTCAATTTTTTGGATTCAAGAACTTGAATCATCGTCCATCGTATTCGTTAATGTTGATCAACGAGACCTTTTCAACATTCCTTTTTGGAGCTGAAGATTATGGAACATTTTCAGTGTAACTATCTCTACAGTGTACCAAGTAAGGTGTTTTTATTTAAAATTTAACTTTGGTTTTATTTCATTTCATTTTGAGTTTAATGTCACTTAGTTTTGACAAAATTTAAGCGGTTTAATATTAAATTTAACATTTAATTAACTTTTCAATTAAGAATTTAATTTTCTAAATTTTACAATATGTATGTGTACAACATTCTTTCGATTACCTACTGTAAACTAAACATAGCTATGGTTGGGTCACCACATTGGTGAAAATATAAATTTAATAATTTTAATATAGTTTGACATAATCTGTATTGTCAAAAATATTTATTCGTTAGTCGAATAAGCTATCATGTTACGCCTCATGATATAAACTTGTAAAGTCATCAAAATATTGATATTTGTATACTCAACTATACCATCATCTGCTTGTACTCTGACATACCATATTTTTTATTTTATTAAACATTTACACTTTTAGGTTTGTGTTTGATTTCTTATGCATATATTTACTAAAACATTCAAACTAATTATGTAAGATCTTTTTGTAATTCTCTACTTTTCGGGGCTATGTAAAGTTACGTTTTTGTTGTTTGAAAGTTTAATTATTAAGCCTCGTGGCGCCCACAATTTGACTTTAATTTTTCAATATCAAAAAGAATTCACGACCGCTCTACCGGTGAACAGCAGCCGTTCGCATAATGTCAACACAATCAACTTTTTCATGGTAATTAACATCATATAAAAAAAAGTGTTGCAGTGCCAGCATCGCCGAGAAGATCACCACGCCAGAGAACCGACACCGATAGCCTGCTCGAGATCTCCGACGATATCCGAAGTGCTCCGAGGGAATACCGGTGAGACATATCGAGTCTATTAATAGAATTTTCTTGTATATTTATTTTTCAGAGTTCAATTTCGACAACTACTCGAGTAGACCAGTTAGGTTCGCCTTAGGCCCTCGCAGACAACGATACTGTTAGTCGAGAAATCACACTGTATCGTTGGATGGTATATAACTGTTTATACTAAGACGGAGTGCCCATAGTCGAGAAATCACAGGGTACGTGTCGTCATTGTGTAACTGTTATATATAGGTAAAGGGGACCCCGGAAAGTACTGATAGTCGAGAAATCACACTGTACTTACTCCGGCGACATAATTTCACCGTAATAGGGATTGATTATTAATTTAGGGAGACTCGACCGACTGACACAAACATATCGGGTACAGTTAGGTTCGCCTTAGGCCCTCGCAGACAACGATACTGATAGTCGAGAAATCACACTGTATCGTTGGATGGTATATAACTGTTTATACTGAGACGGAGTGCCCATAGTCGAGAAATCACAGGGTACGTGTCGTCATTGTGTAACTGTTATATATAGGTAAAGGGGACCCCGGAAAGTACTGATAGTCGAGAAATCACACCGTACTTACTCCGGCGACATAATTCAGAGAATCAGGGTGGGAACCGACAAGGGTAGCGACTTAACCCATAAGGAAAATTGAACTTTGTCCAGCTTAAATTTCGATTTATCTCATTCACCGCTTAACACCGACGTCTCGCCGCATTCTTTCATTTCTCGCTGTCATCATACCGCATTCACGCTTGGAAGCCCGCAGCTTCCCGATACTTAGCTTATTCCCTATTGTTAATACCCCGTCATACCCGTTTTGCTTTTCATCATTCACCGCTGCTAAATCGTATTCCGCAAGACCCGCTTCAGCTTTTTGAACTCGTTGCACACCCTTTCTTCTTACCGGCTGTGTAAAAATTATTTGTCAATCGTGGTGGTCAATAAATGGTTTATTTTCATTTGGTAATTTTATTTATTTTTCTGTTCACATAAACTAACATCCTAGCGGCAGATACTCCGGCACTCATCCCAGGTGGGCAAGTAAAGTCTGCCCTTCCGGCTGTCAAGAGGTTGGTCGAGGCCATAACGACCCCTGGAGTATTAATTCTTCACTGACGCTGCCCGGTGCAAGTGGCCTTCACACTTAAAACGGAAGGTGGCGCCCGAGGAAACCCGAAACCTGGACTAAGGCGCCAAAGTGACCCGTAACGACCGAAGGGCCGTTACAAATTTGGCGCCCGAGCAGGGACCCTATTGATACCCGAGTAGGATGGGTGTATTTACTAAAGAAAGACGAGATGGATGCGGAGCTAGGAAAATTCAACTTGGACCCCGCCGGAAACATGGATGATAAGCGGAAACGGTTGGTAAAATTTTTGAGAGAAGGCCGCACCGCTACCCCGACAATAAGCCTCCCGACAGTAACCACCATCACTACCGCGGCGACGACCACAGCATCTACCACCCGGCCAACGACACCAACCGTCACCGTAGCTAGTGCAGGAACCGCTACGATGACAAGTATGCTAAGTGGAACGTTAATTGGAGTCGAGACCGCACAACCGCATCCTGCGCCATCGAGTACCGTAATGCCGCCAATAAGAGTGAAGGACTGGCATGTCTCCTTTGACGGGACCGGTGACCCTGCGACATTCCTTGAAAGGCTCGAGGAGATTCGTGAATCCCAGGGAATTACTGCCGACCGTCTTTTGCAAGCTATGCCTGAATTATTACAAGGAATGCCGGCGCTATGGTTTAGGAACAACCGACGTTTTTGGACCAACTGGGGACAGTTCTGCGCTGCTTTTCAAGACTTCTTCTTCCCTGTGAATTACCGGATTGACTTGGAGGCCGCTATTAGTAGAAGGGTACACAACTTGCAGGAGGATACCGCCTCATATATTACCGATCTACAGACCCTTATTCGCCGGCATGGAGGAATTACGCCTGACCAAGAACTAAATTGGCTGTACCGAAACCTGCACCCGGAATTTCGACGCCAGATTCGAAGAACCGACTTCACGGACGCCAATGAATTCGCTAAGGCTGTCCGTGAGTATGAGTTGCTGCGCATGGAAATTGAACTCGCCCAGACATCCGTCTCACCTACTCCGCTACCCCCGTTGAGAAATATTCCGTCAACCCCGTATCGTTATAATCCACCTCCACTTTCCTCTTACCAGGACGTCCCACCTTCTCAACCATCCCAGCACAGAAACATCCCATCCAATCCCCCTATCCCATACAGGACTAACCCGACCCCTCAACCTTCCCCGTACAGAAACACTCCTCCCCCTCCGTCCAGACCCTCTCCTTCCGCCGCCGTCATACCGAGAAATACCGTCGATCAGATCAGGACAACCCCGCAGATACCAGCTATACCGACCACGAGCCGAAACGCTGAAGCAAACCGAGAATGTTGGCGCTGTGGCCAAACAGGACACATAAGGAGCCAGTGTAGAGAGGCTCCCAAGATATTCTGCTCCAGATGCAAGAGAGATGGAATCCTATCCCGCGACTGTCCCTGTTCGCGGCCGGAAAACCGATAGGACGCTGCAACGAGATGAGGCCTGTGCAGCAACGTCCTAATGAAGCCTCACCCGCCGTACCATATGAAGATTGCCGCCCCCATATACCCGTAAATGTACCTGGTGGAAAATGCCGAGCTCTGATAGATACTGGAGCTGTGATGTCTTATGTAGGAGACCGGATAGCTAAACAATTTGAATCACTAGGTGTACCGAAGACTACCGCCGCCACAAGTTCTGCCAGATTGGCGAACGGAGAAACAGTAACCGTATCAGACATATACCGTATAGAAATTCAGTTGGAAGACCACCGTTTCGCCGCAACTTTCGGATATCTACCAGGACTATCTTCAGATTTGGTCTTTGGAATGGACATTCTCCGGAAAAACCGATTCTCAATCGACCTAGCGAGTGGGCAAATTTTGGTGGACAATCGCCCCGTGATCGAGGAAACAAGGCCCATACCATGCTTCCCCGTTGGAACCACCGAAGTAGGACCAGCCCTGACTCTCACTCCGGAAAAAGAAGACCGATTAAACGCCTTCCTGCAAGATGAATTACCGTTGTTTGAAAACATACGAGGGGTAACGCCGTTGGTGGAACATAGGATCCGTCTCCTAAATCCAGAACCGATTAAGCAACGTTACCGACCTCAGAATCCGCGAATGCAGGAAGTAATAAATACCGAAGTGGATAGGATGTTGGAGGAAGACATAATAGAACCCTCAGAGAGCCCCTGGAGCTCACCTGTAGTCATCGTGCGGAAAAGAGATGGCAAACCAAGGTTCTGCATTGATTTTCAGAAAGTCAATTCTGTCTCTGAGAAGGACGCTTATCCGCTACCTTTCATAAATGCCGTCCTGGATAAACTCCGTCGTGCCCGTTACATTTCCAGCATCGACCTGCGCCAAGGTTATTGGCAGGTAGCACTCACGGAAGATAGTAAACCGATCACCGCATTCACCGTTCCCGGTCGAGGACTCTACCAGTTCCGCGTGATGCCATTTGGCTTACATGCCGCCCCCGCCACATTTCACCGATTAATGGATAGGATCATTGGGCCGGAGATGGAACCCTACTGCTTCGCATATCTAGACGATATAATTGTGCTAGGACGCACCTTCGAGGAGCATTTGGGCAACCTACAGGAAGTATTCCGTCGTCTCCGAGACGCCAACCTGCGTATCAACCCCGAAAAATGCCAGTTCGGAAGAAGATCCCTGAAATATCTTGGCCATTTAGTGACATCAGAAGGTATCCGCACCGACCCAGATAAAGTGGCCTCAATTGTGGAATTGGCCGCACCATCCCGTGTACGTGGCCTGAGACGTTTCCTAGGAATGGCCTCGTGGTACCGCCGCTTTGTTCCTTCATTTTCTGAAGTAGCCGCACCCCTACACCGCCTGCTAAAGAAAAACCGTCGCTGGCACTGGGGTCCAGAGCAAGAAGAAGCTTTCCAGAAGCTCAAAACATGCCTAACAGAGGCACCAGTTCTTGCCTGTCCCGACTTTGATAAACCTTTCACGCTGCAGACTGATGCATCCGACCAAGGCCTAGGAGCCGTACTGACCCAAACTGGAGAAAACGGAGAACACGTGATTGCATACGCAAGTCGATCACTGTCGGCTGCCGAGAAGGCCTACTCTGTGACAGAAAAGGAATGCCTGGCCATCGTTTGGGGAATCGAGAAACTACGACCATACCTGGAAGGATATCATTTCACCGTCATCACCGACCACCAGTCTCTCAAGTGGCTCCATTCCATCAAGAGCCCTGCCGGCCGACTTGCCCGTTGGAGCATGTTCCTACAACAGTATGACTTTGAAGTCAAGTATCGACGCGGTGGACTGAATAAAGTAGCCGATGCTTTATCCCGAGAACCGCAAGGCGAGACCGAGGAACATACTGAAGAACTAGCCGCCATAGAACCGTTTATCGAATGCCCCTGGTACCAGAAAAAGAAAGAAGAAGTCCGACAAAATCCTGATGCTTTTCCTGACTACTGTATCCGAGACGACCGTTTGTACCGTCATTTCTGGGATTCAAGTGATTTGACCGAACCAGACCTAGCCGATCCATGGAAGCTGTGTGTCCCAAAGCCAACCCGGCTCAATGTGCTGAAAGAGATGCACGATGCACCGACAGCTGGACACATGGGTATCGCCAAGACGATCGCAAGAATTGCGGCCCGCTACTACTGGCCTGGAATGTTCCGTGACATCTCCAAGTACGTCCGTAGCTGCGATTCATGTCAACGATTCAAGTCATCTCAGATGAAACCCGCAGGAAAAATGCAACCCTCGCATAACCGTCTACCATGGGAGTGTGTAAGCACTGACCTAGTAGGTCCGCTGCCCCGGTCTTCCAAAGGAAACACCTTTTTAGTAGTATTCCAGGACCGATTTACCAAGTGGGTACAATGTCGACCAATCCGGAACGCGACAGCAAAGGCCGTTACGCAAGCCCTATATGAAGAAATAGTCACCCGTTTTGGATGCCCGAAAGTGGTCCTTAGTGACAACGGAACCCAGTTTACTGGACACCTGTTCGAGGACATGCTGAAGGAACTTGGGATCACGCACCGCCGAACACCACCGTATACACCACAGGCTAATCCCGTCGAAAGGGCTAACAAAACCTTGAAGACCATGATAGCCCAGTTCTGCGACCAGGATCACCGCAAATGGGATGTGCATTTACCGGAGTTGTCTTTTGCAATCAACACCGCCCGTCAGGAGTCAACCGGATACACTCCCGCATTTCTGAATTTCGGCCGAGAATTAGAAGTGCCGGGGGCCGTCTACCGTACCCCATCTCCAACCGATCCAGACGAAACCAGAGAAACCGAACAAGCTGAGGCCGTCGAGCATTCCGAGAGGATGCGGCGTTTACAAGCAACCTTTGAGCTAGTCCGAGTGAATCTCGCCAGAGCCTTCACCACCCAGAGCCGACATTATAACCTGAGACGCCGAGATTGGCGTTGTCACATCGGTGACCAGGTGATGAAACGCGAACATCACTTATCGTCCGCCGAAAAGGGTTTCGCCGCGAAATTAGCTCCTAAGTACTCCGGACCGTATACCGTTACACGTGTGATATCACCAGTAGTTTATGATCTTAAAACCGCAACCGGTAAACGCATTCAAAGGGTACACGTGAAAGATCTACGTCCCGCTCATGTAGCCGACGTTGCCCGATAATCGTTTCAGATCAGATGACCAAAGGATGTCCAGGAGATCCGGCATATGACCTGTCCGGACTGTGGATGGTCAAACCTTTTCAACCATGAGTCGAAGTCACCGTAGAAGTTTTTTTTATTTAGCTATTTTGTAACAGGCGTACCTACCCCGAATATAGGGTTCGACCGCTACAGGGGTAGGCACCTGATAGGGTTTATTATTTTTTTATTTTTCAGGTTTTAAGTTAAAATGTTAAAAAAAATGTATGTAATAATTTTTTTTCCCGAAGTAGGGAGGGTGTGTAACAAAGTTACTAAATCCGGATAATTTTTAAAATCAGAAAAAGCATTAATTATTCTATCTCCGTTATTAATAATCGTACGACCTCCATTCTTTTTTTCAAAAATCTCCTTTTAATATAATCTATACATTTGTTTAACCCTTTTTGACGCGTAGACACCCATTTCACCCTTAAAACTATACCGCTATCGGAACCATCGAGTCCTCCCCTCTACACCGTATGTAGCAACGGTCGATTAAAAATCAATACCGCTATTGAACGCGATATTGAATCGGCGTTCAGGCAGTTCTGTGACAGACACCGTGAGAGCCAGTCGACTGAGATTAGCAGCTGCCGTATACCGGGTGAGACATTGTTAATTATAATTAAATATAAATTTCAAGAATTTTTCTAAGTCCGGATAAAATAAATAATATTAGATATAAATTTTGACGAGCCGTACTAAGTCCGATATATCGCTTCCGCGCACGCTTAAGCCCCCTCCGAATCCGATCAAAAGCAAAGAGTGGGAAACGGCAGGTTTGGTGCTCACTCTAAGCTTAAAATAAATTCAGTTGTGCCAGCATCGCCGAGAAGATCACCACGCCAGAGAACCGACACCGATAGCCTGCTCGAGATCTCCGACGATATCCGAAGTGCTCCGAGGGAATACCGGTGAGACATATCGAGTCTATTAATAGAATTTTCTTGTATATTTATTTTTCAGAGTTCAATTTCGACAACTACTCGAGTAGACCAGTTAGGTTCGCCTTAGGCCCTCGCAGACAACGATACTGTTAGTCGAGAAATCACACTGTATCGTTGGATGGTATATAACTGTTTATACTAAGACGGAGTGCCCATAGTCGAGAAATCACAGGGTACGTGTCGTCATTGTGTAACTGTTATATATAGGTAAAGGGGACCCCGGAAAGTACTGATAGTCGAGAAATCACACTGTACTTACTCCGGCGACATAATTTCACCGTAATAGGGATTGATTATTAATTTAGGGAGACTCGACCGACTGACACAAACATATCGGGTACAGTTAGGTTCGCCTTAGGCCCTCGCAGACAACGATACTGATAGTCGAGAAATCACACTGTATCGTTGGATGGTATATAACTGTTTATACTGAGACGGAGTGCCCATAGTCGAGAAATCACAGGGTACGTGTCGTCATTGTGTAACTGTTATATATAGGTAAAGGGGACCCCGGAAAGTACTGATAGTCGAGAAATCACACCGTACTTACTCCGGCGACATAATTCAGAGAATCAGGGTGGGAACCGACAAGGGTAGCGACTTAACCCATAAGGAAAATTGAACTTTGTCCAGCTTAAATTTCGATTTATCTCATTCACCGCTTAACACCGACGTCTCGCCGCATTCTTTCATTTCTCGCTGTCATCATACCGCATTCACGCTTGGAAGCCCGCAGCTTCCCGATACTTAGCTTATTCCCTATTGTTAATACCCCGTCATACCCGTTTTGCTTTTCATCATTCACCGCTGCTAAATCGTATTCCGCAAGACCCGCTTCAGCTTTTTGAACTCGTTGCACACCCTTTCTTCTTACCGGCTGTGTAAAAATTATTTGTCAATCGTGGTGGTCAATAAATGGTTTATTTTCATTTGGTAATTTTATTTATTTTTCTGTTCACATAAACTAACATCCTAGCGGCAGATACTCCGGCACTCATCCCAGGTGGGCAAGTAAAGTCTGCCCTTCCGGCTGTCAAGAGGTTGGTCGAGGCCATAACGACCCCTGGAGTATTAATTCTTCACTGACGCTGCCCGGTGCAAGTGGCCTTCACACTTAAAACGGAAGGTGGCGCCCGAGGAAACCCGAAACCTGGACTAAGGCGCCAAAGTGACCCGTAACGACCGAAGGGCCGTTACAGTAATAATTTGGTTAAAAAATTTACTATTTTCTGAACACCCTGGAAAGGGCGCTGGTGTAGTTATTTTTAAGTAAATTCAGCAACGTTTAGAAAACGACCAACTGCTACCTAGAGTTAAAACTGGAACGTTGTAAAAACCCAAAAATGATTGACCAAAGTGGCGCAAAACAGGGTTGTGAGAACGTTGTGGTAAGGTCGGCCACGCAACTTATGTTTGGTTGCGCAACTTTTTGAAACACGTCGCCACAATATTAAATTGCTACTTTTGTATTTGCGAGGTGCAGATTGCATGGTGGGTACAACTGAAACGATCCCAGCGCTCGTAGTGGTCAAAATTTCGTGAAATCTGGCTCTTGTCATAAATAAATACGTCAAAATTAAATATAAAAATGGGTCATAATAGTTGTTGTATTGTAATTGAAAAAATGCAGGGAGAAATAGCAAGTGCAGATTTTACTCATTTTCAAGAGCTAGTTCGAAATTAGAGTAAAGAAAGAACTGGATAAATGCAGCTAGGAGAAAAAAGTAAGTAATGTATAGCCTACTTCTATAGCCTGAGGAATGTGTATTTTATTCTACAATTATTCGATGTGATTAAATAACTTTTGCCACAATGTCTTAATTCTTTCACATCTCTAATGTGACCAGCCCCGACAAGTTGCTTTCCTTTTGATTAAATAGACTAAAATTCGGTTTGTTTGAATAATTACATTCATCATCGCCTAAAAATTATTAAAAAAAGTTTGATAAATTATTGTGACTGAAAATCTATCAGATATTCATAAAAATTTGTCATATATTATTTGTTTTAATGTCACTGATTAGCCTAACCTAAGAATCATAGTATTTGATATTTATTTACATGTTTTATACTTACTTTGTTCATCAGAACATGTTTAACTGAATTTTTTCTGCCAAAAATATAATCATATTTTTTATTTATATGCTTATAAATTCTAATGAAAATTTTTTATAACTAATTTTTATTTTTTATACATACCTTACACACTTCTCACAATTGTTGGCTCATATGATTTTATTGAATATAATTTTCCATCATTACTAATTTGCATTTATTTACTGTTTTTTTTTTTGGAATTATTACTTTATACGAATATCACCTTATGAAATACGGATATATGATATTTTAATATTTGCGAAAATGTTTCGTTAAAAAAGTTTCTAAAAATAACTCTAATTTCTGGATATCAGAAATATTGTTTCGTTTTTCGTTCAATCTCAAAAAAGGTGCTTTCCCCTAATGGATATTGATTTCCGGCGGAGATTCAGACAAATCAGTCCAACTCAGTGAATGTCAAAAGGGCACTCGGGCATCGAGAGAAAATTACACTCATAAAATTACAAAGGTGGGTAAATTTTTTATCAGTTCTCACTCATTTGTCGATTTTTTTATCAACGGTAAGATGGGAATTGAAATATATTTTTTAGTGGTAAAAAAGAATTTCAAGTGTTAAAATGATTAAAAATGGGTTGTGGCCAATGTAACACTTTCCGGCTATTAATATGTAGTATTTAATTTTTTTAAGGAAGATTAATTATAGCTTAATTTTAACTCTGCACCCTGAAGCCTGTAAGTAAATTTATTTGTTGTAGAATTTATTAACAATGGCAAAAAGTATGAAAATAATATCTTCATTGCAGGATAATATAACATAAGACCAATGTAAAAAATCTGATGTGGCCAGCACATGACCTCTCGCCATTTTTGAATCAAAAATTTACAGGTTGACACAAAAAAGTATGAAAAAAAATTATTTTTTTGTAAATCTGGCAACAATGGCAAAAGTTTGGAAAATTTTAATGAGATGAAAATAAACTATATTGTATACAAAATATATGTGTAAAACTTTATTGCCGTTTTGTATAATAATGGCGTCATCACCCATAGCAACTGCCACTTCTGGTTGTGCGATTGGTACCAAAATATAATCAGATCTAATCAAGGGTATCAGAATCCTGTATGCAAAATTTCAAATTTTTTATTCAGTAGTTTTTGAGTTATCGTTACTACAACATCCATCCAAACACACACACACACACACACACACACACACTAACACACTAACACACACACACACACACACACACACACTAACACACACACACACAGACATCATCGCGAAAATATTAAAATCTTATTCTAGGGACCCTAAAACGTGTTTATTCATTGAAAACTCACTACCCAATTTTTAGCATGATTCCTATACCTCTCTTATCTGAAGGGCGAGAGGTAAAAACAACTTTTACTACAACTTGATTTATTCAATTTTTTTAAAATTTTGACGGCATTAAAATTGCTGTTATTGTTCTTCGATGGCCACCAAAAACTAATAAGTTGTAAATTAGAACTAAACCAAGTTTTGGTGAAAATTTGGTTAAAATTGGTTTTATAGTTTTTAAAAAAATCGTGATCGAAATATGGAAAAATTGGGAAAACTGATCACAAATAATAAAAAAAAATGGAGAAATAGGGCAAAAATAGGAAGAACTAAAAAAAAATAGAAAAAAATTAATAATGGAGTATATAAAATAATAGAAAACAATAGTGATAAATGTAGAAAACCAGGAAACAATAATAATAAACAGAATATGAAGAAATTGAAAAAACCCAAAATAGCTAAAATTGGGAAAAAATAATGAAAAAATGGGGAAAAATAAGTACAAATAAGATAAAATAATGGAAAATAGAAAAAAATAGAAAGAAATAGGAAAAATGGAAAACATGTGTAAAAATAGCGAAATCTCGAGAAAATAGGGGGGAAATAGTAAAATTTTCAAAAAATTGAGACGAATTTGGAAAAATAGAAAAGAATTAAGAAAAGGTAGATAAAATAGGGCAAAATAGATAAGGGACAAAAGAGTAAAAATAATGAAAAACATTAAGAATTGAGGGAAATAGGATAAACAGGATAAAATTTGGAAAAGATAACGAAAAGTAAGGTACAATAGCGAAAAATTGGGAACAATAGGAAAAAATAAAAACAAATGGTGAAAAATAGGAAAACATAAAGAAAATAGCAAAAAATAAAAAAAATGGGAAAAATCGGGAAAAACAGGCAAAAATGGGATATAATAATAGGAATAAATGGGAGAAAAATAACTAAAACCAGGAAAAATATGAATAAATGGGAAAATAGGGAAAATTTGGGAAAAATAGGTAAAAATATTTCCAAATAGAAAAATATGGACAAAAATCAGGAAAAATAAAGAAAATAGTATAAAATAATAGGAACAGGAACAAATAGAAAAAATCGGAAAATGAAAAAAATGGAGAAAGTAGAAAAAAAAAGAGAAAATAGCGGAAAAATAGTGAAAATATGTAAAGAAAAGTGTGAAAAATTTGGAAAAATAGGTAGAACTTGGATAATATAGGGAAAATAGGGAAATTTAGGAAAAATAGTGAAAAATAAAGAAAAATAGGGAAAAAGAGAAAAAATACATGAAAAAGCTCGGTTGTCCAGATACTAAACGGACTCTGTAGGAAAGCACGGGTATTCAGTTAGTATGTACATAAAATTTGCCGAAATTCCAAAATACTACGAAACTAACTTTTAACAAGGTAAGAATAGTAGATTCTGTAACAAGGTTAGAATGAAAAATTCGACACGAGTGGAAAATTCCGAACGCGAGCGAAAGCAAGTGTGAGGAACCACGAGTGTCGAATTTTTTCATTCTGACCGAGTAACAGACTATATTTTCTCCACGATCAAAAAGTATAAATCAAAATTAAATTAAATCTGAACACAAGTTATTTGTTGACATATTTGTATTACATTGTATTAATATTTATAGAGCTGTGGTACACTTACGGATATAAAAATCTGGTGCATTGGTGTTTTTTCATAATTTGCAATTTCAGATATTATTAAATTCTATATCTACTTCACTTGATTTTTCACTCATTATTTTGTTTAAATTAAAACTTGTTTGAAAATAATTATTACCGTCGCCATTTTATATCTGACAGTGACACTTTTGAAATCCAGGGCAATCCATATTGTTTATTTCGATTACAGAAAATCTATTCTTTACCTTGATAAAGAATGAAAATACATGCAAAATGCATAAGAGGCAAGTATTATAGAATAAATATTCAGACTCTAGAGTTACCTTATATACCACATTGGTCGTTATAAAGCATTTGAAAAACTTTACATTTAAATTTATTAATATTCATATCCTTAAACTCTTGAGGTAGTTTGTTATAATTTGAAACCAGATGGAATCGAAATGATCTCTCAAATATCGCTGTTCTGTGTTGAGGAATAGAAATAGTGTTTTTGTGCCTAACATTAATATTGTGAATATCACTTCTGTATCGTATTTTATTTAACAGATAAGGGGGTTTTCCTGTTTTAATAACTTTGTGGAATAAGGATAAGGAATGTAACTTTCTTCTATTCTCCATAGATAACCAATGATTATAAGCGAGAGTATGAGATATTCGATCATATTTTCTTATTCCAAAAATTAACCTTAAACAAGAATTTTGTAATCTTTGAAGCCCCTTTTTATCAAACACACTCAAACATGAATCGTAAACATAATCACAATAATTTGCATGAGAGAGCACCAATCTATCACAAAGATTACTCTTTAGTTTATAGGTTAGGACATGCCTATTAGGATAAAGAACTTTAAGTTTTGCATAAGCCTTTTGTAACACATACGAAACGTTTTGAATCAATGATGACTCCAAGATTTTAGGTTTTTCCTACAGTTATTTCAGTTAAAATATCATCAACAATATTTAATAAAACAGTTCCACAACTGTAACCTGCTCGGAATCCAGACTGTTCATAGGGAATTATTGAAAATCTATTTAAATGTGAATTTAACTGGAATTAAATTGCTCTTTCTAATATTTTAGATAAGGTGACTAAAACAGTTATAGGGCGCAAATCATTCAAACCAGATGGAGCATTAACTTTAGGAATTAAAGACACTAAACCATCTTTCCAACATTTAGGAAATACTGATTGGGTTAAACATATATTTATTATATGTGTAAAATAAGGTAGCAAATGGGGACATAAAAAATTTATAAGTGAAATATTAATGCCATCCAATCCAGTAGCTTTTGTTTTGATTTGCAAGATGTACGCCGCTATCTCTTTTTCTCTAACAGGCTGAAACTCGAATTTCATTTCAAAATTGGTTTTAAAATTATTTTTATAAAAGTTTAATGTATCTTTATGTGGTTGATTACTCGTACTATTTGTAGATAGAAAGTAATTATTAATACTATTTGAATCCATTTGAAAATTGCTTTTTTTTTCTGTTCTTATTGCTGTAGTGATATAATTACGAAGATCTTTAAAGTAATTCCAATGAACAATACTGTTAGTAGATTTAAATTTCGCTAATGCCTTTTCTCTTAGTTTTTGCATAAACTTGATATTAGGCGTAATCCATGGAGAAAATGGTTTCGAAAATCTTGATGTTTTCATTGGAGCATGTCTATCAAATAGATTTAAGATAGAAATATTTAAAAAAATTAATTTATCATCAATATTTTCAATATCATAGATACGTTTCCAATCAAAATTATACAGATCATAATCAAAGTTATCTTTATTAAATGACGAAAAATCTCTATATGTTTTATAAACTGGTGGCTGCTTAGAAATGTTTTGATCTACAATAATATCAGTTATGTTATCATCAGATCTAGGGAAATTGTAATTATTATGACCTAAAATTTTTTGATTATTATCAACTATAATGTGATCTAATAAAGTCCTAGATGTTGGAGTGATTCTTGTTGCTTCAATAACAGTTTGCTTAAGATTTAAATCAGTAAATAAATTTCTATATTGAAGGGCAAAATTACTATAAGTTAACAAATCAATATTCATATCACCCACACAAATAAAATTTTTAAATTCCATCGATAAAGTGGAAAGAACATCTTCAAAGTGTTCTAAAAATATATTATTATCCATATTCGGTGGACGATATATATTACCTAAACAGATTTTAGAAGAAGAACATTGGACAGAAGTCCAGAGTTGCTCGAAAGAAGGGATTTCTACATGTGCGTACACTATTTTTTTTGAATTTTAATGTATTTCTAATATAGAAACAGAGACCACCACCTCTTAACTCTCGGTCTTTTCTAAAGATATTGTACCCAAGAACAGTAATTGAATTATCTGTTATATATGGACTGAGCCACGTTTCTGTTAAAGCAAAAATATCGTAGTTTTTTACCAAAATTAAGTTTCTAACAATATCAATTTTAGGCAATAATGAACAAATATTTAAATGACCAGTTTTAAGTTTTTTAATTTTCATGGCATATAACTTGGTACTATTCCACCACAGAAAATAAAATTGATTAACAAAAGTTTTAATTGAGATTCAAGAACAAAAATAAAAATGTACTTGTTTTTTTCTCTTTTCATTTATTTCGGCTTCTTAAATTGCGCTGATTATCAGGACTGTAGTTGATCTTGCGTTTTTTTTTGTTTAGGTGATTTATGTTCTTCTTCACTGCCAGTTGGTAGTATTTCATCCAAATCACTACTCTCTTCTGATGAATGATCTTCCAAATCCTTTAAGTCATCTACTGTGTAGAGCTTGCTATCAATTTAAAGTTTCTGACCCCTAATTCTAGCTCGTAGTTTTTGCGCTTTGGCGTTAAGAAGATGATCTTTTAATGTTTTTTGTGTTTGTCTGTCTTCAAAAGATAAGTCGTTCACTGTGGCTACTGCAGAGCTTTTTAGTTTAGTGATATTTTTAAATATTTCTTGCTTCTTATGATAGGAGATCAAATCAAGTACTATATGCGTTTTACCAGCTGTTTTGTATAAGTTATTTATATCATGAGAAGTTAAATTAATTCCTAAAATATTATTTAATCGATCGATTGTATTTATTAACAAGTGTGCTTCATCAACTTGTAGACCAAATATTACAACACTGTTACGTCTCATTCTTCGTTCCAGAAAAAGTACTTTATCTTTCAATCTGTCGACTTCTGCTTCTACAGTATCAACTTTGGAGGATAGATCATTCAGATTTTTATTAAAATCTAATTTGAGTTCTTTCGTTTGGTCCTGCATAGCTTCTAACATTTTATTGTAAAGTTGTGAGTTAATTAAATCACTATTATCAGTCATCGTGCAATGAATCAGCTCCCTGTCGTGGTGGAATGAATATTAGCAGTAGATTAGATTTAACTTACTATTCACTGTTTGTCCCTATTCTGTCCTACTTTTTACTATGTTCCACATTTTGCTTTATTTTTTCATTTTTTTTTTATTTTACCCAATTTATTTCTACCTTTTGCCTTATTTTTGACTGTTTTCGTCATTTTGCCCTATTTTTTCCCATTTTACCCTAATTGTCCTTTTTTTACCTATCTTTATCTACTTTTTCCTGTTTTTATCTAGTTTTGCCTTTCGTTTCATATTTCCCCTATATTTTCTTTTCTCCACTTGTTCTTATTTTTTTGTATTTTTCCTTATTTTCTTTTCCTATTTTAGCTTCTAGTTGTTCCCTATTTTACCCTATTTTTCTGTACTTTTCATTTCTTATTCCTATTTTTCACTATTTTCGCTTATTTGTTACCATTTTTCGTAGTTTTCCCTCTTTTGCTAGATTTTTCCCAATTTTTCCCCATTTTTCCCTATTTCTCTTCATTTTACCATATTTTTCACTGGTTTTCCTTATTTGTCTCGATTTTTTCTTATTCCTATTTTATCTGCTTTTCCTATTTTTCCATTTTTGTTCCTAAAAAATCAAATGAGAGAATATCCCATAATGTCTATACCGTCATATATTGTAGCTATTTGGATCTTATTTTTAAACCAAATAACGTTTTTAAAATTATAGTAAAATTAGAATGTTAATTGATAAATTTAAAATAGAATATATATATAATTGTGACAGAAGTATATCTAATAATTTTTTGTTTTGTTTATTAATATAATGAAAAATTTTACAAGAATATAAAAAAATAGCAAAGAAGACAAAGAACAAATTGGTCTGTAAGAAAACGAGGTGGTGCAGATTAGATTAGACGGAAAGGCAGAAATAGGGGTAGATTAAAGAATACAGAAAAGAGAAGAGGCCATTAACTAGGAGGTGATACAGAAAAAGAGAAGAAAGAAATTGATTAAAGGAAGAAAGAGGAGAGAGAAGAACCCAACCAGAAAAATTTTTAAGGCGCCCAAAATTATAATTTTTTTTTAAATTTTTTTTTTTGTAATGTTTATTATTTTTTTTGAAGGAACCCAACCTAAGAGCATAAGAGTTTTCATAAACAACAAGCTTTTGTAATATAAATATTATATTAGACTAGCTATCATGAAACTCTTATGCCCTCTTAGGTTGGGTTCCTTAAAAAAAAATAATAAACCTTACAAAGAAAATAAATAAAAAAAAATAATTTTGGGCGCCTTAAATACTTCTGGTTCTTCTTTCTCTCTTGTGCCTGCATCCAATCAGCTGCTTTCTTTTCTTTTCCCGTATCACCGCCTAGTTAATTCCCTCTTATGTCTTCTGTATTTTTCCTATCTCCACCTATTTCTGTCTTTCCGTCTAAACTAATCTTCACCACCACCTCGTCCTCCTACAAAACAATTTGTTCCTTGTCTTCTTTGATATTTTTCTTTTTATATTCTTACAAAACTTTTCATTATCTTAATAAAACCCTTGTTTTAATAATTGCTTTTATTTTTCTTAAACCATAACTTCCATTACTTAATTCACCTTTCAATAAACCAATCGTTAATATCTCATTCTAAAATTTTTTATCTGACATCTTTTTTATAATTTTTTATTAATTAATCAAAAACCAAAAACTATTTATTCTCTTTTTACCTCTCGCCCTTCAGATAAGAGAGGTATAGGAATCATGCTAAAAATTGGGTAGTGAGTTTTCAATGGATAAACACGTTTTGGGGTCCCTAGAATACGATTTTAATATTTTCGCGATGATGTCTGTGTGTGTGTGTGTTAGTGTGTGTGTGTGTTAGTGTGTGTGTGTGTGTGTTAGTGTGTGTGTGTGTGTGTTTGGATGGATGTTGTAGTAACGATAACTCAAAAACTACTAAATAAAAATATTTGAAATTTTGCATACAGGATTCTGATACCCTAGATTAGATCTGATTAGATTTTGGTGCTAATCGCACAACCGGAAGTGGCAGTTGCTATGGGTGATGACGCCATTATTATACAAAACGGCAATTAAGTTTTACACATATATTTTGTATACCCTATAGTTTATTTTCATCTCATTAAAATTTTCTAAACTTTTGCCATTGTTGCCAGATTTACAAAAATATAATTTTTTTTCATACTTTTTGTGTCAACCTGTAAATTTTTGATTCAAAAATGGCGAGAGGTCATGTGCTGGCCACATCAGATTTTTATTTCCTTTGTTTTCCTCCCAACTAGATATTTTTTTATCTGTAAATTTAAATGACTAACGACACTAAGATTTTTCCTTTTACTTGTAACACAATTGTTGTGAACTCATTATTAAATCAAATAAAAAGTAATCCTCTAAACACAAACATTCTTAAATAAATCTTAACACATTTAAATACATTCACACGCACCTTAAACTTCTTATCATAACCTTATTTTCATTGTCAAACTTACATTTGACAATAACCTTCTACCTTTCAATCACAGTCAACCACAATACATACAAAAACAGAACTAAAACTACGCATATAACTAAAAAACCATATCAATATATACTATAGCATATGTATATGTAGCACGACAGTAAAAATATCTAACAAACTTTAAAACATTTAGTTCATATTACTTTAATCAATTTCAATGAAATAAACTAAAAACATTGTGAAAGGCTTTTCTAGAATTTACCAAATTATCCATAAAATGACTTGACTCGTTAACACTTAAATCTCATCAGAGAAAATGAAATGAATCAGTGGGGGTTCCCCCAGCATGAAACATTGATACAAATCTGCCACATTAATAAACACTAGGAATTAATATTAATTCTAACCGCAGCAAACTCATCAAGTAAAACACAAAAAAAACGAGAATGTTTTCAACTGATTAAAACTTAGAAAAAAACAATGCCCGCGAAAACACCTCAGTGTACCTATTTAGTTTTCAATTTGATGAATAAGTGTTTAGCACGTAATGAATGAATTAACTTTGCGTGGAGAAGTATATTATTTCATTTTTTTTTCTTGTGCATAGCAAGTCCAATTGTTGATTATATAGTGGCTTAATGTAAACAAGCTTAAATATCGCTTAGGTTAATAAATTTCTTTTTCATCAGGTTTTTAAGTGGAAAATATTTTGGTTAGGATGTAGATAAATGACTTTTACATGAAATCGAATTAATGATATTAAGGGATTATAAATAAAGTTTGGTTTTAAGAACTTGTTTTCAAAGAAATTAGGAAAATATTACAGAGTAAAATTTTTTCCATGATTAAAAAAATGGACAAATATTCATATTCATAAACATTTTAGGGGTGACAGCTTTTTATTAAGGAAATAAAATCTCTTGCCTTTCCTCTAAATAACAATAATAATTTTTAATTGACAGGTTATTTATCAGTTTTTAATTACTTATTTTTATTTAAGACGGAATTAGCAGCCCACTTTCTGCGTAACTCCAACTAATCGTTGAGTGATAACGATCTGTTAAATTTTATTTTTTATTTTTAACTGCTTATTTCTTGTCTAAATGTACGTGCAAGGGCCTTTAGATGTACTTTTTGTGTAAAAAATTATTCTTTATTATCCGTAAATAATAATTGCTTAGTTGCCAGATGTTATGACCCCCGGTTTTAATTTTGAGTGAAATTGGGATTTTAATGACATCAAGTACCTAAATAGAATATTTTTATCACACCATTAAACTCGCCTGGCCAAAAACTACTGACCTATATAAACTCGCCTGTGAATAACAATTTTTTTTTTCAATATTTTTATCTAAATCTATACCTGATTTGTATAGTAAACAATTTGTTTTTTATTTTTTTCTCCAAATTAATAACCTCGGTTTGATTTATATTATGATTTTTTTTCAGTACCAGAAGTCTTTACTGGAAATTATTTGTTAGTTACAAAAATTTTATCAGGAAACGATAATTTAAGAAGTAATCACCGTCGGTTTTTCAGATAAAGCCACTGACTTTATCAAAAACTATCTTACTAATCGTTCTCAGTTTGTTGAAACAAATTCCGGTAGATCTAATATTAAAAATATTGCATGCGGCGTGCCACAAGGTTCTATTTTGGGACCCATTTTGTTTAGCATTTACTCCAGTAATATCAGTACGACTCTTACGAATGGTAGAGTTTATATATATGCTGACGATACGCAAATACTATTCACTTTTTCTGATTTTAATGATACAGGCACTAATGACATAATTAACACAGAATTAATAAAAATTGTCAATTTTTCTAACAGGCATCAGCTAACTATCAATCCCGCAAAAACACAAATACTGGTATTTGGTAAAAATAAAAAAGTGCTCTCAGAGCATTTGTCTGTGAGTATTGGTGGTGTCAATGTAGATTGTGTAGATGTTGCCAAAAATCTTGGTCTTCAACTAGATACTGACTTAAAATTTAAAAGCCATGTAAATAATTGTATAAAAAGAGCCTACGCTAATTTGAAAATTCTTTACCCGCATCGCCATGTTTTAGATAAAAATACAAAAACACTTCTTTGCGATACTATGGTACTTAGTCACTTTAATTACTGCGACGTCGTTTACGGACCTTGTATAGACTATGTTGATAAGCATCGTATTCAAAGAGTACAAAATTCTTGTCTTCGCTTTATATATGGAATAAAAAAATACGAAAGGATTAGTCACAAACTTATTGAAACTAATTGGTTAAATATGAAAACTAGAAGAAATCTGCATATGGTAACGTTGTTTCATAAGATCATTTTATTAAAGTCACCTCCTTATCTGTATAATAAAATTACATTTAGATGTGATGTGCATAATGTGCATACAAGATTTAGAGGACATATATCTCCTCCTCTCCATCGCACCTCTAAATTTCAAGGTTCATTCTCCTATATGATTTTTAAATTCTATAACCAGGTTCCTTCTCAACTTAAACAGCTCTCGGTAAATTTATTCAAGCAAAAGTACAAGCTTCTTTTGATGTCAGATAATATTTAGTCAAAACTACCTTTAGACTTAATAATATTAACACGTTATTTTTATTTTTATTCTTCTCTCTATGTATAAATTATTTCTTTTCTTTAACATAACATTCAAAGCTACTACAGGGATAGCAAATAATATCAGCCATGCTGTCTGCTATTCCTTTTTGCGGTATTATATATATTTTTTTTTTCTATTAAATTACAATCTGTATTTTTTATTCAAATGTAATATTTTTGTAATTATTTTTTTTTTTTTATATTTTTTTTTAATACTGCAAATAAATTTATATTTATTTATTTATTTATTTATTTAAAATAAATGTAAATATCCAAAAAATAATATTAAGATTTTGTTTTAAAATTAATTACTTACTTTCCTAATTTTTCATTTTTTTCTGATTTTATAGCGAGTGTAAATGGATCATGGGTACATAGATTTATACCCAACTTTGGTCGATGACAAAACAAAGAACCCCGCACGCAATGTTAAGAAATTGACCCTCGGTGGAAGGTATATGTTGTTTGTGTTAATAAAAGTAAAAAAAAATGTCAAGTTTTAATTTGTGCTATGACTGATTTAGCCTCTACAGATTGTTAAAATTAATACTGTTTTATTAACTCCAATGATACTAAGTTTAATTTATTTGTATTTCCGAGCTGAAACAAGAAAAACGAACTAAAAAAAAATAATAAACCCAATATAGAAAATAAGTGCAACTAATAAAAATATTATACAGGATGTCTCATTTATGTGGGAAGAACAGATTACTTTTGAGCTTCAATATCGATATAAATACACCAACCAAAATTAGAAAAATGTATAAAAAATAGTTATATATTGTTAATCTCTATTTAAAACCCTATAATGAAATATACAGGGCGGAGCACCACAAAAACGCGTCGCGTTGGTCTTTATATGGAAAACGGTTAGGTTGCCTCAATAAAAAGATCTGCACCATAGTTATATTATTTTTTGAATGGAACACTCTGTATTTTTTCATCCTTCTCTTTCTCTTACTCTCTGTCTTTTTTACAGCATAAATTTTATCTTATTTAGCATTTTTGTATATATCATTTGTAATTATTTTCTAGAGGTGTTTTTTTTATTTTTCCTAGTCTTTATGATTTTTCTTTTGATTTTTTCTGGTTTTTTTGTGGTTTTTTAGATTTTTTCTACTTTTTACCTCTCGCCCTTCAGATAAGAGAGGTATAGCAATCATGCTAAAAATTGTGTAGTGATTTTTCAATGGAGAAACAAATTTTAAGGTCCCTTGAATCCGATTTTGATATTTTCGCGATGATGTCTGTGTGTGTGTTAGTCTGTGTGTTAGGATGGATGTTGTAGTAACTACTGAATTAAAAAATTTGAAATTTTGCATACCATATTCTGATACCCTAGATTCGATCTGACTAGATTTTGGTACCAATCGAACAACCGGAAGTGGCAGTTGCTATGAGTGATGACGCCATTACTAAACAAAATGGCAATAAAGTTTTACACGTAAATTTTGTATACAGTATAGTTTATTTTCGTATATTTAAAATTTTCAAAACTTTTGCCACTGTTGCCAGATTTACAAAAAAGTCAATTTTTTTCATACTTTTTTGTGTTAACGTGTAAATTTTTAAAAGATGGCGAGAGGTCATGTGCTGGCCACATCAGATTTTTTGTTTTGTTTTTATTTTTCTTATAATTTTTGATCATTGTTCTGGTTTTCATTTTCTATTTTTTTTCTTTTGTTTTTTAATTTTTACTCATTTTTTCTTATTCTTCTGATTTTACGCAATTATTTGCGATTTTTTACAATTTATTTTTCATTTTTTTATGGTTACAGTTGTTTCCGCTTTTTTGGTTGTCTATGATTTTCGATTTTTCTTACTTTTTTCTCATTTTTCCGATATTTTTTTTAAAACTTTTCGATTTTTTCCAATTTTTCCTCATTTTTTTCTAATTGTTCTATTTTTATTGAATTTTTTTTGTTTTCTAATTTTTTCTCATTTTTTTTATTTCATTGATTTTTTGTGATAATTTGCGCTTTTTTTGTCATTTTTTTTTGTGTTTTTGTTGCGTCTTTTTTGCGATTTTTTTGTCATTTTTTTTTGGTGATTTTGTTGCGGTTTTTTTTTGCGATTTTTGTGATATTTTTCAATTACTTGCGTTTTTCTGATTCTTTTTTTTTGCGATTTTTAGCGGTTTTTTTTCGCTTTTTTATTTCTTCATTTTTTCCGTAATTTTATTTTTCATTTTTTTTTAAATATTTTCTAATTTCTCTCAATTTTTTTCAAAATTTTTTTTTTCTTTTTTTTTTATTTTATTTTCCGACTTTTTCTGTTTTTTTTTAATTTTTTTTCGATTCTTCTAATTTTTTCTCGTTTTGCTCTCATTTTTATGATTTTTTATTTTTTTTTTCAGTTTTGTTTCTTATTTGTAAAAATTATATTAAAAATAGCCTCCCGAATTTTGAACTTTAAAATCCAGTCACAATAATTTTAATTCTGAATGAAATTTAGTTTCCATTATATTCATAAGCCAAGCTAAAAGATATTCGCAGCAATAAAAGCCAAACATTATGATTCCTAGATCCAAACTTATAGCCTAATATAATAAATAAATGGGGGGGGTAGGGGCCGAATGGACCAAAATATAAATTGCTATCGAATTGGAGCCAGAGGAAAAAAATGGTACTGGCCTATACTAACTTGGTTATTTGACGTAGCTATTCAAAACTTGCTGGATCATGAACAATAAATCTCATTGAACAAAAATTTCACAACTAGATTTTAAAAGGGAAGTTGCCCGTGTTTATTTAAAAAAATATCAAGTCTTACCAAAAGGAGCAGGAGGACTATATTCTGCACCTGGTTCCACAACTAACAGCAGACTGTCAGATGTAGTACGTTTTGATCGAATGGACCATTTGGTTCAGTCAGTTGAGAAGAAAATAAGATGTCGATACAAGCCTTGCAAGTCAACTCCAAGAACAATTTGTTCTAAGTGTAATGTAGGCCTATGTGTACCAAGTGGGCAAATAAGAACGGCCGTCGGCTATATCTTCGGATCGGATTGTAGTACAACTTTGGAAAACAACATTTTATAACAAAAGTGGCCACGAGAAAAATCTGGAAATTATTTATAGAATTGTAGCTCCACCGCTACAGGGCGTTATTGAATGAAAATTATTTAAAAAGAGAAATTTTACAAAATTTGACATCAAAAACTATTAGAGTATTCTTCAAAAAATTATGCGTATATTTGATAATACAAGTTTTGGTCCAACTATCCAAATAAGAGGTAGGAGAGAGTGGGAACTTTGTTATAAAAAAACGACCACAACTCCGATTCTACTTAATCGATCTTTACAAATTAAGTGTTGTTAAAAAGAGCTATTTTCCGCCAGTGTAAGGGTTATATTCTCAACTCCACTTAGTAAGTAAAGTGCACGTTAGAGGGCATTAGTTTTTTAGAAATCTAGTTCTTTTTGGAAAATATTAAAGAGAAACCTGTAGGTTTAACAATTTAACATAAAAGTAGATGAAATTATTAACATAATGGAGAAAACTACATGATATCTTTTTCCTATCCCGAGATATCTTAATAAATGTGTAAATGTTGGGAATTTTTTTGTCAACCTTCAATTAGACTAGTTAGCCTAGACGGAAATAAACAAATTTAGTCTTATTAAAAAGGCTTTACATTGGGCTATCTGCAGTAATTAAAAATATCATAATAATATTACCGTCCTCGCTGAAGGGCGTTCCCTATAAAGTAATTCTTATCAATTTTTCGTTATAGAAATATATCAGGACAAATAATGTTTGACATATCGTATAAATCATAGCCTACTTGATTTCATCTGTCAATTTATTACCTCTCATAATATGTAGCATTAGCTTATATATCATAGCCTACTTGACTTCAACTGGCACTTCATTGCCTATTGTAAGTGTTAAAATATACCGAACATGGTTATTCTTCACCAATTTCCATAAGAGACATTTTTCTTTTCGTTTATATTCATTTAATTGAAATTATTTGGGCAGATATATTTTTTATTGTCGGTGCGCCAAATGAAAAATTGATATGATAAGAATTACCTTATAGGTAACGCCATTCAGCGAGGACGGTAACATTATTATGATAATATTTTTAATTACTGCAGATAGCCAAAGATCGATTAAGGCTGGGCTTTAGGCGGGAAATGTACATATGTAAACTATAGTGTAAAACATGTTCACCGTACTACGCACAGATCAAACAAACAAAAGCAAATATATTGAAAGTTAAATTAAAAATGTGTTTATAAAGGTTAATTCTTTGCCATAGGCTGGTTTTTAATAAAATTCTTTTACGAATAAGATCACAAATAAATCTTAAAAATCGTGTAAATTATCGTACTATTTTGTATCTTAATTTTTATTAAAATTAACTAAAAAAATTAAATTCTGATATAGCCATTGCATAGAATATCAATTTTTCTTTAGTTTGGCTTACGAAACTTGTCGATTAATAAAGTAATATGAAAGTTCTGTGCGAAGTTAACTATAAATTAACAAATGAATCTTAATAAAACATGGCTGCTTGAGAAGGCGGAAACTACTGATATTAGTTTGGATATTCACTAACATACAGCATGTATACAGAATATATATACAGAAAGGTATATATATTTTTTATTTGAAAATCTGAGTGATGGTTTTCCCGCCTAAACCCCCGCCTTAAGTAGAATCGGAGTTATGGTCGTTTTTTCATAACAAAGTTCCCACTCTCCCCTACCTCTTATTTGGATAGTTAGACCAAAACTTGTATTATCAAATATACGCATAATTTCTTGAAGAATACTCTAATAGTTTTTGTTATGCTTCTCAATTGGTCAAATTTTGTAAAATTTCTCTTTTTAAATAATTTTCCCCCCATAACGCCCTCTAGCGGTAGGGCTACAATTCTAAAAATAATTTCCAGGTTTTTCTCGCAGCCACTTTTGTAATAAATTTTTTTTTTCCAAAGTACAATCCGATCCGAAGGTATGGCCGACGGCTGTTCTTATTTGCCCCCCCCCCGGTACAATTTTTCGCATTATGTCATACACGTTAATAATTTTGTATTTTTTTCAATAAATTTATGTTTTATTTGTTATTAAATCATTCGAATTTAATATTTAGTTTATTTCAAGTGTCTCTTATTTTTTGACAAAAGTGAATACGTAAGCGCCTATCGTGACTGTATGGACACATCAAAAATCTATATACCTAACCGTAAATTCAAAAAAAAAGTTTTAGTTAGAAAAGTCTTAAAATACATACTTTTTTTGGCAGAAAAAACCTCTAATTAAAAAAAATTAATACCGGCGCCACTGGGTTAATCTAACGTTAACGATAAAGGACAGAATTCTACTCGTTTAATAATGTTATTTGATAATTAAAAATGTACAAATATTTCAAATCAAAAAAATCTGAATCCAATTAATTTTGACTAAAAAATCGTTATTTCTGACGCTGAAAATACTAACATACCAATTTTGAATCGAATCTAACCATAATCAGAAAACTTATCTGCTACCTTGGAGGCGTCATTTTACGTTTATTAATTTTGAGCAAAAATTCATAAATCTTCAATTCAAAACAAAACACACATACGAATTTTAAACAGAATTGGATCATAATCACAGCTCTTCCTGAAGCTTCCCTGCGGTACTTAGGCTATTATATTCAACATTTCAATTTTACAAGATTTTTCCATTCTGCTTCTTGTTATCCATAGATTGGCTAATATGTTTTTTGTGGATGTTTTTTTCGTAATAGTCCTTGTAGTTTTGCATCTCTTTCTGTTAGTCCTGAATATCCTTGCTCCTGTCATTTTCTTTTTCTGCAATCGCATGCTTGCATATTCCACAATTTCCACTTATTCCAGTCGGTCCTTTATAGCATCCTGCTGCACCTCTCGTGGTTGTCTCCTGGTGTAGACAGTCTAGTTTTTTTACTTTTTTCTTCTTCCAGTAAATCTAACAAAAACAGAAAAAGAACAAAAAACTCAATTAATTTCTCCAGTTTCGCAAGTATATATTTTTTAATAAATTGAAATAAAACACAAATTCATGTACCACACTATGTATTTGAATAAAAATTGAAATTCGGCAACTAGTTTCAACTTAAATAGTCCTAGAAATATACATTGTTCGTATAAATGGAGGTAAAGTAAAAATTTTAAAAACTTACCATATACATAATTAATAATAAGGTAAATTTAATATAAAACTAAAATATTGGGGGGGGGGGGACTAGTGTGGAATATGAGAAAATGAATAACAAAGTCTAGAAAGTAAAATAGTGAAAAGCGTTCATTTAAAACGGAGAACAATTCTAACATGGAAATGTAAGTTATGATATTATGAAAATCAAAGGGTGCAAAAGCTCGTTAAACGCCGGAAGACACATTTCATCCCTTACCGGCCAAATAAGTTGAAATATCGATAGAAATAATAAGGGAGACCGTTAGAGATGGAACGTTATGAGTCTCAATTTTATGAGACCTCTATTATGTTTCCACGTATAATTTCTAGATGGTTCTTCGAGCCCATGCCTATTATTTCCCGCTTCTGACAAATGAGGGGATACGGTCCAAGTTTTCCTAGAATTACTTTCATGTTTTATACACTCGTTTCTTTTTCTCTTACTTTCTTCATCCAGGGAAGGCTCCTGGTCATATACATTACACTGCGCTCATGGTGTCCCTAGGCCCACATTGCCTTACAGTGAACCTTGTGCCGTTCGTAGCTGGCAGAACTGGCCAGACTGCATGTTTCTTTATGCAGATCCTCTATGAGCTAGATTCTTGCTAGACATGGTAGCTTGATATTAATTGATCAACTAGACAGTATCATGGCGCCCCAATTCAGCTTCATTAAATCCCTGTTGAAGTACAGTATTATTTAAAGTTCTTAAAATTCTATTTTACCAAAGTTCAAAAGGTATTCAATCGCATAATCCAGTTCACTAGAATTTTACTGCGACCGTATTTGAACCTGTGTATACAAATCTTCAAGCGTGTGAGAGATCCAATAAAACAAACAACCAAAAGTAGGAAAAACAAAAGAAACTGAAATACAAATCACTGCTCATCAACTTCTCGTTTTGTAAATTCCGTAAATAAAATTTTAATAGATTATTATACCTACATCTCTATTTCTTTTTTTATAACTGTTCCGGTATTTTATTTTTGTAACTATTCTTATAACTATTTTTATAATTATTTTTACAACTATTACGTGCGTTAACTACAATATAGTAAGTGACATTTTATTAATCTTGGGTACCCAAAGAATCTATTACTTGCTACATCTGTTTGGTCATTTTCGGTTGCACGCCATCTACGATACAGCAACTGCGTATACAAACATCCTCACGCACCCTTCCCGGGGCTTGCTGCATTGCTTCTTTCCATGGAAGGGCCGAGAAAAATTACATGACATTTTGCCTCACTTCCGTATCATTTTGCTATAGGCATCTGTGTGCCAGATTCTATTATATGCTCCCCTCTACCGTTCTATCTGGGTTGCTGCATCTTCTTTTACTTACGGGCTTTTTTACGGTGAACTCTCGGTCTATTGTATAAATGTCTGGCATGAATTATGAAAATATGATGCATATATGATATGGATTGTTTGCTTAATATAAGTCATAGGCATACGAAAAGTTAATAAATAAACTCATTTGCGAATATTGCTTTCATTTTCTGTGCTAATTAATTTTTTTGTTTTTGGCAGCTTGAGTATTTTTCTTTTTAAGAATGAAATCACGGTTCATTTAAGAATTATTAGTATTTATGTAAGAATGCATATTTATGTGATTAAAACTGCTCCAACATTCAGCTTGTACGTACTCGGCCAAAATCAGTTTTGAGGGCATAATTTTAAATCTTAAATAATAAAAGGAATAATCCCTGCCCGATTTTTGAAGACTACAGCCCATTTCCGTCAGCGGAAGAAAATCCGTTTCGAAAAAATCGGAATTTTTCCAATAATTTTTTTTTCAACGAGCCGGATGCAATATGGATATCAATCGAGGCGTCTTGACTTACCCAACACCTTAAAAGAAATTTGCGTTCCTTATCGAGATATCTCGAATAGAAGTTTCACTTAGTGGGCGGGACCGGGATCCTCGGATCCGAAATTGCTCATCATCTGATAGAGCCTTTCTTTTTTGAATAAAAAACGACAGCCGAAAGAATTTTCCGGATCGGCCGTATCGTTCTAGAGTTATCGTGCGCACATACATCCAAACATCCACACAGACAGACTTCTTTTTAAGTAAATTCTAGAAAAAAAAAATTGAGATTTTTGGACGATTTCAATACTACGGTTTGTCGTAGTAATAATGAGTTTTTTTACTAACAATGACAAATATATAAATGAGACATATATGGAAGTACTTGATTGCAACAATGTATTTTTGTGAGATAAAAAAATAGCTCAAATCTTTATAATATGGGTCCGTTCCATGAATAGAATTTGAAATATATCAAGAGCAGAATATAAAATAAAAAAAAATTTGGACGCCAGTCAAATTGATTTTTTATGTAATTAGAAACAATTGACAAAAAAACTATGATATATTTCAGAATCCGTCCTTTCATTTTTTTTTGGGTTAAAGAAATTAAACTCAAATTAAACGTTATATTTATCTCTTTCATAAAACAGGGTTCCAGAGATTTTTTTTCTTGTCTTGCGTTATTTTTCTCATCTTCCTTTTCTAAGGGAAACTGTGGTCCAAGTGTTGATCGAAAAGAAAAACTGAAGAAGCTGTAGTCCAGAGATAAAAACTTATTTCACAGGAAAAACTTCTCGGCCCAGAAAAAAACTTCTTGGACCAGGAAAAAAAAACTTCTTGGACCAGGAAAAAAACTTCTTGGCACAGAAAAAAAAACTGTCCAGAGGGAAAACCCTAAAAGTTCACATAAAATAAATATAACATTAAAATCTTATAAATTACCAGATTTCGTGGTCTCCGTTTTTGAATAAGAATATAAAACAATGATAATGTTAAAATGAAAAACATGAATTTTAGATCAAAATATGAAATACAATCTGTAAAAACAAATTAAATAATGGGTTCTCTTTTTGTATGAGACACACAGGCATCAGATAATTTATAATATTATAAATGATAAAATATGAACTTTTAAGTAAATTAAAAAAATATACCGGCATTAATAGAATTAAAAATAACAGTAAATAAAAGTTAACAGCTTCGAAATAATTAATAATGATATCAAAGAATTTTAGTGAAAATATATTATAGTATAATAAAAACTTACAATATGAGATGACGGGGAGAAAAAAGAAGAAATCTTCAGTAAGCGACACGAACGATAAAGAGTCAGTTATTTTGACTGAGTAGGCAAAGAGAAGAACATTATTACCATGGGAAAGACATTTTATAGGAATACCAAGAGAAGAGAGGAACATGATGCTAGGATATAAGAAGGGGACATCAAGCGAGTATGAAACTAAAATATTAGAGGAACAATGAAAATACAGGGTGGCACAAAAAACATCTGGCCCACTTCTCAATTTTTTTCTTGACTTTTTTCTCAAAAAATTACTTAAAGATCGAAATGTGACAACATATCGTGAATTTTTGTTTATCACTATTGAAGTAATCTGATTTTTGACGTCCCTTGTTTTACTAATAATCACATTAACATTATACATTTTGCTTATTTCCACAATTTAGTTTTAACATTATGGCATTTTCCATGTTCAAAATTATTCAGTAAATCATAAAACTGCAAACATTTTAAAACAAACACAATTCTTTTCCCGAATAAGATTATTTATTTTAATGAGTAAATAAACAAGGTTGATTAACAGTTATTTATGCAACAAGTGCAAAAAGTAATTGTTTATTGCACGCGATGTGAAATTGTCCTACGAGGTCTTCAGACAGATAAAAGCTGTATATTTTTACTCACGCCATAGATCCTGTGCCGCTTATGTCATTTTCAATAAAGGCTGTTCTAAATTTTGCAATGAGCAAAATTGAACTTAGATTAGTTTTACTGAAAATTTTTTTGATGAAGAATAAATAAAATGAAAGTAGTTAACTTGAGGTCGTCTAATTGAACACAAACAATCAGAACAAAATTACACTGAAAAATTACCCATGGGTTCTAATAATTTCAAAATGTCACGATTTCATTAGAATACTGACCACAATATTAATGAAATAATCGAATCAAATACATCAAAAAATCCTAAATAACTAATGGTATTCCTACTAGTCGAAATTAACGAAAGGAAAATAATATAATGCGATATATATAAAGATATATAATAAATACCAACTTTAAAAAAATGAAATTTTGTTTATATCAACATTTCATTTTTATACTTTCGACTCGTTCAGACTAACGTTATACTGGTTCTATATTTAAAGTTTATTTAACAATAAAATGTTCATTTTACAGTAAGATGATTCGATTTGACTATCGTATGCACCACTTAATGTGTCTCTTGCACTCGTGAATTCAATAAGAAAATATCTAGTCTGTAGTCGACGTCTTTCAACATGATATATCTATTGTCTTATTTATATCGATTTCTCTAGAATACCTTTATATTTAAGTATATCAGAAAAGCGTTTCATCTAATATAAAAAGAGAATTTTACTATTTATATACAGTATACAGTATTTTAAAACAAATTTCACTAACAATTTTTAAATTATTTTTCTTAATAATGAGCCCTTATTAAAGTATTTGTTCCAAAAATATTGTTTCGCATAAAAATTAAACCGCTTTTTCTGTTTTTACTGTTCCGTACCCCAAGGAAAAAAGTAACATAAAGAATCGCTTCGTTGTCTGTCGGTCTATATGTCAATACTCTTTTTCTCCAGAACGCGTCGAGGTATCAAGTTGAAATTTATATCTACGACCCCTTAGACCTGAAGAAAGAAATCAATTTAGATAAATAAAACAACGTTTTATGACTTTCAAAAAATATAGCAAAAAGTTATTGTATATAACAAGTTATATGTATAGTATTCTTGACAATTTTGGTAATTTGTCCTGCTGTGGTGTGTTTTCTTGTACCCTGCTGTAGGAAAAAGAAATTAGCAGTTTTTTTTCCGGGCCCGTACTTTCCAACCCGATTCAGTGCAGCCTCGTGGGTTTATTATTGCGCTATCTC
Organism: Neocrepidodera transversa; assembly: GCA_963243735.1. Lineage (NCBI taxonomy): Eukaryota > Metazoa > Arthropoda > Insecta > Coleoptera > Chrysomelidae > Neocrepidodera > Neocrepidodera transversa. The sequence goes on along the minus strand of OY725337.1, from coordinate 35,541,374 downwards.
CCACCTTTTTTCTACTCCACCCAGTTCATCAACCTTGTTCCCTGTACTAGTTTGTACAGGTTGTTTAATGGTTTCATAGTATGTGGAGTGCATTCTCGGTCCCTTTATTGCATTGTCTGCATTTAAGGTCGCCGTTATATAGCCCCATTTTGTTTAGATGCTTTCCTGTTGTAATTCGTAGTTGATTCCTACTCATTGAGAGTAGTTCTTCAGTTACGTTCTTTGACGGTTCTTTTATAAACTTTTTCCTTTGTAGAAGTCTGGGTATATTGTCTCATTACAATTTGTGTTCTCGCTAAATCCAGTCTTTTATATGGTTCCTAAACGTACGTTTTGGTACTCCCATCGTTGGTTCTGGACTAATTAGTAAAGTTGACGATCCACTTCTTGTGAGCTCGTCAGCCTTTTCGTGTCCAGCGATACCTTTTTGACCTGGTAACTACTATAAAGTTACTTTATTATAGGTCGTTAGTTCCCTAAGTTCTTCGCCACATTCCCATACCAGTCTAGATGTCACCTTTGGGCTCCTTATGACCGTAATTGCTGCTTGACTGTCTGAATAGATTATGATTCTTTTTCCCTCGTGGACTCTCATATTTCTCGCACATTTGAGTATTGCATAGACCTCTGCCTGGAATACAGAGGTATATTTTCCTAGAGAGAAGCATTCTTGGTACTTATTCTGTTCGCAGCATATACCAGCTCCAGTTCCCCCTTCCGTTTTTGACCTGTCTGTGTACCAGGTAATTCCGTTTGGGTTTATCCTGAAATCTGTGCTTGTATTCAACTCATTTCGATTATTTATTATTATACTCAGATCTTTGTTGAAGCTGTATTTAGCAGTCATGTGGTCTGACCTCATGCCAAGCATGTTGCCTCCCACATGATCTAGCGTTGTGTGTCCCAGTCTATGCGGGTGTTGTTTTTATATTCCCCGCTATTCCCAGGCAGGCAATCCTTTGTATATTGCCTAATTTGGAGATAGTAGCCCATTGTTTTATCTTTGGTCACCAGACCAGAGATGCATGTTACTCTATTGTACATCCAATGTACCATTTCTTGATTGAGCCCCCAATCTTTCCCATACGTGCGTCCAGCTATCATTAAAGGAGCAACCGTTTTCGTATGTATTTTTTGAATCTGAAGGTTCCAGGTGAGTTTCGGGTCCAGTATTACCCAAGATATTTTACCAATCCCTTCAGATTTACCTCTTTACCGCAAAGTCATAGTGGGCTAAGGCTCTCTAAATTCCTTCTTTTGGTGAATGCTGTTATATTGGACTTAGAGGGACTTCTTTTCAAACCCTGATGCTCTGTCCAAAGTGTAACTGCGTTTAGGGCCATTTGAATTCGTTTTAACCATAGTGTTGAATTTTCCTTGGGATAATATGACAGGGTCATCTACGTATCCCAGTGTTTTGTGCCCTTCCTCTTGGAGGATTCTCAGTATTCTATCTATTACCAGATTCCATAGCAGAAGAGAAAATACTCCCTCCTACGGACAACCTTTGGTCACATGAGCTGCCTTTTTCTCCCCTATCAGAGATGTACATATTAGCCTGTTCCGTAGCATGCAGTCTATCCACCTGAAGCACGTTGCATCAATACCGGAGTTCCTTGACGCTCTGGCTATTGAGTCTAAAGATGTATTGTCGAAAGCTATTTATTAAAGGCTGCTACTAGCACCTCTCTCGGTTCCATGGCATTTTCAGCTTTTGTTACAAGCTGATGTAATGAAGTTTCTGTAGACATATAGGCGTATTGGTCTCGGTGTAGAGGTCTTTCAGCCAATACGCCGTCCGTAATATGTCTGTCTAGTAGTTTTTCTAGTGTCTTTAGTACAAAAAACATTAGGCTTATTGGTCTTAGAGCTTTTTCCGTATCCTGTCCAGTTTTTCCAGACTTAAGTATAAATGTAACTCTAATAAGTCGCCAGTTTTATCTGGAGCCTCACATAAGTGGCTCCTGCTCTGAATTCTGCCAGTTCTCTTGTGACAGATTTATTGGTCGTGATTCTGCTGGAAAGTGAACCCTTTACAGTTCTTTCATTGTTTCCTCGCCACTTTTGATGTTTTCTCCGTTATGTTTTTTGAAGGTGTTTATTGACCTCTGTGAATCTTTAGAAAGGATTTTTTTGGAGCCTGGCACATCCGTGAATCCCATTATGTCCTCACAGTACCTACTACAAGAGTTCCTTTTAGATTTCCTTAGCGTTTTGTTCTATTCAGTTAGGGCATTCCTATATTCATCCCATTTACTTGAATCATTCCTTGCCTTCTTAATCCTGCAAGTTCATTGTTCCATCCGAGAAAACAGCTTCCTGTAATTGGTCTTCTGTTATCTGTTGAGATTCTTGTCTCTGTTTTCTAGGTCTGCTTCATATGCTTCCCAGTCTGTTTTCCGTGGGTTGCGATAAATTTCGTGTATAGATAATTGTCCTTCTATATTAAAGTAAATGTATCTGTGGTCTGAAAAACTAAGCTCCTCAGACACATGCCAGTTTCTAACAAAATTACTCATAAAAGTAGTACCTATTGTAATGTGTATAACGTCCTTTCTAGTCGAAGTGACAAAAGTATATTTATTGCCCATTTTTAATACCTCCAAATTATTTATCGTAATAAATTCTAGTAAAGACTCACCTCTTTCATTGGTGTCACTGCTGCCCCAGGTCATATGGTGTACGTTGGTATCGCATCCGATGACACATTGTATACCCTCCTCCCTGCAATATCTTACCAGTTCATCTAGCCTCCTGGATCGTGGTGGAGTAGGGTTATCATAGAGAAGATAGGCCGATCCGACAATGATCTCATTAGTTCCACCTCACTGCACCATCTTTTCTTTAACTGCCGTTAAGTCCCTGTAACAGAAATTTATTAGCAGTATTTTTAACCATTTCTGACTACTATGCATGATCTTGAATGGTCAGAGGTTCTGTCATAAAAACACCTAATCCTCCGAGTACCATGATCTTGCCTCTGTTGACCCAGGGTTCCTGAAAGAGGGCCACATCAAAGTTTTCTTATTTCACAGTAAGCTCCGCCGAAGCCAACATACTGTGTTGGAGGTTCGCTTGAAGGACCCTGATTGGTATCACCACCGCCAACGACTTCTCCTCCCAGGATCCTAAAAGTTACTCTTCCAAGCTTGTAGAAAGCTTTCGTAAGTTTCGCTTCCAAGATCCTGAAAGACACCTCGTCAATGAATCAACTGGCCATCCTTTTTTGTTGTCTGGCTCAGGAGGAGCCAGCCATCCACTCTTAGGTCGACATTTTGTCTCTTTAAATTATTTTTCTTAATAACGAGCCCTTATTAAAGTATTTGTTTCAAAAATATTGCTCTACATACAAATGAAACCGCTTTTTCTGTTTTTAGGGTTCCGTACCCCAAGGAAAAAGTAACACAATGAATCACTTCGTTCTCTGTCGGTCTAACTGTCAATACTCTTTTTATCTAGAACGAAGTTGAAATTAATATCTACGATCCCTTAGAGCTGAAGAAAAAAAATCAATTTAGATAAATAAAATAACATTTTATGACGTTAAAAAAATATAGCAAAAAGTTATTTTATATAACATGTTTCGTTGTAAAGCAACTTCATCAGACTAATTTTTTGACAATTTTGGTAATTTGTCCTGTTTTGGTGTGTTTCCTGCTGAAGGAGAAAAAAATAGGTATCTTAAAAAAATAGCTTATTGATTGATACTTACGAGACTCCCGGGAGGGGAGGCTCAGAACAGTGTCCTGTGGGCGTCAGTAGTAGCCAGTCGAGCTCATCTGATGCTGAGTGGAGCATTCTCCAATGGATCAAGAAGCTCGTCCGAGATATTTATGTCTTCTCTTGCTTCGCGAAGGATACTAAGGTTGGGCTGGGTGAATTTCTTGATGGGTCTTCTATTGACTTCTCGTCTGTTAGTATCAACTGCCCATTTTATCCTTAGAGTTTCTTGGGCGTCGCTTTTGGTACTGTTTAATCTTCCCTTGACGGATCCTCTTTCTTTCATATTTATTTCTTGTGTCAACCATAATTTGTTTATCCTCAAAGGAAAATGTATTCTACGCGTATATAATTGCTCGACAAACAAAATACAATAAATTATACATTAGTGTTAGCGAAGACATAATACATACCCTGTATCTGGCTGGCATTCTTAGAAATAGTAGTCTAAGGGCTGGGTAAAAGACACTTGACATGGGATAAGGGGTTTTTAAGATAATGATAGACACTTGTTCTTTAGTTTTCGTATGTGAAAGATTATAATCTAAATATTAAGTAGAATGTAATATTCTAAATGGAAGTTATAATAATAAATTGTGAATTATTAAATAATGGTGCTTTTAATACCGATACCTAACATTCATACTAAGAGACGAAAAAAAAATAGGAAAAACGATTCTTTTAATAGACTATATTAAATGCTATTACAAGCTAAATCTTGACATAATTGAATTGTAAATAAGTGAAAACGAATAGTATTTAGTGCTAACTAAAATATTTTGTGAATTTAATTTTAAAAAATCTGATGTTGCCAGCACATGACCTCTCGCCATTTTTGAATCAAAAATTTACAGGTTGACACAAAAAAAGTATGAAAAAAAATTATTTTTTTGTAAATCTGGCAACAATGGCAAAAGTTTATTATCATGTAAACATTTATTCTTATTTCTTCTATTTTTACCTCTCGCCCTTCAGATAAGAGAGGTATAGGAATCATGCTAAAAATTGGGTAGTGAGTTTTCAATGGATAAACACGTTTAGGGGTCCCTAGAATACGATTTTAATATTTTCGCGATGATGTCTGTGTGTGTGTGTTAGCGTGTGTGTGTGTGTGTTAGTGTGTGTGTGTGTGTTAGTGTGTGTGTTTGGATGGATGTTGTAGTAACGATAACTCAAAAACTACTGAATAAAAAAATTTGAAATTTTGCATACATAATTCTGATACCCTAGATTAGATCTGATTAGATTTTGGTGCCAATCGGACAACCGGAAGTAGCAGTTGCTACTGGTGATGACGCCAGTATTATACAAAACGGCAATAAAGTTTTACACATATATTTTGTATACTCTATAGTTTATTTTTCATCTCATTAAAATTTTCTAAACTTTTGCCATTGTTGCCAGATTTACAAAAAAATAATTTTTTTTCATACTTTTTTTGTGTCAACCTGTAAATTTTTGATTCAAAAATGGCGAGAGGTCATGTGCTCGCCACATCAGATTTTTTTTTATATTTCAGCTACACATTCTTGATAGGTTACTAAATCCATTGACACATTCATAAAAACAAAATCCAGGTCCGACTTCATAAAAAATGTACAAATTTGATCATCTCCAAAACAACACCCTGTATTCCTGAATTTAAAAGGTTTGTTTCCATATTCAAAGACAGCGAATAAAACTGAATCTAAAGATGTGCCTTCGGAGTTTGCGCAGAATAGTTTACTACTTCAATTTTATATTCAAATGGCTTATTTATTAGAATTTTTGGAAGTCAAAATGAAATCCATTGGATTGTTTACATTTTTTTTCATTTTTATGACAATTATCTTATCTTAAATAATAAATATTAAGAAATCACTATTAATTCATGATATTTTAGTTTAAGAAATCATTATTAATTCATGATATTTTAGCATAAGAAATCAGTATTAATTCATGATATTTTGGCATAAGAAATCAGTATTATGTCATGATATTTTGGCTTAAGAAATCAGTATTAATTTATTATATTTTGACTTAGAAAACAGTATTATTTCATGATAATTTTAACTTACTAAATCAGTATTAATTCAGGATATTTTAGTATAAGAAATCATTATTAAGTCATGATATTTTGGCTTAAGAAATTAGTATTATTTCGTTATATTTTAGCTTAAGAAATCAGTATTAATTCATGATATTTTAGGGTAAGCAATCGTCATTAATTCTTGATAATTTAGCTTAAGATATCACTAGTAATTCATGATATTTTATCTTAAGAAATCAGTATTACAGCATAATATTTTAGCTTAAGAAAACAGTATAAATTTATGGTATTGTAGCTTATTAAATCAGTATTAATTCATGATATTTTGGCATGAGAAATCAGTACTAAGTCATGATATTTAGGCTTAAAAAAATCAGTATTATTTGATGATATATTAGCTTAAGAAATCAGTATTAATTCATGATATTTTAGCTTACTACAATTTGCAGTGGATGAAACGATACAAACATGTAATATTTCAAACATCCTGTATAAAACAGTCAGGAGGTTTATTGTTTTCGGTGTTTTTTTTAAGTAGGTTGTGTTTAATTTCATTTTACCATTAGGTTAATAGGTTACGGACTTTTTAAAACAGGGTGTTTGAAATATTATTACCTACATGTTTGTAACGTTTAATCTATTGCAATTTGTAGAAAGCTAAAATATCATGAATTAGTACTAATTTCACGAAATTTGCTATTTAAGATAATTGTAAATGAAATGAAACAAAATGGATTTCATTTTGAGTTCTCAAAATTCTAATAAATAAGCAATTTGAATATAAAATTGAAGTAGTAAACTATTCTGCGCAAACTCCAAAGGCACATCGTTAGATTAAGTTTTTTGCGCTCTTTTTGAATATAGAAACAAACCTTTTAAATTCAGGAATACAGGGTGTAGTTTTGGAGATGATAAAATTTGTACATTTTTTGTGAAGTCGGACCTGGATTTTGTTTTTATGAATATCTCAATTGATTTGGTAACTCTTGAAGAATGTGTAGCCCAAATATAAAAAAAATAAAGAAAGTTCATCGTCAGTTATAGGCCATTAAATAAACAGACAAAATAGTTAAAACAACCTGTATCTCGGTTATAAAGACCGCTAGACCCATCATACGCTGGTTATTTAGAAATACCTAGATGTCCCCTATCTGCAATTAACGTATGCCCGTTTTACAATGAAACACCCTGTATAATAGATAAAAATATGATTAGATCCATTTTTCATTAACACTAAAAAATTTTTTACCTATCGAATTTCCTGAAACGTTGCTCTAGCAATGTGATTTGTCTAACTGGCTACCACGATTTCCAGAGAGTAGGTGCAAGATACTACTGGAATAGATATGGGAATTTGTTAGTTTAAAAACGTTGTTGCTATTAATAGAGATATGAAAAAACTGAGATCTTGACGAACATTTGTTATAATCCTTTTTCAATAAAGGGTCACATTTATACAAAATTTAGGATAAAGTTTAAAAAGAAACAATTTCGTAACATTAAAATAAATTAAGACATTAGTAAATTTACAAAGTTTTCACTTAAGGAAATATTTTTAATTATTCTGTAACAAACTGTATTGCATTTTTACCTCTCGCCCTTCAGATAAGAGAGGTATAGGAATCATGCTAAAAATTGGGTAGTGAGTTTTCAATGGATAAACACGTTTTAGGGTCCCTAGAATACGATTTTAATATTTTCGTGATGATGTCTGTGTGTGTGTGTTAGTGTGTGTGTGTTAGTGTATGTGTGTGTGTGTTTGGATGGATGTTGTAGTAACGATAACTCAAAAACTACTGAATAAAAAAATTTGAAATTTTGCATACAGGATTCTGATACCCTAGATTAGATCTGATTAGATTTTGGTGCCAATCGCACAACCGGAAGTGGCAGTTGCTATGGGTGATGACGCCATTATTATACAAAACGGCAATCAAGTTTTACACATATATTTTGTATACCCTATAGTTTATTTTCATCTGAAATTTTCGAAACTTTTGCCATTGTTGCCAGATTTACAAAAAACAAATTTTTTTTCATACTTTTTTGTGTCAACCTGTAAATTTTTGATTCAAAAATGGCGAGAGGTCATGTACTGGCCACATCAGATTTTTTTTATAAGTGTCCAAAGCTCTAAAATGTCATATTTCAATTCGAGTAGTCAACATCATGTACATAATAAATCTCATAAACATGTGTTAGTAGCGAAGTAACGTTAAATAGAAAAAGTAGATAAAATCATTGTATAAATCACCGAAAGTGTCTGAAAGCATTTCATTTGAAGGTTATTTGAATGAGTATGTGTTTTAAGCGCGAATCCCTATGATCTAAACCCTTTAACGAAAGCAAATTTTCTCCGGCCTCCTAAAATGTATTCTAATTAGTCACTGGGACAGTTCAAAGGGTCTATGTGGAAAGGGCACTTCGAATGGAATGTATGGAAATTGTGGAGTTAAATGCGAAGGGCGACGCTCATCGATATGAGATGGGTCATGTGATACGAAGAGGCTACGTGAATTGCAAACGAATGCAAATGAATTCATTCTGATTGTCAGCACTAGAAAATTAAAAAATATATTTAAGTTCATAAAAGAGATTTCAAGTTTTAATTAAATTAGTTTATTGTCATAATTTTCTTCATCTATGATATTATATGGTGTTCAAATTAGATGAAAAAACGCATATTTACTGAAATTGTCCTTACAGTAATGAGACATGGGTTAAATTGAAGGTCTCAGTCTCCTTAATAATAATTTTATAACATAGAGTCAAAAAAAAAGAGTTCGACTTGAGACAAATTTTCTAGTATAAATAAATTGTTTACAACTTTTGCATTAAGTTTTTTCTTGAAATTAAACATAACTTAGCCGATAGAGGACGGTAAAATAATATACATTACGGCTATTCGGTTTTTTTTTTGAAATTTTCAGTACAAATTATTTATGATCAAAGAAAATGTTATAAAGTAAAGTTATAAGTAACAAAATTCCCTACAAGTTTTGTATTTAATTTGTTTTCGCATTCTGCATAGTTCCGTCGCTAGAGGGTGACAAAATATACATAAAGATTTTATGCCTTTTTTAGGACAAACAACATACTGTAGTGCAATATGCTATAGCAAAGTTATAGAGCATCAAATTCCCTATAATTTTTCTGGAAAAAGTTTGACACAAAAATAGGGAATTTGAAAATTGAAATTACATTGTTTGTCCTTAAATCGGGAAAAATTTGGGAAAACCTACAAGCACATTTTCTTCGCTCTCTCTCTCTAGCGGCGAAACTGTTGGGAACTTGTAAAGTTCGATACAAAAGTTCTAGGCAATTTGGTGTCCGGTAAATTCACCGCCATCAATTCACCGCCATCAGTTCATCGCCGTCAGTTCATCGTCTCAGCAATTCATCGCCATTAATTCACCGCTTAATCAATTCACAGCTGAAAAACTTAATACTTGGATACACTGATACTACAAACAAAATTTGGCAAATTTTTTAAAAAATAAAATACAGCGTATTTCGAGAGGAAAGGAAAATATTTCAATGAGTGATATGTTTGTGATATGCAGGTATTGAAGTTTAACACAAAAATTGGATTTTTATTAAAATGAAGTGAAATACAAAAAAATGTCAATAGACGACAAAGTTGTATTTTTAGCTACTTCATCGAAAAAAAAGGAGTCCGTATCCTATATTTCTACTGTTTGAATCTGATGTCTTGATTAAAGTATAAAAATGAAAAAATGTATAAAAAGAATGCATAAAAATAAAAAAATCTCTGAAATTCTCGAATTTTTGAAATTCATGAAATTTTTAACATTTTTCAGAAAGTAGAATTTTTAAACGTATTTTGAGTATTTTTTTAGAAATCTCTGAAATTCTCGAATTTTTGAAATTCTCGTAGTTTTTGAAATTATGAAGTTTTTAACATTTTTCTGAAAGTAGAATTTTTTAAAGTTTTTAAACGTATTTTAAGTATTTTTTTAGAAATCTCTTAAATTCTCGAATTTTTGAAATTCTCGTAGATTTTTTGAAATTCATGAAATTTTTAACATTTTTCAGAAAGTAGAATTTTTAAACGTATTTTGAGTATTTTTTTAGAAATCTCTGAAATTCTCGAATTTTTGAAATTCTCGCAGTTTTTTGAAATCCATGAAGTTTTTAACATTTTTCTGAAAGTAGAATTTTTAAAAGTTTTTAAATGTATTTTGAATATTTTTTTAAAAATATCTTAAATTCTCAAATTTTTGAAATTCTCGTAGTTTTTGAAATTCATTAAATTTTTAACATTTTTCTGAAAGCAGAACTTTTGAAAGTTTTTAAACGTATTATTTATTTGGAAATCTCTGAAATTCTCGAACTTTTGAAATTCTCGTAGATTTTTTGAAATTCATGAAATTTTTAACATTTTTCTGAAAGTAGAATTTTTAAAAGTTTTTAAACGTATTTTAAGTATTTTTTAGAAATCTCTTAAATTCTCGAATTTTTGAAATTCTCGTAGTTTTTTTGAAATTCATGAAATTTTTAACATTTTTCAGAAAGTAGAATTTTTAAACGTAATTTGAGTATTTTTTTAGAAATCTCTGAAATTCTCGAATTTTTGAAATTCTCGTAGTTTTTCAAATTCATGAAATTTTTAACATTTTTCTGAAAGTAGAATTTTTGAAAGTTTTTAAACGTATTTTAAGTATTTTTTTAGAAATCTCTTATATTCTCGAATTTTTGAAATTCTCATAGTTTTTTTGAAATTCATGAAATTTTTAACATTTTTCTGAAAGTAGAATTTTTGAAAGTTCTTAAACGTATTTTGAGTATTTTTTTAGAAATCTCTGAAATTCTCGAATTTTTGAAATTCTCGTAGTTTTTGAAATTCATGAAATTTGTAACATTTATCTGAAAGTAGAATTTTTGAAAGTTTTTAAACGTATTATTTATTTGGAAATCTCTGAAATTCTTAAATTTTTGACATTTTGACATTTTTCTGAAAGTAGAATTTTTAAAAGTTTTTAAACGTATTTTGAGTATTTTTTTAGAAATCTCTGAAATTCTCGAATTTTTGAAATTCTCGTAGTTTTTTGAAATTCATGAAATTTTTAACATTTTTCTGAAAGCAGAACTTTTGAAAGTTTTTAAACGTATTATTTATTTGGAAATCTCTGAAATTCTCGAATTTTTGAAATTCTCGTAGTTTTTTGAAATCCATGAAATTTTTAACATTTTTCTGAAAGTAGAATTTTTGAAAGTTTTTAAACGTATTTTGAGTATTTATAAGAAATCTCTGAAATTCTCGAATTTTTGAAATTCTCGTAGTTTTTTTGAAATTCATGAAATTTTTAACATTTTTCTGAAAGTAGAATTTTCGAAAGTTTTTAAACGTATTTTGAGTATTTTTTTAGAAATTTCTGAAATTCTCGAATTTTTGAAATTCTCGTAGTTTTTTTGAAATTCATGAAATTTGTAACATTTATCTGAAAGTAGAATTTTTGAAAGTTTTTAAACGTATTATTTATTTGGAAATCTCTGAAATTCTTAAATTTTTGACATTTTGACATTTTTCTGAAAGCAGAATTTTTAAAAGTTTTTAAACGTATTTTGGGTATTTTTTTAGAAATCTCTGAAATTCTCGATTTTTTGAAATTCTCGTAGTTTTTTGAAATTTTTAACATTTTTCTGAAAGTAGAATTTTTGAAAGTTTTTAAATGTATTATTTATTTGGAAATCTCTGAAATTCTCAAATTTTTGAAATTCTCGTAGTTTTTTGAAATCCATGAAATTTTTAACATTTTTCTGAAAGTAGAATTTTTGAAAGTTTTTAAACGTATTTTGGGTATTTTTTTAGAAATCTCTGAAATTCTCGAATTTTTGAAATTCTCGTAGTTTTTAGAAATCCATGAAATTTTGACATTTTTCTGAAAGTAGAATTTTTGAAAGTTTTTAAACGTATTTTGAGTATTTTTTAAAAATCTCTGAAATTCTTGAATTTTTGAAATTCTCGTAGTTTTTAGAAATCCATGAAATTTTGACATTTTTCTGAAAGTAGAATTTTTGAAAGTTTTTTTAGAAATCTCTGAAATTCTTGAATTTTTGAAATTCTCGTAGTTTTTTGAAATCCATGAAATTTTTAACATTTTTCTGAAAGTAGAATTTTTGAAAGTTTTTAAACGTATTATTTATTTGGAAATCTCTGACATTCTCGAATTTTTGAAATTCTCGCAGTTTTTTGAAATTCATGAAATTTTTAACATTTTTCTGAAAGTAGAATTTTTGAAAGTTTTTAAACGTATTTTGAGTATTTTTAAGAAATCACTGAAATTCTCGAATTTTTGAAATTCTCGTAGTTTTTTTGAAATTCATGAACTTTTTAACATTTTTCTGAAAGTAGAATTTTCGAAAGTTTTTAAACGTATTTTGAGTATTTCTTTAGAATTTTCTGAAATTCTCGAATTTTTGAAATTCTCGTAGTTTTTTTGAAATTCATGAAATTTTTAACATTTTTCTGAAAGTAGAATTTTTGAAAGTTTTTTAAATGTATTTTTTATTAAAACGAAGTGAAATACAAAAAAATGTCAATAGACGACAAAGTTGTATTTTTAGCTGCTTCATCAAGAAAAAAGAGTCCGCTTCCTATATTTCTATTGTTTGAATTTGATGTCTTGATTAAATGTATAAGAATGAAAAATGTATAAAAATAAAAAAAAATGTATAAAAATTTTGTTTGATTCTGATGTCTCTTTCATGTTTAATGATTAAAAAAAAATTAAAAAAAAATTTCGGCGGTGAATTGATAAGGCGGAGAATTGATGGCGGTGAATTTTCCTAAAACCTGCGAATTTTATACCCTGCAATAGAAAATTTTGTATTGAAATTCATTTTTAGCCCTCAAACGTTTAAAAAAAGGCAAAAAATCCTACATGTATATTTTGTTCGCCGTCTAGATGCAAAACCATGACGAATTTGGCAAAACTATGACGAATTTAAAAAACATGTTAGATATAATTTTAGAAAATGCTTTATTTATACTGAAAATCTACAAAAAAAATCGAAAAAAAAAGTTTAAAACCGAAGTCGTAGAGTATTTAGTTATCTGAAATCTCCGTTTTTCTCGAAAATGAATAGTTTGCCCTGGAAAACTGAAAAAACTGCGAAAACCCACAAAATTTTATATGCCTGTTTTTCTCAAAATAAACGATTTTTTTTCTGCGCGTTATGAAATTATTATTTATTATTCGTTGTTGTGATAATATCGGTTAAATTTCTTTTATTGTGTAAGATATTTTAATTAAAAATTCTAATCCAATCATTCAAGTATATAATAGATTGATATTAAGGCTTAAAGTTCTCAATAAGAAATCTTTATTAAAGAGAAATTCTTAAGGATTTTTATCAATAGTTTAACGTCTCATTGTTTGATGAAGGAGCTTATTCGTGGATAAGAAAACTCTATTAATCAGACAAAGGGAGTAAATTTCGATTCCTGTCGAACCGAAATACACTGAAATTTTTATCTTCTTTTTCCAATTAAAGCGTAATCAGCACCTACTTGATTTTTCATCGGACTTTTCCTTACGATTTTAGTTTTTCTTATATTTTTCTTAATTTACTACTCGATAGCATATTTCAACTATTGTCAGTAAACTTTACAAAAATATTACGTTCCCGACCCGTCATCCAAGAAGGGAAAGTACTGTGAAAGAGGAAAAAACAAAATTCGAGATAAAGACGGGAATATCCATTTTCAGATCTTCTGAAATGATTAAGACCATTTCCAGATAGAAGTCTGTCTGTCTGTATATCTCTCTGTTAGTCTGTTTGCCTGTCTGTCTGTATAACTGACTCTCTGTATTCTTTCAAAATAGAGGTCACACGTATAATTCGTTTGAGCTGAAATTTGGTACATAGCGTTTTTGTACGACATCTATCAAACAAAGTTCACCGTCAGAAAATGACAGTAGCAATTTATGACGGAATTTGAATTGCTATATGTCACTTGAAAACCCGTGAAGAACTTTATCCAGAACAGTCAAAATTATTTCTCCAACTGTCACCTGTCAAAAATAAAAGCAAAATGTTACGGAATTTAACTTGTAATATGTCATTTGAAAGCCCTTGAAAAACTCTATTCAGACCAGTTAGAATTATTTTTCCAACTGTCACTTGCCAAAAATAAATTGTTTTCAAAGTTTGTAACTTTAACATTAAATGTTTCAAAAACTGTTCGTCTCTGGATACTCGTAGGGAAAGTTTTGGGGCGGCACAACAAATTTTATTTAGTATTGTTTGATTTCACGGCTACTCAATCCACAAAAATAACTATATAAAAGTCAAACGAACGGTATTTACATAAAAAATATATGGATTTTTCTACTTATTTAAGAATTCGATGTTAAACAAGAAATATTCGCAAACACTGAGGTCAGAATTGCTACATAATATATATAAACAATTTTAGCTAAGGTAATGAAACAAAATCAAGTACCACAACATATAATTTTATCTAAGTTTAGAAGTGGAATGGAACGGCAACTAGTTTCTGTATGAAATCAGGCCTATAATACAGAGTATCAAGAAAGAAAGAATTTTTTCCAGTAGTGTACAAACTTACCAAATAATTTATTAAAAAGAACGAGCACTTAAATTATGGTTGGTTGCAAGAAGCAATTGTTAAATTAATATATGTGCATGCGCATGGGGAAGGGGAGGTAAATAAAAGTAATGGAGGTACATAGGTGGTACCAAAAACTAAAAAACGTAAAGGAACATTAGGACCATTAAGACACACAATTGTAAAAAAAAATTTAATTAATGAGAAAGGAAATTTTTTTTTTGAAAGACATGAAAACTTTTTATTGTAAAATAAGTACCATAAATGGTTGAAGCGTGTTCCAAACAGAAACAACCCAAAATGAAAAGTACCAAAGGAGTAATGGAGGCGCAAAGCCCGGTTAATCCGTAACTTAAAGAAATAATACCCATTATAGGGCTTAAAATCGTGGAAGCACTTGCAAATAGGCCAACCTATCTTAATAATAAGATAAACAAAAGTTTGATGATAGCAATCATCAAACTAATAATAAATTTGTTCTTAAGTGACATCGAAAATTCACAAAGTAGTTACAACGATAACTCAAATCAAATGGTTGAATTGACAAATGGCAACCTAAGTAGACGCGGTAATTTCGAAAATTATAAGTATGAATTATTAAAAAATAATAATAGTGATATAACTAATAAGAAGCCTGAGCGGCTGTACAATGGTAAATCTTTTTTTTCCTGAATTCTGGCGTGGGTGGTCGCACCTGCAATGAGGCTCTAGGCCTATTGTGCCCCGCCAGTTTTCACATCAGTCCAGTACTCTTGACAATGTCAAGAATAGTCTTTATGTTAGCTTTCGCTATCTATTAGGGTTCAGGATGCTGTACCCCAAAGTGCCAATCCCTTTCCCTGTTCAGGTCCCCGGCAATAGCATAATACATGAGTTTCGTCCTCTTCCTCGCATTTCCTACATAGGGAATCTTTCGATACTCCTATGATGTTCAAGTGTATTCTGAGCCAGCAGTGTCCTGTCAGGACACCTAGTGGGGTTTAGAGCTCCCGTCTAGGTTGCGGTCCAATTAAAGATTTTCGGCTCCTTTACCAGCCAAGCGGTCTGCCTCTTCATTTCGTTCTATGGCCTCATGCCCAGGCATCCATTCAAGCGTTATCTTGTTGTGTTCTGCCAGGGAATTGAGGTTTTTATGGCATTCCAATACTAATTTTGACTATATTTACACCCTTTGTATTGCTTTAAGGGATGCTTGACGTTTATTGCAGTCTATTCCGCTTGAAAGGCCGTTGCCATAGATCCCAGGTTTAGAGTGCAAGTTCTCCATAAGTTCATATGATAGAATCCAGCACACGTGCTGTCTTTTGTTTTGGACCCGTCCGTATACCAGTCTGATTGACCTTACTCTCTCTGTCCCTCTGATCTATGAAAGGTTTCACAAAGTTGTGACTGACAGGCATTCTGTCCGATGGCATATTTAGTACCGGATTTTCTCTTAGTTTTTCTGCAATCATGGCATGAAAACCTTTTCTTGAAAGTTCCCATCCCATGCCGTTTATACCCAGCCTATACGTTGCCGCCAGTGTCTTTTTTTCCACTACTAGGTGTAGCGGAGGAAGCCCCAGCAGAACTTCAATAGCCGCAGTTGGCGTTATTCTAAACCCCCCTGTAATCAGAACGCATGCTACTCTCTTTAGCTTTCCCAGCTGCCTGTTTGCTTTGTGCCACCATATTACGGAGGGGTAAGTCACGGCAGG
Source organism: Neocrepidodera transversa (assembly GCA_963243735.1). Lineage (NCBI taxonomy): Eukaryota > Metazoa > Arthropoda > Insecta > Coleoptera > Chrysomelidae > Neocrepidodera > Neocrepidodera transversa. Next base: position 35,525,332 of record OY725337.1, on the reverse strand, counting down.
TTTCATAACTCTGGTATAGAGCCAATGCGCCATTGAGGGGTTGAGTTCCCACTTGGACCCCACCATCCTCTTGCAGGCTCAAAGGACTGTTAGAGCTTTATCCGTTACCCTATCTATATAGCTGAAGAGCGTTAATTTGTTATCCAGGATAACTCCCAAATATTTAACTTCTTTTGTCAGATTTAGTTGTAAAGGCAACATCTGTTGTTTTTGCCCGATTCGTGGATAATCCCTCTTTCCGGCACTATTTTTCTACAATATTGAGTGACTGCTGCATCCTATCAGATACAACGACATCAAATATTCCATTTATAATGATACATACGTCGCCAGAAAATGCTTGTGCGTATATATTTTCTCTCTCTAGCTCACTAAGAAGGTCATAAATCATCAGGCACCACATCAGTGGGTGGAGAACTCCCCCTTAAAGACACCCCTTGGTGACTACAACTTCCCTTCTTACCTTATAGAGTGTGCTGTAAATATTCCTGTCCTGAATCATGAAATCCACCCATCGCATAATGCTCTGAGCGACTCCTCGCCTCCGCATTGGTCCCACTATGGATTTATTTGAAGCCGAATCACAGGCCCCTTCTATGTCTAGACATGCCGCTAGGGTGATTTTTTGACAGTCCAATCCTTGTTCCGCCTTGAGCGCCAGCGTATAAAGACAACTCTTGTAGACCTCCATTTTTCTGGTACATACCCCAATGCCAGGCTGGCACAAATTAGTTGGTACAGCGGGCCTTCAAGCTCATCTAGTCCCTTCTGAAAAAGGGCTGGGAATATACCATCAAGTCCAGCTGTCTTGTATGGCTGAAAACTTCTCAGAGCCCATGCAAGTTTGGTTCTGTTTACAACTTTGCCAAAGTCCAGTCCTGCTTTGTGGCCCTGACTACTTGGGCCACCAAAGTACCGGTCTCTTGACTTTGGTTAAGTAAATCTTACAAAGCAAATAAAAGTATTATACCTAACCAAGAGGGAACTGAGAACAGGTTCTTGGAGCAAGACCTAACAAGAACAGAAGAAAAGTTGACGGATAAGAAGAAGAAGTAGGAAAAGAAGGGATTAGAGACCTAGGAAAGAAGAATGTGGCAAGAAGTGATGTCACAGTTGGAAAAGTCAACTGTCATAGGAGAAAATAGAGGTTAGGAAAAAATTAAGATACATAAACAATAACAATGAAAAATGACAAAATTATAACTATCAGTAATAGAGAAAAATGGGGTTGTATAGAAAAGGGACTACGAGAAGGTCTGTTAGCATGTAATGAAACATTAGAGCATATCTTTGAAATTATCAGACGGGAAGAGATGGTCGTTTTAGGTCTAATTTGAATATTGATACAAGAAGTATAATTATTAAGGAGATATAAATTAATCTCAAACATTTCTAAGAGGTTGAGTTTGTGACTTTAGGTACATAATAAAGGTGTTAAGAATCTGTAATAGAAAAAGTGTGGTTCATAGAAATAATATGGTTAGCGAAAGAAGAAGGAGTGTTGGTAATATCGGAGTTTTGTATTTATCAATGTATCTAATATGTTCTTTGATTCTAGTTTCTAGTCTTCTTCTAGATTGACTAATATAAACTGCGTCACAATCAGGACACATGAGTTTATAAACCCCTGTTTTATGAAGAAACGAAATAACATCTTTAGTGTTTACAAGAAAAGAACGGGTGTTTAAATTAGTTTTAACGGCTCTATTAATGTTATATTTTCTAAAAACTTTTGAAATTTTATAAATGATAATTCCTATGAAACTGAGGGAACCATAGTAAGGAGAAACTTCTTGTGTGTTAACCAAAATATGAGGGGAATTAAGTCTAAATTTAATGAAGAATTTACTATATAATTTATGAATAGTGTCAAGTGGGTAATTATTGTTAATGGCTAGTTTGATGAGATTTATTTCAAAAATAAAGGCTAACTGAGAAAAAGGTAGATGGAAAAAGCTCTATGAAAGAAGCTAGTTTGTGTGAAGTCGGGTGATTAGAAAAATAATTGATGAGTGTTTCTGTAGTGTTTGGTTTCCAAAAAATTTCGAATTCTTAATGTGACGTAGAAATATTCTTAGATATGAGCAAATCTAAGAAAGAAAGTTTGTTATCTGATTCGAATTTTATTGTGAATTTAATACGAAGATGAAGAGTGTTAATATCGGCCAAAAAGTCCAACGCTTCGTTATGAAGACCTTGAAAAAGTAATAAACAATCATCGACATACGGGAATAGAAAAGAATATTATCTTTAAAAGAAGGGTTACTTAGATAAGTTAGATTGGTTAGGTTGACCCGCAATAAATTAATTATTCACCACAATAAGAAGTATTGTTTTAAAAATACTGATGAAACTACCCCTATTTCGATGTCTTCGCCCATGGGAATTAATTAATTAACTGTTTATATTGTTAAGTAAAAATTAATTTTTGACATAAACTTAATTGTTGACATTATTAGCATTATTATTATCTCTTAAAAATACTACATTATTTAAAATTCATATTTACATTGTATCCCTACAATAATTTTACCATAAATCTGTATACACGTCACACACGCATCCGTTCCCATGGTCTCTCCGGTTTAACCCTTTCGTCCACACCGGCAGTTAATTAGAATACACCTCTACCTCTGTTTTAGGAAATTTACTTATAACTGACGTGTTTTGCCAGACATGTGCTGAATATGAACTAACTGAAAATCTATATGATTTAAATGAAGAAGATTGCAGTAGCTTAAGAGGACCGCACACCACGTGACTTTTGTGGTTGCTGGTTAGAGAATTACCCAAGGAAAATGTGCTTGTATTCTAAAAAATTAGGTATAAAAATTGTTTTTTTTGTATTTCCCGGTTAATGTTATGTAATCCTACACACTTTTTGAAACGTTACTTTTATTTTGTTGATAATAAGTAATAAATTTGGTTTAAGCTCAGTTCTTTTTATTATGGATTCGTTACACGAATAGAATTTCAAATATATCAAAAGTAAAATATTAAAAAAAAAATTTTTGGATGCCAGTATAATTATTTTTGGATGTAATTAGAACCAATTAACAAAAAACTTTGATCTATTTCAAAATCAGTCCTTTCTTTCTTTTTGTGGGATTAAGGAAATTAAACCCAAATTAAACGTTATATTTGTTTTATTAATAATACTTTTTGCAAGTTCCTAGGATCAGTACACATTTACTTGTTCCAAAAAGCTTGTAGTCTAAACGAAAACTTGCTCCAAAATCCAAAGAGAAAAAACTAGCTTCGAAAAGTTTTATCCAATAGAAAGTTGTAGTCCAGAGAAAAATTTGCTCAAAAAAAAAGTTTGGTCAAAAGAAAAACAAAACTTGCTCCGGAAAAGTTTGGTCGAAAAAAAAGGACTTGCTCCAAAAAGGTCTGGTCCAAAGAAAACCCCTAAAAGTTCACATAAAGTAAACATAATACTAAAAATTTTATAAATTAACAGATTTCGTGGTCTATGTTTTTGAAAAAGAATATAAAACAATGAGAATATTAAAATGAAGTACAAGAATTTTTAGATCAAAATATGAAACATAAAAATAATTAAAGTGAATTAAATTTTAAAACAATCTGTAAAAACAAATTAAAAATACATTATATTTTTGTAATAGAGACTCAAATAATACTAAGAACCTCAGATAATTAAAATTATTTTAAAAGATAAGATATGAACTCTTGAGTAAATATAACAAAAAATATATATATGCCTTTATTAAAAAGAATTAAAAATAACAGTAAATAAAAGTTAAAGTTTTGAAATAATTAATAATGATAGCAGAAATTTGCAGTGCAAAAATATAATACAATATAATAGAATCTTTAATATTAACGGAGCGCCCGTCCAAAAACTTTTCAGGCAAGATGACATATATGGTATTGATGCCCCTTAAAAACGAAAGTTTCTATATTACATATTTTTATAAAATATTAAACAGCGATTCCTTTTTAATTAACAATTCCTTAGTCTTTATTCTTTCCTTTATAATTATAATAATTAGTTAAAATATTGTTTAGGTTATGAAATTATATCGCATCCGATATCGGTTTGCAAATAGCTAAAATCACACACAAATGCACTGCTAACAAATGAAATATAATAAACTCCACTGATTTTCTTGGATCGTAAGGGCATATGAGATCAGTTGTAATCCCGCCAAAAGATAGAGATACTTGCTTACGGGCTTGGCGTACTCAACCAACCTTATTGTATACCTCGGCCTGAGTCGATCTAGAAGAGTTATAACCAGGAGCTTGAGAACGTGTCCGACGGCTGCAACAGAGGTAATCCTATACCTCATACTCAAAGAATACATATTTTAATGAAATACTCTGTATGACTCATTTTTATAAGTTAATTATTAGTTATTTGTTAAAAGGTTTGAATAACATTTGTGAATTTTGAATGTTATAAACAGAGTTTATTATTAAAAGTATAATTTTAAAGCATTTATTGAAAATAATTGGTGTATAAAATATTTAAAATCAACAATTGTGGAGTATAAAAAAAATCTTATTTGTAATATCATATCATTATTATAATATGAATGATTATTATTTGTATAATAATTTAATAGAGAAAGTTAAAATTTGGATAGAATATTAAAGTAAATTTTTGCTGTATAATTAAAAAGTAAATGGCAAGTTTGTCAAAAGTGATTAAAAAAAATTTTTATTCGTGAATCAAGTAACAAAAATTTTTTTTTATTTAAAACCGACAGTTGAATAAAAGATAAGAAACAAGTCAGTTTTTGATAAATTTTTAAAAAAAAAAACATTCACAATAATTTACAAAAATTTGTTAATTAAGAAAAATATAGAAGAGATACGAATGATTTATCAATAAAAGCTGGACTATTGTTAGATTTTTAAAGAATTTAAAATAAAGAAGAATTTCATACGTTTAAAAATTTTTTTTTGAAAATCTGAGCTGGGCTGATTGGTATTGTGGAGATTATTTAAGTAGAATACTATAAAAGGAAGCAATCTGGGAGAAAATTTGAAGAAAGAAGATATAATGGCTGAGAAAAAAATAAAAGAAGCTGTTTTAAAGAAGAAAGCGTAATACATGATTTAAAGTCGAATTTGCCGGATGAGTGTAAAGAAGAGGAAGTGGACAGGATCTAAAATTTAATTTTTTTTATATTTTTTTGTAATGTTTATTATTTTTTTCATATAGAACTCACCCCAAATTAAGAGCATCGTAGTATTTCATAACAATATATACCAAGAAGCAAAGGCCGACGAAATTTCTTTGATGTTGGAAGGGAAAAAATTTTTGTGACAGATGACGGATAACTAATATAACAATAACTAATATAACAATTCAGCTTCGTTACACTTTTTCCTCGTTTTACCCCGCTCTTACTGACGAAAATTCATTTAAATTCATTTTATATATATGTTAAGAAAACAAAGTAATATTTACAATAAAATAATATAAAATAAAGCAAATGAACAAACAATCCACACTTTATTCAAAAATATAGCACCTTTAGACAGAATTGACATTGACTTATAACTAATATGACTCGCACATGCGCGTACAAATTTCGGCCCATGCAAATACCGTAGTCTTCGGTTCTTTATCGATAGGTATTCTTTGTCACACCTCTCCACATATAAGTAAAGTATGTGGCAAAACCAAATTTTTTTAACAGATTTACATTTTTTTTTTAAACAGAAATATACTCAAAAATGATTTAAAAACTTACTAACAAAATGACGTATCACTCATCCAAATCAAATGTGAAATAAAAAAATCCAATGCAAAACTATAAAAATGTGACATGACATTTTTTTCTTCTCATGTCTTCATTTTTTTATAAGGATTATTTACATGACAGGCTTGATATATTTTGACATATCAAAATACATATTCTGTATTGGCATGGAACGCGACGAAAACGCCATGTAATGGTTGCATAAAATCATACTCGACAATTGTGAGAAGTATGCAAGTTGTGTATAAAAAATAAAAATTCGTTATAAAAAAATTTCATTAGAATTTATATGGATATAAATAAAAAATGTGATTATATTTTTGAAAGAAAAAATTCAGTAAAACGTGTTGATGAACAAAGTAAGTATAATAAGTAAGTAAATAAATATCAAAAACTATGATTCTTAGGTTAGGTTATTCAGTGACATCCGAACAAATAATACATGACAGCTAGAATAATAAAAGTTTATGAATATTTGCTAGACTTTCAGTCGCAATAATTTATCATACTTTTTTTTAAACAATTTTTAGGCGATGATGAATTTCATTATTCAATCAAACCGAATTTTAGTCAATTTAATCAATCCGGATTGGAGTCAATTACTCATCAAATATCATTTCAACCCCAAACCGTGGACAAAGGGAAGCAACTTGTCGCGGCTGGTGAAAGAATGGAGACATAGTGGCAAATGTTATTTAATCACATCGAATAATTGTAGAATAAAAAACACACATTCGTCTAAATAAGCATGCTACAGAAATAGATTATGCATTACTTACTTTTTTCTCCTAACTGCATTTATCCAGTTCATTCTTTTCTCTAATTTCCAACTAGTTCTTGAAAATGTGTAAAATCTGCACTTGCTATTTATCCTTGTATTTTTGCAATTACAACACAACAACTATTATGAACCGATTTATATTTAATTTTGACGTGTTTCTTGATGACAAGAGCCAGATTTCATAAAATTTTGACCACTACGAGCGCTGGGATCGTTTCAGCTGTCCCCACCATACACTCTGCACTCTGTGAATACGGTTCCTTCTGGAATGACCTCTGCATGTGCCATTTCAAGTATTCTCTGTCTTAGCCTAATAGATAAATATACGATTTACACAGTATTACTGGGTCAATTATAGTCAGTTCAAATCTATATCGAGAGTTTGACATTTCTTGCTTCCGTTTATAGTTTCTAAGTACTTAAGTGCATTAGGAGTGTGATGTTCGATAATGGAATATACAAGGTTATCAAAAATTGGAGCTTTAATTTCTAATAAATATAGTTTCGAAACAGAGTGATCGATGTGGAGTTTTCCGGACTGACATTTAACCTTTAATGCTAATGATTGTAATAGTTGTAAGACCAATCAAATAGTTTGAGTGACAGCTTGAAGATGGCCTCATTTTAAATCAGCTACGTCAAAATAACATCTGTCAGATAGCTAACCAAGTCGTTTCTTTTTCGCTTGTGAATACTTTTTCTTGATATCTGAGAGGTTTTTAATAGCGAAAGAAGTAACTTTTAGTATACTAATATAAAAAAAAACAATCTTTTACTGATTATTCATATCCATCAGATTGGTTAAAGTGGCTTCACTGCACTCTAGATGCAACAATAAAAGTGATTCTAAAAAAACTTTTAGTCTCAAAACAATCTGATGGACTTGTCGCTAGAATCCAAAAAAGTAAAAATATATAAGGTGTTACATTCGAAATTTCACAATTGGGTGAAATCGGCAGTAATGGAAAAGTATGAAATATTGAAAATTATCCCAATTCCTGATTCTAACATCCCTGACGAGTTTGAATCTCATACCGTTGAAATGTTGGAAACCATGATTTGTCTAAAGAATACCTTGACACCCAGTATAAACCAGTTCAGGATAATTTTGTTATACTCAAAACCATAAGAGTCTGGAGAGCCAGTGTACAATTCCGACTGCCTATTAGTTATACGTTAACTTGACAGTTTGATTATTAATCACTGTGGAACCATGTGGTCTAATGTTAACGCATGCGGAAGCTTGGGATAGTGGACGCTAATTCTCTGGACTCTTGTCTCAAAACCTACTTTTGATGGTCTCAGTAAGTTGGAACCATATAGAAAACTTTTTTATTATTAATTTTAGGACAAAACTTATTCGTCATAAAAAGTTCTGCAGGTTCTAAAATATCAAATACAATCATCAGATATCAATTTTTTCCAGTAGTCTACGAGATTTGTACCTTCAAATTTGACATTAACGAAAAATGTTATTTCAAACAGTTGATCAGAACTAAAAACTAAGTTCAAATATGCAATTACATCCATTTACATTAAAAAAATGTATTTATTTATTAAATGTATTTTCTAGGTACAATAACAATGCAAATTTTACTGTAATTACGTGTTTAAATTGCAAAATTGTTAGAACACATTAAGAAATGAGAAGGTTATCATGACTTTTATAATCACAAGAGATAAATGTTTATACAAAATATAGACAATATTAAATGAGCACAAAAAATATTTTTAGTTCTGATAAACTTTTTTAAATGATATTTTTCGATGTTGTCAAATGTAAAGGTACTTTAGTATTGAGTAAAATTCATATTTTTTTGACAAACCTCGTATACTACTGGAAAAAATTGATATCTGATGATTGTATTTTAAAGTTTAGAACATGCAGAACTTCTTATCAAATAGGTTTTTTTCCTAAAATTAATACTAAAAAAGTTTCCGATATGGTTATAACTTACTAAGACACTGTATAAGTATCATAAATCAAAATTATAAATTTCTACAAAATTCAAAATATTCTGAAACTTTACTCCATTTTGACCATTTTTCTTAGGAGGTGAATACCTACATAATGAGACATCCTATTCAACTTTTCTCTCTAATTAGAATTTTTTAATTCCACATAGGTATAACATACAGACTTTTCCAATTCATAAACAATTTTTTTAAAAATTGTCAAAAACTTAAATTGAAGAAAAATAATATTTAAATTTAATTACTCTTTACAACATTCGTTTATTTTACTACACTCCCTCGTCGTTTCGGAAGAAAACAAAAGCAAGAAATTCGGAAAACAACTGCTCGTCAATCATTATAGTCTCGAAGGCGAACCCATCAATTTGTCGGGACATAATTCAGGTTGTATGCTAGTAGAAACATGTTATCCAGAAACCTAAAGGTCCTATTACCATATGTAAATATGCAAATTGTTTGTTGTTTAATAAGTTTGGGTCCTCGTGATTTGAATTGAAATCCCTAAATTTATCCTGAGTTTTTTTTTATTTTAGAGGTAACGTGAGTTTAAAGGAGATTTATGTATCTCGCTTGTTTAAGAGTATTTACGATTTATACTTTTACAAGTGGTTTATTAATGGTAACTTAATATTTGGAATATTTTTTTTACAATTTTAATGAACTATGAAGTGATACACCAATACAGCGTAAACAAAACAATAATAAAAAGCGTAACCATTGAAAATGAAAATACACTAATTGGTGGAACTTAGATTTATGTTCAGTAGATTCATTTTAATGTAGAATATTGACAAATGTACATTTCTTTCCCATATTTTAATTAAATTTTTTGTAACTTATCAAAAAAAATATATGAATTCATGTTAACTCTACCGCTAAATCCAAGAATTTTTTTTCCAAATTCAGAACGATTAACTGAAACTTCAAATCGAATGATGTAATGCTCTTTGCGTCATCAAAGTCTTTTTGGTGCCTCAATCTAGATAACGGATTATATCGGGCGCCGCGTTAGATTTATACTGTGAAGGCAACTTGCTCCTGGCAGCATCAGTGAAGAAAAATACTCCAGGTAGCGACAAACTTGTTAGCTCCCAGAATGATGGCCTTTACTTTGTTTGATGGGTTGACTACCTAGGTATTAGCTGTTAGAATAATAATACTCACAAATTATTAGTTAAATAAATAAAAAATCACCATGTGAGAATCATTTTCCTTATTCACAACCGGAAGCTGTGCAACGTGTTTTAAACTAAAACAAGAGAAAATATGCGATCGTGTCGGTTATGTATACGATAAACTAAGCCAGCAGGTGAGCAGTACGCGCCACATGGGTCGAACCTGCAATTTGAGGGACTTGAAAACTAACTTTGTTAGATCGCTTTTTTATTCATGGAAATGGATAGACCTATTTAATTCTAACATTTGCCTTTTCCATTTTTTAATAATCGTAATGTTTTCTGTTTGTTTTCTATGGACCGAAATAAAAACAACTGAATTTCTGCCAGCCTTAATTGATCTCGCCCTAATACTTATTTTTTTGTAATTCTTATCTACTCTACTATTGTCCTGAATTATAAGCTCGTATATAAAGTTTCCAATTAAATGGACCAGAAAAAATAAAAAAAATTGATTTTTGCAGTGATACTTATAGAATAAAGGGAACATACTTCGGTGGTAGAATATTTACTTACCAAAAGTCTGTATGAATATATTCTCTAAATTGAGTATTAACGAAATTTTAGAGTGTTAAATTTCCAGAAAAACATTATAATTCGAAAACGGCTCCAATATTGGATATCTCAAAAACTGTTGAGAATTAAGGCACCTCAGTAAGTCGCCTCAGAGCGCCACGGCAAATAATAATAATAATAGCTGTTTCCTTTCGCTTCTGGGTTTCAATGGTAATGGAGTGAAATGTGTTTCTTATTATTAAAAAATGTTCATATTTGGAGGATATATTGGTGAATTCACATTTTCTGCCTTAAAAAAAATACGGGGTGTTAAAATAATGCAATTTTGTACAACTTTTTCATGTTGTACTTTTTAACACGCTGTAGATATATTATGAATTTTTTTACTTTACCTAGGAAGTATACGAACATTGATATACATGCCAAGGAAAATTTTCTAACAGAAAAGCCAGTACAAAATGGAAATTCCTGCGAAACAGCACACCATCAACTTTTTTCAAGGATAGAGGCTGTACACAGAAACAAATAAATTGCTCTATCAACATTTCTGGGTATAGAGGGTACATTTGATCACACCTCCTTCAGATCGATAACAGCAGCTGTGGCAAGGCGTGGCGTAGACAACACCGCATGTATGTGGATACACAACATGCTTAACCCATAGGACAGCTAAAGCATCATTGTTGGGTGAGACCTTGGATGTGTCAATCTTCAAGGGATGCTCATGGGAGGGGTTTTATCCCCTCTACTATAGGATTTGATAATTGACGAGCTCATGGTGCAGCTCAATCATGGCGGTTTCTATATCCATATATCCTATATTAAAGCCAATCCTGGCAAAACAGCACTAATCCACTTCACGAAAAAGAAGAAGCTGAACAACCTCAGGTTACCAAAGGTCTTCAACATGCAACTACAAATGAACCAGGAGATGAAGTATTTAGGCATAACCCTAGATGCAAATCTAACCTGGAATAAGCACTTGCAAAAAATCATTAAAAAGGGAAAAATGACATTAATGGCTACCAAATGGGAACTAAATCCATGCATGGTACATTGGCTCTACATTGCTATAGTAAGACCCATGATAACCTACGGTTCTCTGGTATGGTGGCTTAAAGTATACTGGAGCTTTCTAAAATCCAATGATTAGCCTGCATTTGTATTACAGGTGCCATAAGGAGCACTTCAACCGCGGCTATGGAAACCATGCTAAACATCCCGCGACTTGTTATTCATTACGAAAGTGGAAGCAAGAATGTGTGTAACTAAAACTGGTGTCCAAGTGAACAAGAACATACCAGTATCATCACAAACTTGTTATGAGAAATGAGAAGTGATGAAATAATACCGAAACATACCTTCACGAAGCTGTTCAACATTTATTTAACTTGGAAAAGTGAAGACACATCAAAAGTATGGTATACTGATGGATCCAAAACCGACAGTGAAAAAGGTGCTGGAATATTTGGCAACAAATCCAGAAATAAAAACTAGGCGTCACTGGGGAATTACGCATCAGTATTCCAAGCGGAGGAATATGCTATAGAGCTATGTCTAAGGGAGAACATTGAAATGGGTTATAGAGGGAAAATAACCCTCATTCACTCCGATAATCAGTCATCCCTACAAGCTCTAGCATGCAAAAAAAAAGAGATTGAAACAAGTCTGAAACTGTCTACAAACCCTACTGCTTCTGGCAAACCAAAAGGAGGTAACACTTAAATAGGTTCCCAGACACAAGTGGATAACAGACAACGATTAAGCTGACGCTCTAGCATGAAAAGCCTCAGTGACCAAATTTACGGGCCCCGATCCCGTGTTTGCTATTCCGAAATCCTCAGGTACGACTCTGGCTAACTGGGTGGGCTGCTAAAGAACATCAGGCAAGCAGAAATCAAATAAGGCATTCCAATGGACTAATAACTGGACATTGCCACCTTAGGAAACATCTGCACAAAATGGGCATCTACGAAGACGAACCCATCTGTAGATTATGTAATGAGGAGGTGGAAACAACATCTCACATTATACTAGAGTCTCAATAATTATACGCAGGAGGTACAACCTCCTGTTGACAGTGAATACACAGGAGGCCAGAGAAAATCTTATGATAAGGCTGCTAAGCCTGATAAAGCTAACAAACCTTTTTACTTGATAACAATGATATAATTGGCATAGCGCAATAAGTCTTAAGACTGCCGTATTGAGGCATGGAAACCTTAGCCAATAATATCGATTAAATCAATCAATCAATCAATACGAACAGATCTGACATATCAAAATATACAGATTTTCTAACTAACTAATGTTCACTCTTAATTCACCCTGTATACAAGGTATACGTTGTAACGGATTGTTCATAAATGATAGTTGTTTTTATGTAGTATACAGAAATATTACTACTATATGTTAGAAACGTAAATACAAGTACCATGAAAATGGCGCCCGGTTTCCCCTGACTCACCCTGTATCTTCTTGCAATTTTGATAATATTCGTGGTCCATTGCATAACTTAAGTATTAGTAAACAATTATGTTGCACTAAAGAAATAACGATAGATTAAACAAATATCTAGTTATTGTAATCACTATTATAAAAAAATAAAATAACAAATCTTTACTGGTTATAAACCTTTTTATGTTATTTTTTTCGTTTAATGGATTATCTGATTTGATCTACTTGCAGGAAAGCATAAACCACATGTTGCTTTCTTACAAAATCATTAAATTTTATTTTTCATATTACCTCTCGCCCTTCAGGTAAGAGAGGTATAGGAATCATGCTAAAAATTGGGTAGTGAGTTTTCAATTGATAAACACGTTTTGGGGTCCCTAGAATACGATTTTAATATTTTCGCGATGATGTCTGTGTGTGTGTGTATTAGTGTGTGTGTGTGTGTTAGTGTGTGTGTGTGTGTGTTAGTGTGTGTGTGTGTGTGTTAGTGTGTGTGTTTGGATGGATGTTGTAGTAACGATAACTCAAAAACTACTAAATAAAAAAATTTGAAATTTTGCATACAGAATTCTGATACCCTAGATTAGATCTGATTAGATTTTGGTGCCAATCGGACAACCGGAAGTGGCAGTTGCTATGGGTGATGACGCCATTATTATACAAAACGGCAATAAAGTTTTACACATATATTTTGTATATCCTATAGTTTATTTTCATCACATTAAAATTTTCGAAACTTTTGCCATTGTTGCCAGATTTACAAAAAAACAATTTTTTTTCATACTTTTTTGTGTCAACCTGTAAATTTTTGATTCAAAAATGGCGAGAGGTCATGTGCTGGCCACATCAGATTTTTTTTTATATAAATATACTTTGCTTTGTTCACTGATAACAGTTTGACCCTTATTCAACATATTATGTATTTTTTCCTTCATTAACGAAATTCACATAAATTTAGTTTAATTATACATTGTTTACTAAAAGTTTAGATATGTTTTCTTAAATCCTTCTTAATTTGATTTTTTTTTTATAATACGATGTTATTCGCCATTTAATTTTGCAAAAATTAGAATAATTTGTAATTTTAATAGCTTGTTAAAATAGTTTGTAAGGACATTCATTTCATGTTGTTTTATAGTTTTAAACATCAAACCTAATTATGTTATATTAAAGGATTTGTTTTGTTTTTCAGGTAAGTTCCAGAAAAAACTACTACAAGTATGTTGTAAGGTAGGCTAATATTGTTTGATCACAAAATTATTGGGAAATATTTGAACCGGTGACAGAACGAATCTCTACTAAATATTGGATAAAATTCTTAGTGCACTTAGTCTACTTTTACTTTTCACATAGTTGCATGGAAAAAATACAGAACTTTTAAATAGGAATTTTCATTGAACGCTGGTATCTCCAGTGCCTTTTCCAAATTTTTACGAATAAAAACTTTCATAACTCTGGTTAAATAAAGATATAGTGCTACTTTTCAGTATACAGATGAGGATCACTAAAGAAATTTTTGTTACCTACGTCTGACGTTTTAACATATAAACGGAGAGACTTTTTTAAACATATAAATAGTCACAGCAGACATTCGATGACTTTCAGTTCATTTCCTGTCTTAGATTAGTAGACTTTAAAAATCTGATGTGGCCAGCACATGACCTCTCGCCATTTTTGAATCAAAAATTTACAGGTTGACACAAAAAAGTATGAAAAAAAATTATTTTTTTGTAAATCTGGCAACAATGGCAAAAGTTTCGAAAATTTTAATGAGATGAAAATAAACTATAGGGTATACAAAATATATGTGTAAAACTTTATTGCCGTTTTGTATAATAATGGCGTCATCACCCATAGCAACAGCCACTTCTGGTTGTGCGATTGGCACCAAAATCTAATCAGATCTAATCTAGGATATCAGAATCCTGTATGCAAAATTTCAAATTTTTTTATTCAGTAGTTTTTGAGTTATCGTTACTACAACATCCATCCAAACACACACACACACACACACACACACACACACACACACTAACACACACACACACACACACTAACACACACACACCAACACACACACACACTAACACACACACACACACACAGACATCATCCCGAAAATATTAAAATCGTATTCTAGGGACACTAAAACGTGTTTATTCATTGAAAACCCACTACCCAATTTTTAGCATGATTCCTATACCTCTCTTATCTGAAGGGCGAGAGGTAAAAATTACGTACCATCCCCTCCAAAAATACAGTTATGTCACGTTCGTGTGCTCTAGGCATATAAAACATAAACTAATGATCGTGAGTGCGCTAATTAGCAATACGAATTTATAGATAAATAAGGTTAGAAAAGTAATAATAACGTTTATTTTTACCTCTCGCCCTTCAGATAAGAGAGGTATAGGAATCATGCTAAAAATTGGGTAGTGAGTTTTCAATGAATAAACACGTTTTAGGGTCCCTAGAATACAATTTTAATATTTTCGCGATGATGTCTGTGTGTGTGTGTTAGTGTGTGTGTGTTAGTGTGTGTGTGTGTGTGTTAGTGTGTGTGTTAGTGTGTGTGTTAGTGTGTGTGTGTGTTGGTGTGTGTGTTAGTGTGTGTGTGTGTTAGTGTGTGTGTGTTAGTGTGTGTGTGTGTGTTTGGATGGATGTTGTAGTAACGATAACTCAAAAACTACTGAATAAAAAAATTTCAAATTTTGCATACAGCATTCTGATACCCTAGATTAGATCTGATTAGATTTTGGTGCCAATCGCACAACCGGAAATGGCAGTTGCTATGGGTGATGACGCCATTATTATACAAAACGGCAATAAAGTTTTACACATATATTTTGTATACCCTATAGTTTATTTTCATCTCATTAAAATTTTCGAAACTTTTGCCATTGTTGCCAGATTTACAAAAAAATATTTTTTTTTCATACTTTTTTGTGTCAACCTGTAAATTTTTGATTCAAAAATGGCGAGAGGTCATGTGCTGGCCACATCAGATTTTTTACTATATTTATTTGCACATTATTTTTTACCTCTCGCCCTTCAGATAAGAGAGGTATAGGAATCATGCTAAAAATTGGGTAGTGAGTTTTCAATTGATAAACACGTTTTGGGGTCCCTAGAATACGATTTTAATATTTTCGCGATGATGTCTCTGTGTGTGTGTGTTAGTGTGTGTGTGTGTGTGTTAGTGTGTGTGTGTGTGTTAGTGTTTGTGTGTGTTAGTGTGTGCGTGTGTTAGTGTGTGTGTGTGTGTGTGTTTGGATGGATGTTGTAGTAACGATAACTCAAAAACTACTCAATAAAAAAATTTCAAATTTTGCATACAGCATTCTGATACCCTAGATTAGATCTGATTAGATTTTGGTGCCAATCGCACAACCGGAAGTGGCAGTTGCTATGGGTGATGACGCCATTATTATACAAAACGGCAATAAAGTTTTACACATATATTTTGTATACCCTATAGTTTATTTTCATCTCATTAAAATTTTCGAAACTTTTGCCATTGTTGCCAGATTTACAAAAAAATATTTTTTTTTCATACTTTTTTGTGTCAACCTGTAAATTTTTGATTCAAAAATGGCGAGAGGTCATGTGCTGGCCACATCAGATTTTTTGTGATAGTTTTTGAAACACGATTTATTTCGTGATAAACATAGATAAACATTACATTTCTCGTATCTTAATTTTGATCTACTGCTACCAGTTTCAAGTCTACATATTCTAGGACTTTTGATTTCATCAAATACTGGAAAATGTTGTTATTTCTGATGGCTTATTGGATGGTCGGTATCTCTTGAGATTCAGATCTGGAATTACATTTTTAATTTATTTATTTTCATCAAGTAAACGTTTCCTATCTGGTGTTCCATCAGCTATTTCAAGTCGAAATTTAAGTAAATCTTTAATATTTTTCTTGAAAACTTCAGCAGCCATAGCCTGAATTCTGTATAGGCGTCAATAGTTTACGACTAATAAATCAATAAAATAAAATATAACTTTAAGGGTCCACTTTCTGATCTATATAAATGTACCATAGTATTCCATACCTTGATCAAGAATATCCACTCCCCCCATATTTCTGTAGTTAACAGTAACTTTTGGCATTGTAATATCCATGTAAGTTTTTTGGATTTTATCCC